>JAFIRS010001116.1:395000-434186 GCA_018342105.1 Gonioctena quinquepunctata
ACGGAGCAAAACTCAGGAAGACCTACTGGTCTTCAAAAACTCAAGAGCCAGAAAAATATTCATAATCAAGCAAAGCAAACAAGCCTCTTGGAGGAAATACGTCTCTTGTATCAACTCATCAACTCCAGCTTCCGAAATATGGAATAAAATCAAAACAATCTCCCCCTACAATTTCATACAATCCCTAAACTACAATGGAAACATCATCACAACTCCCGGAAACATAGCCAACTGCCTCGCAGATCTCTATAGCAAACACTCGAGCACCGGAAACCTCGATCCTGCCTTCATTCAGAGAGAACAATTGGAAGAAACCAGCCACCCAATAACAATGGTTCCGATTGATGAATCCCTATTGAACTCTATAATACATACAAGCGAACTCAATGAAGCATTGGGAAGCACGGACAATTCCAGCCCAGGCCCTGGTGACATCCAGATGATATTTTTACAACAAAAGGCACAAAATATCTCCATGACTTTCTCAACTAGATCTGGAGCCACGGCAAACTTCCCACTTCTTGGAGAGAAGCAATAATGATACCAATTTTAAAGACTAACAAATGTAGATCCGATCCAGAATCATATCGTCCAATCTCCCCACCTGCAGCATGTGCAAACTGCTTGAGAAAATTATCAACAGAAGACTCATTTGGCACTTGGAAACTCACAATCTTCTGAGTCGAGAACAGAGCGGCTTCAGAAAACAACACTCGACAATTGACAACGTCATAGACCTAGAATCGGATATCAATGAAGCTTCAGCAAATGAGCAAATCTGCATAGCAGTTTTCTTCGATATCAAAAAAGCATTTGATAGCACATGGAAACATAACATCCTCCAAGGACATATACTAGCATTCATACGAAACTTCCTTTCCGATTGGACCTTCCAGGTTAGGATAAATGGCGAACTATCTTCCAAATACCCTCAGGAAAATGGAACACCACAGGGATCGGTAATCAGCGCCACTCTATTCCTGATCGCCATCAACGATATATCCAAGAACATCGAATCACCCACCAAAGCGAGAATATACTCAGACGATATGATCCTGTATATCAAAGGCAAACACATCGAATCAATGAAGTCAACTCTCCAAAAACAAATTGAACATCTGGAAAACTGGAGCGACATGACAGGACTCAGATTCTCTACCGGAAAAACAAAATGTATCATGTTTTCAAAGAGGATTGTTTTGAACTACCCAGAGCTGAAACTTTACAACTAGAGGCTTGAATTTACTGAATACTTTCGATTCCTGGGGATAATATTTGACAGATCACTAAGCTGGAAACCACACATTGGAAATTCAATTTAATCATGCCACAAAGGTCTCAATATGCTCAAGCTACTGAGTACCACAACCTAGGGCGCTGACTCAACCACACTCTTGGGAATCTACAGATCACTGATACGATACAAAATCGATTACTGCTCTATAGCATATGCCTCAGCCACCAGATCTGTTCTCTCTCTCCTCGACCCCATCCAGAACTCCGCACTTCGCATTGCATTAGGAACTTTCCGCACAAGTCCGTTTGAAAGCATTTACTGTGAGGCAGGC
Source organism: Gonioctena quinquepunctata (assembly GCA_018342105.1). Taxonomy (NCBI): domain Eukaryota; kingdom Metazoa; phylum Arthropoda; class Insecta; order Coleoptera; family Chrysomelidae; genus Gonioctena; species Gonioctena quinquepunctata. The sequence continues at coordinate 396,569 of JAFIRS010001116.1, forward strand.
GAACCTCCATCGACGCTCTTCCGGAACATCCTACCTACAACAATGTTATCTCTTATCGCTTCGAGAACATATTCAGAACTTCTTCTCGTGCCCACCCACCCTTTAAGCAGAGAATTAACAGAATAACTGATGAACTTCAGATCCGCATTCTTCCCACATTTCCACCAATCATAACCTCTTCTCCCTGGCTCATTCCGTGCCCAGAATATGATTTGAGTATGACCCGCTTCAAAAAAACAGATACACTCCTCACCTGATGATCAATCATTTCCACGAACGGCTCGACTCCTATGAAAACTTCACCCACTACACTGACTGATCGAAAACAGAACAAGAAGTCGGCTCAGAAGTAGTCTCGCCCAACTCTACCCTCCACTTCAAAATGCCAGACATGACAAGCACTTCCACAGGGGAGTTATACGCCATATACCAAGCCTTGATCTACCTGAAAACCGACAACTCCAGCAGATACCCAATAATATCAGACTCATTGAGCGCAATCACAAGCATTCTCCTGATATATCCAAAAAATCATATTCTTCTTCTCGTTAAAATGAACTCCACGACAACGAGAGAATTGGCAAAATAGTAAAACTCATATGGGTTCCCTCCCACATAGGCAAACAAGGAAACGAGAAAGCAGACGCCGCCGCACGCATAGCGATACTAAGCCCACAGTCCCTTCCAATAGCACACACAGTACCCTCGGATACAAAGAACGGACAATCCTAAACGAATGGCAAAACGAATAGAATCAATCTGAATCAAAATTCGCCGAAAAAAAAAAAAACTGTGAATCCCTGGCAACGCTCCCCAAGCTCCAGAAGACACCAAATAATACTCTCAAGACTTCGAATCGATTATACAAGATTCTCCCATGAATACATCATGCCCCGCATCGAACAACCAAAGTGCGACTTCTGCGAGACAACTCTCACTGTGAAAATTTATTTGAATATCACGGTTGAGTTGGCCATGAAGAAACCTGGAATTTTGGACTCTAGCATTTTTTTGAATCAGCTAACAGTTTTCGAAAAAATTGCTTGCAAATGAAACGGGAATATTGAAGTAACAAACTAAAATACTTAGTGGGCTATGACTTTTTACCTTATTTCCCCCTTTGACGCTTTTGACGTTCAAATTGTAACAGCAATTTGATTTACTTGTAAGTGTGACGTTTGTATTTCACGGGTTAGTAAAAATTAATATCCATACCATGTTCAACGTGTTCAAGGATTGCTTTCAGGGGTTTTCCCGCGACGCTACAGTTCACTAGGTGGGTACTTGGAAAGTGCGAAAGAAATCCGAATTTTTTATCCCGCATCCTTTTCACTGACTAGGCTAAATTTAGCCGCGATGAAGTAGTAAATTTCCACAATATTCATGTCTGGGCTGTAAAAAATCCGCACAAGATTAGAAAAAATGCCATCGTGTGCAGTTTAGCCTAAATGTATTGGTCGGAATAATGGAGGAGGAAATAATTGGACTATTTTTTTTACCGAGAATTTCAAATGGCGACAGATACTTACACTTCTTGCAAAACAATTTAGAAGGTTTTTTATACTCTGTGCCCTTAAGCATTCGTCAGCGTCTATTGATTATGCACGATGGTGCTTCACCCTATTTTCGTTTAACTGTGCGCAATTATTTGAACTTACGGTTTCCAAATCGGTGGATTGGCAGAGCAGGTCCAATACCTTGGCCTTCTCGCTCATCAGATTGCAACCCGCTGGACTTCTTTTTCTGGAAGTATTTTCAATCTACGAATACTGATACTGATAATGTTTTCTTGGAATCCTGGCCAGTAGCGTTCCATTTTCCAGGGGTGTAGTATGGATTCGTAACAATACATCACTTTATGTTTAATGCACGGAGAACAAAGAACAAAATCAAATACAATTTTCATCTTTTTTTATTTTTCTGCTTTTATTACTTGGCAACCACGCATTATGAAAATATAATTACCGATTTGGAAAGAGATTTATATTCATCTAAAATTTCCATGAATCTTTTGTCAACGACAACCACCGTCCATAACATGGCAACAGCGCATTTCTGCAAGGACGATTTTTTTTGCAAAATTCACTTGATTTGATAGATAAAGTATCCACTTTGAACCATACCCATACCAGATTTCCAATAATCCGAAGTGACCAACTTGGCAACAACGCATTTTCTGGAGACGAAAAATTACACCAAAAAAATTGATTGAGCAGAAGAATTATCTCGATATTCTCCAAGAAAAATGTCTATAAAACTTTACCAAATGATTTCTAGCGTCCATAATTTGGCAACAGCACATTTCCGCAAAGTTCAATATCATTGCAAGATTCGCCTGACTAATTAGTATATTAATCACTTCGAATCATCCCCATATCAGATCTTCAGTAATCCGAAGTAACCAACTTGGCAAAAACGCATTTCTGCAAAACAAAAATTGTACCATTAGAATTGGTCAAGGGTATACAAACGCGATTGTATTTTTTTTAATAAAGTATTACAATTTTTTATCGCTTCGGAGCATTTCCCAATATTGGATATTCCGAAGATTTAACTAGACTTATTTTGCAGATTAGAGATATAAGTGACATTATCAGCAACTGTATCAAAATACAGTAATCCTATCGAATTTTTATTTTCGATGCGTATATATACGTCTAGAGCAGTTAAGCGGCTAGCGTATATATACCTCAAGAGCAGTAATCCGAAGTTACCAACTTGGAACAACGCATCTCTGCAAAACAAAAATTAAGTATTACAATTCTTTTATCGCTTCCGAGAATTTCCCAAGATTGGATATTCCGAAGACTAATTTTTCAGATTAGAGATATAAATGACATTATCAGCAAGTGTATGCAAATATAATAATCCTATCTAATTTTTATTTTTGATGCGTATATATACGTCTGGAGAAGTTGAGCGGCTAGCGTATATATACGTCAAGAGTAGTGATCCGAAGTAACCAACTTGGCAACAACGCATCTCTGCAAAACAAAAATTAGGTATTACAAGTTTTTTATCGCTTCCGAGAATTTCCCAAGATTGGATATTCCGAAGATTTAGCTAGACTAATTTTTCAAATTAGAGATATAAATGACATTATCAGCAAGTGTATGCAAATACAGTAATCCTATCTAATTTTTATTTTCGATGAGGATATATTCATCTTGAGCAGTTAAGCGGCTAGCGTATATATATATATATATATATATATATATATATGTCAAGAGCATTGGAAGGGTTAATGCGCTTTTTCTCTTTGTGGATGAAAAAAAAATATAAAGGAAAAGTATAGTTTATGAAGTTTAAATATACTTTTTGATAACCAAGCAGTCGCCAAATCAAATTCAATTCTGAAATCTAATACTTTTGCGGGAATTCGGAAATGCAATAGAAGATTTCTGCCAGAGTTTCACGAAGATATTTCTTTACGCGGAGTTACTGACTCTGAAGTCCCAGGACCATCTCGAAGACATCGGGATCTTGACAGCACTTCCAGAGAGTCTCTACTCTTTAGGTTTCCAATTACTGACAGAATTTCAAACTTTTTCCTAGAACTGTTACTTTTTATACTCAATCAGTTCAAGATTTCTTTCTTAGTATTTTGTCTCATTCGTTCTGAATAGAACACATGTTTTTGAGTTTGCGAACAACATTTATTGACTTTATTAGTTCAGCTCAATGAATTATTCTGTGGTTTTGAGCTCCCTAAATCAACTATATTCATATGATTCTTCGCCTTCTTCAATTTCAATGGAAACCAACCAAAAATTCAACTCATTTCAGACTGTACGTAACAATGATATAAAATATAAATTAATAAAAAAATTCAGGTCCGTAGAACCTGCTCGTAAAATTTGAACGACAAGAGAATTCAATATGTTTTTCCATTCTGTCTCTTGAAATTTTACCATTTTGCGAAACATTGACTGAAAATTAGTCCGGTAATTTTAAGTAATACGTATCTACGATAAAATAATATTTCAATGCTTACGGACTTGGTAGTTCAAAGAAAACCCTTTGGGAAAAAATTACTCCCGCGCCTCTCTAGTACCTTATTCCTAACAATATTTGCTCTCAGGAGAATCTTTAGTAAACCATCATTGGGATACCTTATACATATAGGATTTCATGTCGATTAAATAGCTTATTTCCCGATTTCTAGCGGTGGAGCTAATCAAACCCTTCTTGAATTATTTTATCCTATTTCAATAGTACTAATGAGCAAGTCAAACTCTCTGGCATGCACACATTTGAAATCTGTAATTCTAGTTCTTGCAACTGAACCCAATTACCAGTGAAGATGGTAAAACTAATGTGATTTTGACCCACAGAGATGTCCACTCTTCGGCATATCCAGGAAATTGCAAACAATTATATATTATGATGGGAACGATATTCTCTTATATCAAACAGATATAGAGATTGAAAGACAATTTAATTTTTAAAACTTTATTCATATGATCGTTGTAATGTTATATATTTCAACAAAAATATTTGGCATGTTTGATAACAAATAAAACATTTTTACAAGTTCAACTCTATTCGAAGCATATGGTACACTGCAAAAGAAGTCAGTCACTTACTGTCCAATTTCAATACATGACAGACAAGATAATTGAAATACATCGTGACACTTTTTAAATGCTATATATACAGTGGCATACTAGCCTAGGTACGTAAAGATCCAGATTGCACATTATGAATCACTTTTTATTTATATATATATATATATATATATATATATATATATATATATATATATATATATATACTGAATATTAAATATATTTATATCCTCAGAGGATGTAACAAAAACAAAAATAACACAATATTGCACAATTTCGTTACAAAATTTCGGTTGATTCGTAAACTTCTCTCACTATTATGGCCTGACAGTTCCACAAATCTCGTATCATTTGATGTATATTTATGATATAGGAGGAATAATCCAAGAATCATAGAAACAAATCCTACTCTAAAATGGAGTTCTTCACTTTCTCGTATATCACGGAACTTCAAAGAGTAATTTCAAAAATGTGGGTTAACAAATCAATTCAAAGTTGAGATTGTTGATTTGAACTGAAGTTGTACCTTACTTTTGATGATAATATAATCAGAGATAATGATCAACAATTTTTGACAGTAAATCCACATTCGGTGTTTCTATTTCCCATTCCATAACACATGCATCCAATTTATCATTGCAGCATAATTAAATTGATTGGCATTGATCTTTTTTGTTGACCATACATTTTTTTGACGTACTTTTAGAAAAATGTATCGTATTGCTTCTTGACGACTTTAAATTCAACTCGTGAAGATGTTCAACTAGGTTTCTCGTTTACTGTAATTGGATAATGAAAACAATATAAGTATGTCTCGTGTTCTAAGTAGAACAATCAGATAGAAACGGACAAAACTTACTTCACATGCTTACAAGCAAGTTGAAAGTGCTTGAGAGGGAAATAAAGGAGTAAATCAAATCTTCAGCGCTTTTCAAGTACTCTGTAAAAAAGGTAACGCTTGTTTGTTCCCTCTCCTGATCGCAGGAAGTATTTCTCTATTATGTTCCCAAACTTCTGTCTGACTCTGGGCCAAATGAAGTTTTTACAAACAAATATACCCCCTCATGAAATTTCAATAGGTCGTACACCTCCTCTTTTTTGAGTACTGAATATGAGGGTTAATTTAGATATGGTAACGTCATTACGAGAAAGTAAATATCTTCAAACCTCGAATTCAAGATCCATTTTCGGAACTTTTCAATCATTAACATACACTTGAGCATTCACTCGATGATATTTACACACACATACACTAATATGGCCTCCAAACCACTGCATCGCTATTCTGTCCAGGCCCTCTTTGAGCGCCATTAGTGCTCAGCACACGATTATGTCCATCATCCTGCCTTACTGCAGCCGCAGCGCACGTACCACTGTTGCTCAATAACAAATCCGTACTACCATTCACCATCTGCCTTTGGTTACTCGTTGACAAGTGGTCCATAACGCTCTGAATATCGTTGTGCTGCGCATGAGTCGAGTGAGAGTGGAGGGAGTGGAAGTTGTGCGACTGATTAGCAGCAGAGTACAGCTGGGAGTAGAGGAGTCCTGGGAGTACTGGATAAATGGAGTTGTTACAGTTGCTTGTGGAGTAGGAAGCCTGCGACATGTTCTGGTGCAGGGAGAAATTTGTGTTATTTACATGGTTGACCCCAAGGGAGCTTTGGGCGTTGAGAAGGTCGTCTTGGACGGGGCTTTCCGCTGCGCTGGAATTATCGGAAAGTGATCTTGGTCCGGAAAGGGTGAAATCGGTATGGTTGGAGGAGTAGCGAGGCACCAGCAGGGAAGAAGAATGCGAGTGGGAAAGATTCGCGTGATTCTGTGATGACACTAGGCCCAAATGCTGGTCGAGGTCGGTGGTGGAAGCTTCTGGGATTACTGAAACAAAACAAAGTATTTCAATTTCATATAACTATATAAATTATTCATTTATATTCCAGTTGTTTCAATGGAACTAACTTTATAATCATTACCTATCGATAAAATTTTCCCTTGCATATTATAGATGGTGATATTTTCACTGTGGGAATAGGATATGAAAAAAACAGAACAGTAATGCCGCAGGAAAAATCCACTTTTTTCCCTATTTTTTCATGGAATGGAAGCATTTCTGATTTCTCATGGAAGATCTATTGACTGGCTCATTGTATTCGCCAAATGGTGGGCTTTATAAGTCATTAATGCAGTAAGGACATTCTTTCCATAGTATAAGGCTCTTTTTATTAGAGAAGTAGGCAAGGGTTCATTTAAGAGTGTATTTTTGGGGAAATGGTCTTGAATTTGATACAAATGGAGGTGAAATTCATCGAGTCTGGGTGCCACTGAAAGAATGAACTATTTCAAAACTCAGCAGAATGTGAATTAATAATATCGTTTGTTCTTTTTTGGTTCTGACATTTCGTCATTCGGCATCACACAAGTGGAATATGTAGTATTTCTTGAGCTAAAACAGGTATAGACAAGTACTCAGTCCTCGCGTCCAGGGGTCCGTCAGGACGACTTTTTCCTCAAGACATAGAATAGACCACGGATTGGTAGGTATTTGCAACACAAAGGTTAAAACACACATAGGTAACAAGTCTAAAACATACTACAACTTGGTATTTGTCTTATTCAGGAAATTAACCAAATATTCATAGAATTTCACGCTGTTTGAGGCTAAAATCGACATGACATTGAAAAGATTCGGCATATTCAATTCACAAAGTTTGTCAAACCGTTCGTTTGACTGATCAGAATACTTGGAACATGCAAAAAATATGTGATATAAGTCTCCTTCTTGGTCACAATGATCACAATTTTTAGAAGGAAAAACATCGATCCGAAAATCGTGTTTGTTAACTGTAAAGGGACAAATTAAAAAAAAATACTTTACATACAAATTTTCATCAGATTTGCAGTTCACTTTGTTCGCTGTTTTATCATGACATCTTTCATGCTCTCTATGTTTATGACAAGTGGATGCACGTGATCCATGAAGCAAAAAATGAATGTTTGAGAAAATAAGAAGATGTTAACTGTATACTGGAGGTCTCTTCTGAAATTTGGTTCACAATTGGTGAAATGTCTAATAAATATTTATATGTTGTATTCTCAAAAGTCGCTCTGGGTAGTTTCTCGTAATTCTCAGTAGAGATATTGTCAAATGGTCTGAAGTTCATTTTTGTCCGTTTTTTGTTGTTTTTCGTTTACATGCCATATACTTAAATCACTAAAGCTTTGGAGGCGAAAAGACAGGAAACGACATTATTTCAGGTGGAAATTTCGACTGTCATCTATATGGACCCTAGTATTCCCTTAAGTTATTGTCAGAACCATCCTTATTGGGCTTCGCATACGTAATGAGAATAGTGTTCTATCGATACTTAGTTCAGGTAGACTATACGTGAATTAACTATACAGTGCTTCTCAAAAGTCCCCTCCCCCCCTCTTATTTTTGGAACGATTATACATAAATAAACAAGTGAAATTTGGAAACTGAATATTAATGGTTGTAAACTTCCCTACTAGTGATGATAGATGACGAAATCGTCAAACATGACGTCACAAGGCCATTGTGACCAATAATTTTAAATGGAACCCTACGGCAAGCGACACCTCTTTTAGAAAGTATAGAAAAAACCTATTCAATGATACTTATTTTGTTTGTGTTTATGGCAGTTTTAATGACTCATCAGTAAACATTTAAATTTAAATTCCATTCAGTATGATATTAATTACAGATTTAAGAATCAGTATCTACTCGAAAAAATTGCTCGAAGTGACCTCCATTTACTTCCTGACAGTGGAATATCCTATTTTTAAACTCTTATCGTACTTTTGCAAATGTGTCTGCGGAAACAGCCTCACATTCTGCAACAATACGTTGTTTTAAAACGTCAATATTGTCGGGTTCACTGGCGTAAACCTTCGATTCAAGGTACCCCCCCAGAAAAAATGCCAAAAGTGTGAGGTCCGGTGATCGAGCTGGCCATTCCGTTGTACCTCGTCGTCCAATCCATCTACCACGATACTCCTCATCCAAATACCGTCTTACTGCACCGTAATAGTGTGGAGGAACACCATCCTGTTGGAATGTTATTTCCAAATTACCGAATTCATCTGGATTATCTTCCAAAATTTCAAGATAGGTACCGTTATTTATTGCGGTTTGCAACAGCTCCAGATAAACCTCACCAGTTGAATTAGTATTTTAAAAAAGAGGCCCAACGATGTGATGTCCCAGGATACCTGCCCAAACATTCACCTTCTGGGGAAATTGGGTATGTGTTTCACAAAACCGGTGAGGATTTGGTTCACTCCAATACCTCACATTCTGTGTATTTACATTTCCATTTAGATAGAAAGTACTTTCGTCACTAAAACAAATTGTTTTGACATAGTCTGGCTGTTGGTTAATTTTAGTTTCCATATTTTCACAAAATTCTAGTCTTCGGTCTGGGTCGTCGTCTGAGAGTTGATGAACCATTTTTAATTTGTATGGATGAAATTTTTTTCAACACCTTGTGTACTGTACTTCGACTGACTCCACAGGTAGATGCAACGTGAGTTATTGAAGAAATTCAGAAATTTGTGGTCCGCCAGATCGTTTCGCATCATTAATACTACCCGTTGTTTCAAACTCACGAAGAAGCTCCCTCAAATGTGTCCTCGAAACGTGGCGATCGGGAAACCTCTCATTAAAAATGCGTTCTGCTGCATGAATATTTTGTCTAGTTTCACCAAGAATTAGGATCGCTGCTACTTTATCACCTAAAGCACGTACCGTTTCGCTTCTTGAAGTACCTAAACGTTCGGCTCACAACAGTTAAACAAATCATTAAAATGTACAAAAATATCAAAAGTACCAAAAGCTGCTGAAACAGTTGAACGTTCGATCAACAATACACAAATTATTAAATGTACAAAAATTTGGACAATTACAAAAACGTCGAATTAGGGAGACTAACAAAAACGTTAGTTCCTTTGACTATCCAGAGGCGAAGCTTGAATTTTAGTATTAACTGATTTAATTCATCACAGCTTTGCGTTTTTTAAAAGCGAGTTGCCAAAACTGCCATAAACACAAACAAAATTAGTATCATTGAATAGATTTTTTTGATACCTTTCAAAAGAGGTGTCGCTTGCCGTAGGGTTCCATTTAAAATTATTGGTCACAATGGCCTTGTGACGTCATCTTTGACGATTTCGTCATCTATCATCACTAGTAGGGAAGTTTACAACCTTTAATATTCAGTTTCCAAATTTTACTTGTTTATGTATAATCGTTCCAAAAATAAGAGGGGGACTTTTGAGAAGCACTGTATGTGGAATAGGTAAAGTTTCAGTTCGTAGAAAAATGATTATAGGGGATGCCAGCTATATCTAAGTTGAGGAAACAATAATGAAAATGGATCTGAAATAAGAGTACCACGCGGTTGCAGCACCCTATGAATTTTTGTTTATACTTAATTTATATTTTATCAGTTCACTTAATTTCTGACAAACAGTTCATTCATGTTGTCCATTAAAATAGATGACAGCTCATTGAAACCGAGAGCGATATGAAAATCATGCAATCCTGTCAGATTCGGTGGCGGTATGTGGGCGGTAACAAAAACAATTTTATTTACAACCATGATATTTCAGACTTGTTCAAAGTTTGAAAGAAACATATTTCTAACTTTAACATTCATCCAGGTGGAAAGTGATTACTTTCCAACCGGGTAAATATCAACATTTATTGAATAAAAAAATATGTGTTTTAATTGTATTCGATTACTCGAAAATGTCTTATTATATATACATTGAAATATTCTGAATAATTTTTATTGTTTTCTCAATAAATAATTTTCATTTATTTCATATTACAAATATACAAAGTTGGCTACATATGAAAAAAATTATTGAAATTTCTGAAAAACTCTAATGGCGGTTCGTTTCTGCATGTCTAACATCTAAAAAATCCGTTGCGATTTATAACACGTAACCTCAGATTTGGCGGGAATTTAAGAAAAAGTTTTCTGTGGAGCCTAAAAATTTTATTCCTCCACCCTTACTAAGAGACATTATACATTCTTGTTTTATCTGGAAACAGCTTTAATAATCACAATCACATAAGTTTGAGTCAAAACTAATCAAATATTTTTGGAATAGACATTTTGCGGAAGATTAATTAAAAGATTTAGTCTTGTCACTAGGTGTAGTTATGCCCTGTATATTGATACACATGAGCTTATTCAATATTCTCAACCTGTGAATAAAATTGAATCCAACTAATATTTGTAATTAAAACCTAATTATATATTATCTATCCTAATTGAATTTAGTAATGTTTGGGTGGATGTGGAAAAATAAAAAAGACAATAAACAAACAATGTTAAAATTTCCAATATTCTAAGTGACCACCTTCGCGCTCCATACATAGAATTGTTCTGCAAAACATTTCGCGACGAACATTTTTCAACATAGTTCTGTTGATCAGTGCTGCATAATTCCTTATACAAATTTTTAAATGTTTTATATTTCGAAATGGGCGTTGTTTATGAACATTGCTTTCCAGGTAATCACACGGCGTTAGGTCTGGAGATCTAGCAGGCCAAAGATTACCTGAATATCGACCTATCCACTGCTCACAAAACTCATTGTTCAACCACTCCCGCACTTCATTCGTAGAACGAATAGTAGCCCCATCTTGTTGAAAGAATAAACGAATCCGCTCTTGTAATGGTAGGTTGTCGATAAATGTAGATATCTCCGTCCGTAAAAAGTTCAAATACCGTTAGCCATTCAAACTTTGTTTAAAAAAGAAGGGTCCTATAATTCGCTCATTTAAAATTCCACACCATACATTCACATTGAAACTATATTGATCCTTGGCTTCAATAATAAAATTAGTATTATGATCTTCCCACCATCTACAATTTTGAGAACTGATGACACCATTTGAGGTAAAAGTTGTTTCGTCAGAAAATAGCACATTTCTTGAGAAATCACTATTGTCTTCTAACATTCCCTGGAACCATGCAAAAAAATTGAACTGAGCATCATAATCCCTGTCTCGCAGTACTTCCACAAATTTTGGTTTGTATGGGTGAAAGTGATTTTGCTTTAAAATTCGTTTAACAGAGGTTTGAGATATTTCTGCCTTTTCTATCATAATTTTCGTCGAAACTCTTGGTATCTCAGTGACTGTCAGTCAAACATTGTTTACATTAATTTCGATATTTACAACAGGCTTAACGTGAACACTTTCATATCTATTTTCAAGCGAACCAGTTTCCTAGAATTTTGGCAATATTTTTGCCACCGTAGTAGAATGCAAATTTTGGTCAGGATGCCTTCCATTGAGAATTTCAGCTACTTCTCTTTTGTTATGATAATTTACGCAATATAGCAATACTATTGAAATTTTTTTTGTATACTCAGTTTTCGAGCCTTTTCTATTGATAGATTGAAAACCACAAAAACTGATAACAAATGTCAACAAGTTATTGTGACATTTGTTATTGTTACACACACACAAGTAGATCTTTTTTCAAAGCCGCCTTTCAAAATTCAAAAATATAGCTAAGTTCAAATTCACTAACCAATATTAAATTCAGCAAGGATAAATATTGTATTATTAAGTTTCAATTACAAATATTAGCTGGTTTAAATTCCATTCACGGGTTTAGAATATTGAATAAGCTCACGTGCATCAATATGCAGGGCATGACTACACCTAGTAACAAGACTAAATCGTGTTTTCATAATTAATCTCTCGCAAAATGTCTATTCCACAAATATTTGATTAGTTTTGACCCAAACTTATATGATTTAGGTTATTAAAGCTGTTTCCAGATAAAACAAGAATGTGTAATGTTTCTTAGTAAGGGTAGAGGAATAGAAAGGTATTTTTGTTTTTTTTCAATCTGGTTTAAAACTGGTAGATGAGGTCTTCGTTGGATTCCAAACACATTTTCCCCATAAATGTTTTCAATATCTTGTCAATTTGACCCCTTTTTTGGCACCACATACAACTTTTTCAAAATTCTTGCCAAGTCTCAGGTCACGTGATATAAGTCGCAACGGATTTTTTCAATGACAGACATGCAGAAACGAATGACATTGGAGTTTTTCAGGAATTTTGATAAATTATTTTTTCTTGTATGTAGCGTATGACAGACACTGTATATAACATAAGTATTGCAAATTATTTTATAAGTTACTTGTTACAGTCGACTGGTTAAAAGTGGCAACGGAAATTGTCCATAAAATATACGAGATACAACCAAACTCAATCCGACTGGTTTTTGCAATTAATTCAAAAATAATTAATGAAAAACCTTTTTGAAGACAAGCTTTCATTCGAATGCGCTAAAAAGTAGAAAATAATTGCTTTGGATGTGTGACGTTGGTTATTCCGTGAGTTATAAATTCAAGAGCTTGTCGCACAAAGTTTTCAGTTCGAATAAAAAAGCGACAAGCTTTTGAATCTATAACTCACGGAATAACCTATGTTACACATCCAAAGCAATTATTTCTTACTTTTTAGCGCATTTGAATAAAATATTGTCTTTAAAAAGGTTTTTAGTTATTATTTTATTTTGTGCTTTTCAGTGAGTACGTCTTAATCTATACAATTTTGTTGAAGCATCGTCTTTATGAGGCCTTTTCCCAGTGAGTTCTGAGCTATCTAGTTCTTCAATGAGGAGATCATCTGAAGATTAACTCGTCCGCCATCTTTAATTTATGAATTCTGACAATAATATTCTACTTAATTCATAACCTCCGACCCCAAAAACCCCGACATAGCAATTTTGTATAGAAACGGTCCATTATCACAGAGATCGTCCACCATATTGGAGCCGCCATTTGGTTTCATGAATTTTGACAAAAAATTTATAATCTTCAACCCTGAAAACCCCCACATACCAATTTTGAAAACCGCCATTTTCCAACAAAAATTCCATGATGCATTGTCACGGAAACTATGAACACACGCCAAATTTCACGTTAATCGGACAACTATAAGTGGGTCAAATTTAACTTGTAAGATTTGATTACACACATCGAGACAGGTGAAAGTAAATGAAAGATTTTCAACATGCTTAACTTTGAAAAAACGCTCATTCATCTGTATGAATTTTCAATAATCAAGACTGGAATAGAAAATCAAATGTTTACTTTCATATTTTCTTTTGGAGTTAGTATCCTTTCAAAATAATTATCCGATGTAGATCAATGTCTATCGTGGCTTCGGCCAGGAAAGTAGTTATATTCACAAAAATGACTCAATTTTTATTTCAATTTGCAGAAAAATCTTTCTGTTCAATATTTAATTGAGAATGTTTCCATTTTCAATTGACATTCAGTTATCCATTTGAACTGCCAATGATAAATATGGGTCGTATTAGTTTATCTCCATGAATTCCAGCCCTCACATTCACTTTTTGAGGATGCTGAGTGCCCCCTTTTCTAAAGAGATGCTGATGTTCATTATCTCAATAACGACAGTTGTGCTTATTCACCTCCCCATTTAGAAAGAAAGTACTCACTGAAACAAATGTTTTTTATGGTTCCGGCCGCAGCATCAATTGAGGTAGTCGTCAGTTCGACAAATTCTATCCTTCTATCAGAGTCATCATCTCTGCTTCGGAACTTTCCGCGCCAATTCATGACAAATTCCAGTTTCCCTTTCAGCCTTTCGCAACGAAAATTGAAGATTCATTGCAAAATGTCCCAGTAGTTCCAAAGGAGCAGATTTACTGTTTGTTCTCTACAGAGCCCCTTCCCTTAAATTCTGTCACCAACTTACGTATGTATCCGTTGCTATTTTTTTGAAGTTCCTTCACGCGACTCGCGGTAGGTGTTGACTGGTAGAAAATGTAGCGCGAAAAAATGCGTTATGCCCCCTCCACGCGACTTTCTCTCTCTCTCGCTATGTCTCTTTCTATTGGATACGAGAATGTGTGACAACTACACTTCGTTCTGTCAGAATTGAATGTCAACGCATTCAATTCCTATATGGGGAAAAATGAATATATGCAAAATTGATAGAATAAGGGATTGTGAACTCATTACATAACATACAGTGATTTGATATTTGAATTCAAATATATACTTTTCAGCATGTTAGAAAGCCTCAGTTTTTCAAGTAAGGCAATGAATAATCCAATTGTGTCATTTTGTAGTTGGTAGATGGTAGAGCTCCAATGTGCTGCGCGAATTTCGTGAAATTTAGTAGTTCAAAGTGCCGTATAAACCCCAAAGTGTTAAAAACCTAAAAATAATAAAACAGTGTGCTGAAAGTGATCTTAATGCCTGAAAAGAGTGAAAATAGTATTTATGCACGACCGGGCGTAAAGTAGCACTTTAGCGCCCGGATTTGCGGGCGTAAAGTAGCACTTTAGCGCCCGCGGACTACTTTATCGCCCGGCGGGCGATAAAATCGTTGAACAGGCGCTGAAGTGAATTTCAATCTCATATCGATAGAAATCTATATTCCGATGGATCATATAATCAAACCCAAAACATTATTAACAATAATATAACGAAAACAATGGACATAAATTATTTAAAAGAATGAGATATAACTTAATATTGACAAAACAATTAGAACGGTTATTTATGGAAATATTTGGATTCGTTGTTTTCTGTTGTTGCAGATAGTTACTGATTTCAACTGACTCCTCATTACTAGAAGTCTGAAGATAATGCATGTTATTATCTGGTGTTTCAGAGTAGTGAGCAATATTTTCAGATTGTCCGCATTGGCTAGTAGAAGGCTCATCATTTTCTACAATTTTCTTAGCAATCTTCAGCTTATTTGCAACTGAATTTTCAATATAACCTTCCGCAACAGTCGTCGACTTCCACCCAGCATGTCTTTTAATGTTGATTATATCCTCGCCTGCATCTGCTAACATAGTTGCTGAGGAACGTCTAAAGCAGTGACCAGTATATTCTTTCGCATTAGAAATACCTAGGTAAGTGGCTATTCTGAATGGTATTTGACGGAATGTATTTTTTCCGATAACCTGTCTCGTACACTTGCCATTTTTATAATATAAAAAAACCGCTTTTGATCATTCTGATCTCGCAAGGAAGAATATTTTCTGTAAATATCCAAATAACTTGGCGATTCCTGTTCTTTATCGATTACAGTAAATACTCGATCTATCTTCGTTTTGGTTTCGCGTATAGTTATGAGTAAGAATGTCTTGAAATCTTGAATGTCGTCCACTGTGATATTTGCCAATTATTCGCGGCGACATGCTCCACAAATACCAAAAATCAGTGCTACCTACAATACATTCTCAGATTAACATACTGAACATTGAGAAAACATGAAATTAGAACTTACTTTCATCATAAGATACAAATCGTCTGGTGCTTCCCTCAAAAATAACTCGATTTCTTCTCTGCTTAGATTCTTCGATTTCTTTGGTTTATAACCATCAAATTTTCGTTTCAAAAAAGCTATCAATCTTGCGTATCTACTGATATCTATATTATCTCATGTAAATTTAAAGTAGCTTTCAGCATGGAATAATATGACCACATGGTAGAGGGCTTATAATATTTAGATTTTTCCAGAAAATAGGCAAGAAGTACAGTCTCTGTGTATTTCTTAGTTTTTACATTTTTGCCGTTGCACCACCTCACGAATTCTTCATACACCTTGTCGTATATTTTCTTGGATTTACTTGGCAATAAACTCAATTTCGCATCCTCAGCTGCTTTACTTATTTCTGGTGGAGTACAATTCACACTTTCTTCGTCGCTTGAATCCATTTCAAAATCAGTAATAAATTATCTGTGATCACAAAAATTGACAGCAAATATGGCTACTAGCCTATATAATCTTATTTCGAAAAATTGACTGAGTTGCCATGGTAACATTCATTTCATCACTTCTTGATTTATTCTGTTTCCGATATGATATGAATATACATCCTCAAGGCAGCCTTGATATATTTTTATCATGTTCTAGATATAATGACATCAAATATTCCGGTCGTGCATAAAATTTTGTATGTATTTCGGGCGTAATTTGCTTCTATGGACCTAGGCGTGTTAATACTTACACGCTGCGATCCATAAAAGCCTATTTTACGCCCTTGATACATAAATAACTATTCTAACATGATATCTCGCCAGTGAAATACTGCAGACGATTGTGACCCTCAATATTGTTTCGTTTTATTTTAAACCGCTTTCTCAGTTGTTTGACTAACCCTCAGAAGTTGATGAAAACTTGTACGAGTTAAGATCACGGGGGCCTCACCTTTTATAGTGGGATCCGAAACCACTCTTGGGGCCTTGAAAAATGTTTCGATAGCTGCGGGAGTCGAACCCGAGCCGGGTGAAAACAGTGCCTAGTACGCGAATTTCAACCGTATTGGTTCTCTAGAGTGAAAAAGTGAGGTTAGGATTTCAAAACCTACGAAATAGAAAACAATTTCGCTTATGAAAAGTGAAAGGACACAAACAAGGACAGCTGAATTGCTGGAAAAGTTCAATAATGGAAGAATCGAGCGATGGAGGCACAGATCGTAACAGAAGCGTGAATAAATCAGAAATAAAAAGCCACAATGGATCACGAAGTGTCAAAAACCGTACTAGTTCGGTACTAGTAGCTGAGGAACTGCAAAAAAAGATTCCATTTCTCCCCAAGTGAAGCAGAAAAAATAAAAAAACTCATTGACTACATTTCTAAACATAGTGAAAGTATAAAGAAGAGTGATATTGAACCAAAGACACTGGTGAACCAGGCACCGGATCCAAGGCCGAAAAGACAGCCTGAGCTGAAGTTAGCGCAGAATATGAAAAACCTGAAAAAAATTCAAAAACACTAAATGAAACGGAAAACGAAAAGAAAGTGGTGGGTGTAACCTATTATAATCTGGGGAATGGAAAGGGGGGTGATGAAAGACGCTAAAATACCTCTGTCCAGAAGAAACATTTTGTTCACCACACTTTCCGAACAAATTAATGCCGAAATAGTGGTGAGTCAAACACATCAAAATATGAGCAGTGATATAGAGGATGAATAAAGGAATGAAGGAACTTTGTTCCTGGCGGGGGTCCCATGACCGCAAACGTTTTTTTTTTCACGGTGACGTTCGTTAGAAACGGTTGCAGTCTTCTTAAACGATTATCCTGTTTTGTATACAAGGGAATCATTTCAATTCTTCCATTCATAGAATCCCTTGTTGCGAATCCGAAAAACTCCAACAAAACTCAAGCAATGAAATTCAATGGAAAAATTCAGAAAAGGTGAATGTTTACAACCCAAAAATAGCTTGACAAGATGAAAAAGAACCAACAGATTTCAAAAAATCTTCGGCATACGTCCAATAATCGAACGGTTCCCAATTAGCAGCGGAAGAAAGGATTCACTGTTTGCGAACAAGATAAATGTTTTAGAATTCTTTCTTCCTAGTTTTTTATTTGTTTTTTTTACAATAACACCTCATCATCCCCAGAATTGGTTACCATTGGAAAGCATTTTCAAAGAGCTTTCCAGTGATGAATTACACATAGGGGTCATTTGAACTTCTGCAGTGTCGGTTGAGGGGACCAAGGGGGTGAGAGTATAGAGGTGCGCTTATACAGGGTGTCCGGAGATGAAAACGACAAAACTTATGGGGTTATAGGGACTCCCAATATGATTGCAAAATGCCATATACAAATGTCCAAAACCGCTTCGTTACTGACATACAGAGTGATTTTGTGAATTTAGACAAAAAATTCAATCCGCCATATTAAATACAGGGATTAGCTCTTTGAACACAACCAATACCAGGACCGGTTTTTTTTTTTTCATGTTAAGTTCTTGTAAGAATAACTCACCCTGTATACCAACTAATATAAAAAATCTGAGCTCAGATTCGAAATCTACGGAAAAAATTCAACAGGAACTTGTAGAAAACGTTTCTGGCACCATTTCAGTTATTCCGTAATATTTTATTATTTAAAATTTTTTCACTCAAGAAATTATTTGTTGGATAAAGTACCATTAAAAAATGGGTTGATATAATAAATATCTACGAAACCAAGACATAAATATTGTTATTCTCTTTAATTAGTTCATAGTAAAATTTTATAAAATGCTCTAATAACCCAAAAAAACTGAAGAATAAATTCGTATCAGGACCGGAATGAGTCTTTTTTAAGTTGAGAATAACTGACCTAGTATAACAATTATTAATAATCTGATTGCAGATTCGAAATCTACTGAAGCGTATAGGAACTTGTTAAAAAAGGACTAGACTGAATTTTTTTAAAATTATATTTGCTTACTAATAAATTTGAATTTATGAAAATACAACACAACGCCCAATATTTTTTGCATTAAACATAACAAAAAAAGAATTCGGACAACGGCAAACTGTGTTAGAAAACTATTTATCTGATATAATTTCACCATTATTCTTGTATTCCTCTCAATCTAATGATAACCCCAAAACAAATCAATCTTGTATAGGAATAATCTTGTATTAAGATATTATGATATTTTAAAGTACAAAATCACGTTTTTGAGCGCGATGTAGCTTCGTCTCGACTACGAAAAATATTCAAATGTATGGCATGGGGGGGTTCGGGCTTTTATTTTTATTTCTGAGATATTCCCACTAGCAACTTTCAAATTTGACACACTGTATTAGCTATTCCCTCATTTTTCAACTGAAAATAATTATTTGCCTTATCAGTACTTACAGGAACTAACTGTGGAGCTGGTTGTGAAGGCATCTTGTGTGGACGATTGATCAGGGGCGCTGCCTGAAAATCCCAGGGCCGGAGCATTGAATTGCGACGTGGGAGCTGCACACGAACCCAATGCGCTCGATGTGAAGTATGGCGAGTAAGCACCTGCAGTACTGTAGCCCCAGTGTGAATTTGTACTACTTAAGCCGAATTGAGGCATATCTGTAACAAAAATAGGGTTGTATATATGTGGTGAGAACGTTAAATTATTGGAAGTTCATAAACATTCATGTACTTCCTTCGGCAACTGTTATAATTATCATTAGTTTGGTTAGGCGTTGTATTGAAAGAGATTTAGAAAATCACCTAAATATCTGAATAAAAAAGCAAATTTTCACTTATGGATTTCTTCTTTCAGTTAGGATCCTTTCACCATATATGTCAGAGGTAGTACTTGGGCTTTAGATCAAGTAGTTGTTTTCTGTTAGATATTATACAATAGTATATCTCATTAGGAGTCGAGAAAATAGGCTTTTTTCGTGCGTGCGCGACAAGTCGTGCAAGCACAGAAAAAGCATTTATGGTTGTGTAATGAACGATATTTGTAATACTTAAGCCGAATTGAGGCATATCTGTAACAAAATTAGGGTTGTATATATGTGGTGGGAACGTTAAATCATTGGAAGTTCATAAACATTCATGTACTTCCTTCGGCAACTTTTATAATTATCATCAGTTTGGTTAGGCATTGTATTGAAAGAGATTTAGAAAATCACCTGAATATCTGAATAAAAAAGCAAATATCCACTTTTGGATTGTTTCTTTCAGTTACGATCCTTTCGCTTTAGCTCGAGTAGTTGTTTTCTGTTGGATATAATACAATAGTATATTTCATTAGGAGTCGAGAAAATAGGCTTCTTCCGTGCGTGCGCGACAAGTTCCCGTGGGAGGCGCAATCGAACACAGGAAGTCGTGCAAGCACGGAAGAATCATTTATGGACGTGTAATGAACGATATTTTCCATCATATCTACCTGAAAACCACAGATGTGGTACAATTTGTGTTGATGTAAATAGCTAATCCTTTAGCAGCTACTTCATTTTCGATAACTGTAGTTGATAAAGTCGAAGGTGCTACTATAATAGTAGAAGTATTCAGTTTTTGATTTACCCCCCTGCATTGTATTCTGATGTTGGCGTTGTATCTACTGTTCTTGAATAGCGGAACAATTTACGAGAAACGTCAATCTTTCTGCTTACCGATTCTTCGATGTAGCCTTCAGCCACAGTCGAGGAACGTCAACCTCCATGCCTTTTTGAAGTGAGCAAATCTCCTCCGCCCTCGACTAACATAGATGCTGAAGATCGTCTTAAGCCGTGTCCAGTATGATCTTCCGGATTTTTTAGGTTCAGATATTCAGCAATCTGCTTTGTTGTACTACTGATTGTATAACACCCTGCATGTTGAGCAAAACATTTACCATTACGATACGCAATAAATAATCTTTTACTATTCATATGTGTGGGTCTTAGATTATTATATTGACGATGAAAAGTGCATGGATCAAAGGGACATCCTTTCTTTGTAATTGTGAAACTTCTTGATTTGTGATTTTTGCCATTTCGAAGGAATACTATCAAAAACCGTCCATTATCTTCCACGTCTTCCAAAGTCAGACGAACCAAGTCATCTCTTCGGCAGGCACCGAATATGCCAAATATAAAAATTACTTCACTCAATAACCACTTCTCGTCTGGTGCTTCAAGTATGATTTGGTCAGCAGTTAATACTTTGGACTTTTTCGGTGTGTAACCAACTCTTTCTCGCTTGAGAAATGCAGTAGTTTCTGGTAAATTATCAACATTTACATTTTCTTTTACTGCCAGACATTTTTTAACATTGAAAATTGACTCCATAAAGTTGAAGCTTTCATGGATTTGCTTTTTTCTGACAAATAAACAAGAAGAATGGAATCACTTACATTTATAACTTTTTTTTGTTGGCGCCAGTTGCAGAATAGACGATACTGGTTTTCATATCTCTCACGTGACTTTTTGGGCAATGATTCTGCAATTACTTTTGCCGCTCCACGTTATATTTCTTCCTCTGGTAAAATCATTTTTAAATATTTCCACTGAAAATATCCAAATATTGTCACAAAACAAGCGTTATTTACCCCGTTGCTAGAGAAATATACAAACAATTTGCAATTTCTAGAGAACTGTCAATAACATATTATTTTATTTTGACATGTAAGTAGGCAGCTAATGACACTAGCGCACCGTAAAATTTTCCGTGCGGGCGCACGGAAAAAGCCCACTTTTAGTGCGCTAAATAAGAATGTAAATATAGTGTTTTCAGATAGGTATAATGAAAAAAACTCCATTTTATAGTGTGTGTTGCTTTTCTGAAAACACTAGTAGCATCATTATATTTCTTGTCAATACATCTACAAAGTGAGGTGATTTTTCTCTTTCACTTTGTTGAATTTTATCGTGGGTTCCTTTCCATCGAAACAACTGAAGAAATTATTCAATACATTCCTTATTTCATGTTCAATGTGAGCAGATTATGGAATGAATATTCGCATATCTCTACCAAACTTTGGAATATTTTTTCAGCTATTTTACATGAATATTTTTTACTCACTTCAGGCGTTGATGGAGATAACATGGAATCCCATATATATATATATATATATATATATATATATATATATATATATATAAAATCCAGAACCCCACCTAAGTGACGACAACCTAGGAGTTGGCAGATTGATACCACAGTTGGAAATCTCTTCCTTCTTTTACTGTCATCACTAACTCATATTTATATATATTTTTTCAAAATGGGATCCGAAACGTCGAAATCACCAAATTTCTAGACGCGGTTCAACCCGAATATTCATAATAATCATGATCCGAACACAATATATTTATATATATATATATATATAAATATATATATATATATAATATATATATATATATATATATATATAAACGTTTCCGAAAGCTCGACCATATAACAAAGAGTATCCTTTAACCCAGCCCAGTTATTTTGACTGCATCCTCAAGATAGTTTCGTAGATTTTTTTCTTTTATATATATATATATATATCAATTCCTAATTGGAAATAGTTCGTGTTTAATCATTTATCCGAAATATTCATTATATTATTCAAATAGGCTTATTCACGACTTGTTACTCGCAGGCGCATCTGCCATGATGAAAAAGCGCAATTAAATAAAAAATTCATTGGTGGTGCTTTATTAGTACATACAACAGTTGAAGCACATAATTATATCTAAGTACGACGATGGTTGAAATGCCATGGCACCCAAAAGGTGTACAAAAAATAGAACTTGTAGAAAGGTTAGGGTAACAATGACACTCATGTTAGATTTAAATTAGTTGATATAGGTATCAATAATTGGAAAAACAAAGATAAATATTCAAAATACACAAATTATTATTAGTAAAGCTAAACAGGTCTTTGCTACTTTGACCTGTAAAAAACATTCATCATTTGAGGTTATAGCACAAAATATTACATCATGGAATGGATCAAAATTACCTGATGAAATGATTCTTTCTTTACATAACTAATGGGATCAAGATATCCTGTTGTTGGACCACTTTCTTCTATGGAGTGAAGTGAACAAATATATGTATCTTCATTAATATGATCAGTCAGTTGGAATTGATCATCACCTCGTCCACATCTTCCAACCCAAAATTCACATTCAGTATATTTCTTAAGGCAAAGTTTTAGAGGTTTTTGTTTCGTTGATTCGATTAGTTTTCGACTCATAAAATAATATTAGGTTTCCAAAAATGTTTTACCACATGTGTCGGTGCGACATATCCCATGACAACAGCGTGTTTTGCTTCTTTTTTTACTGATAACATTATATATTTTTATTAATTTGATTGTATTATTATTTTATTCTTAGTATAAAACAATAAAAACTATAATACTGATCGTAGAATAATAATTGAATACATTTTTTTAAATACATTGAAACCTTCATATTCACGGGATATACACTTATGAAGTGCCCGAAAAACATGGCGGAAGTTGAGGCATGCGCACAAAACATTTTCTAGAATGAAAAGGCCTATTCACTTTGGATGTGGTGAGTTTTGGTAATCACTATCAAAATAGTCAATCTTATTTTCGAAAATATATGTATAAGAAAGTTTTGTGACCAAAACCAGTATGAGATTTCGTCCAAATCTTTTTTTATTGATCAATAATTATTCCAATCACTTTTTGCCACCTTGGTGTATGGGCCGGTATCACCTTTGCCATTTTCATTGCATCTACAAATAGGCCTGATTTGAAAGTCTTTGAAATAATTTATAAAGAAATGTTAGAAAATTTCCATTCATCTACATTCAAAATGGTGTTCATTCAATTCAAATCAAAATTCTATGATTTTCTCTTTCTCCAGAAAATATTGCGTTTTTGTCAAGCCCAACGATATAAAAAATTATGAGTTATGTGAATCAAGCTTGAGAGACGGGAATGATTATGATACCCCCAATAATATGTCACAAATATTTTCCACGTAGTCAATCATAGTCGAAGACACGAGTGTTTCTTTTTGAATAAATGAAGGATTTCTCGTATATACCCATCTTTCACGTTAATGAATCGTTTGTGAGAGAAATTCTATGATCTTTGATAACAACTTGGACACACCGTTGCTCAGCTAATCCTGAATGGAAAAAAAATACATAAGAAAACTTTGACCTCACTTTACTGATTCTTTTTTAACATACATGAACAAACCTCAAAAACTCAGAGGTAGTATCCAGAAATGGATAAGGAAGATCAACAATGGAGTTGTAAAATGATGATATTCAGGTCGATTATCACAAATATTTCAATAACTACCCAATATATTAGAGCGGAGTACAAAGCAATCAATTCCTTTTTGCGGCTTCGAATGGATCCAATAACATGTGGACAAACATCGGTCTGATGGATTTCATGAAAAAGTATGTAGGACGGGATGATACCAGTGCCGTAGTTTATAATACCTGATTCGTTGTTTGTTGTAAATAATTTTACGTCAAAGATGGAGTTCGTTTTTTTAAATCTGCTGATTTTTCTATTGAATTAGTGAACTATTTCAAATTGATAGTCTTAAATCTAACAGACGATACTATTTTCGACTTTTTTTGCATTTACTTCAGTACTGGTGGTATGTTTCAGGTATTTGAATGTCTCCATTTTTCGTGTTCCCTACATGAAAAGGAAGAAACGGCAACCCTATGAGATCACTCAAGTGTCAACAAAGAGGAATCATGAAATTTAATCTGGTCGTTGAGCGAGTATCTTGAAGTTTATTGATTTTCAAACTTCAAAGTTTATTTGGTTGAAAATATGATGAACAGGGTATCCATAAAATCAGATGTGCAATCATCTGCGACTCAAAGATAAACTTTAGTAACTATCTTCCATCGTTTGAGATAACAATTATCCATATTCAATTCAGCATGTTTTCCTTTACTAACAGGTTGGTCTACTTTTTAACTTCTTCTTCTGTATATATATATATATATATATATATATATATATATATATATATATATATATATATATGATAAGAAATATTTGGTTCAATGTAAAAAGAATAAAAAGTGATATAATGATACATTTTGATTTTCTGAAACCTTGTACCATTTTCTAGTCAACGCAGATGTCTCAAAAGTTCAGCAGTGGATCTTTTTTATTATCATACGTATGTTGCCAACAATTTATTTAATTTACACAACCTATAAAAAATATAGAAATCAAAATTCATGAATTAAACTTTAGATCTCAAGTAGACAAAAATAATATTCAAGTTGGAACATCCTGTATGCTAAAATCAAATCAGAAGGAAACATGACAGCGACATGTCAAAACATTTCGATGGAAACTGATAAAATATAAAATTTTGAGTACCTACAGAAAATTGTCAGATATGAATTTCAGCTAACTCTGTATATATTATGTAAGGTATAGAAATGTAAATTGTATATAAAATCCATAGCATAGTTTATAGTCTAAGAGCCGGTGGAAGATCGACCTTCACCGATCTGATAACTCGATGAGACATATTTTTTATCAAATATAATTTATAAACAAATATGCCTATGATAACTTGCCTATAGAAAAGTGTTCATAGCTATTTTTAATTGAATTAATTTTGATCGATTTTCTTTCATCACCTTCACTCTTTTGATAACCGAATGAGTTTCATCTCAACTGATAGTTTTTAACACACAGAATATGCCTAGGTAGGCTTGCCTACTTATTTCTGTGCATGGCTACCTGGCAAGCAGATGTGAACAGGTAAGTCAATATAGGTAACTACACCTATCTGTTAACCAATCGAAATTGATATCATAGGTAAGATAATTTGATTACAAAACCAATCGTATAGGCTTGCCTGCAAAAAATCGTACATAAAATATTATTGCCAAGCTATAAAGTTTCAGAATTTTAGCTATTTGATAGGTGCGAGAGAGAAAGTAGAGCGTCCGAGGTCCGTGTGATAGAACAGGACACAACATAGCAGCTGCACACTACCTGACCGTTGAATGTATCCGAGTGCGCATGCTCGTGTACATGTGAGTGACAGTGACAGCATTTATTTACACTCGACAGTCATTTTGAACTCTAATTTATTATAACTCTAATTTCGATCACAATTTTTGTATTATTTCACACTTTATATACTTACAGCTATGAAATTATCAAAAACATTTTCTGTATTATTTTCGTCATCTTCAAGAGCTGTTGTCTCTGGAGGTTCATTATCACTAGAATTAAGACTTCTTGAGGTCGTTGGAAGCTACAAAAATTAAATAAAACTAGTTATATAATGAGAATGAAAATATCAATGTTATTAAATCAATTCACATAATGTAAGGAAATTTACTCATTGTTAAAATGTTTATTATATTAAATTTGTCAATTAATAGACATAACTTTCACAAAAGTCAAATTTATAGCTACAACAAATTCTTTAAATTTTAAAATATTCAGCAAAATTTTAATAAAGAAAAAGTTTAAATTTAGAAATGTGACATATTTGAAATTGAATGTACGGATTTTTTTTAAAGCAAAAATCGATATGAAAAAAATAGCCAATTGTAAATTTTCAATAAGTATAAACAAAAACTTTTACTAACTTCATAATTTTTTACGAAATTTTCAAATTCTTCTTTGTACTTCTTTTTTTTTAACTGTAACTTTGTTGTAACACGTGGAGTGATAACCAACAAAATCCAACGATTCTTTGCTTAATTGAATATCTCCATACTTAAAGTTTTGTTTTTTACGGAAAACCAATTTTAATGGCATATTTCAAATGAATTTTCATCGAAGTCAATAATTTCTTTTTTCGTATCACACAA
This sequence comes from Gonioctena quinquepunctata, assembly GCA_018342105.1. Lineage (NCBI taxonomy): Eukaryota > Metazoa > Arthropoda > Insecta > Coleoptera > Chrysomelidae > Gonioctena > Gonioctena quinquepunctata. The sequence continues at coordinate 423,226 of JAFIRS010001116.1, forward strand.
AAAACACTTTTTGCTCATTTTTAAAATCACAATTGATATTATTTAGCACGTGTTCGAAATTAGAGTTATAATAAATTAGAGTTCAAAATTACCGCACTCGGATACATTCAACGGTCAGGTAGTGTGCAGCTGCTATGTTGTGTCCTGTTCTATCACACGGACCTCGGACGCTCTACTTTCTCTCTCGCACCTATCAAATAGCTAAAATTCTAAAACTTTATAGCTTTGCAATAATATTTTATGTACGATTTTTTGCAAGCAAGCCTATACGATTGGTTTTGTAATTAAATTATCCTACCTATGATATCAATTTCGATTGGTTAACAGATCGGTGTAGTTACCTATATTGACTTACCTGTTCACATCTGCTTGCCAAGTAGCCATGCACAGAAATCAGTAGGCAAGCCTACCTAGGCATATTCTGTGTGTTGAAAACTATCAGTTGAGATGAAACTCATTCGGTTATCAAAAGAGTTAAGGCGATGAAAGGAAATTGATTAAAATTAATTCAATAGCCATGAACTGAATTAAAAATAGCCATGAACACTTTTCGATAGGCAAGTTATCATAGGCATATTAGTTTATAAATTATATTTGATAAAAAATATGTCTCATCGAGTTATCAGAACGATGAAGGTCGATCTTCCACTGTCTCCTCTACTATTAGAATAAGAAAAAGTGTCATAGAAAGTGGGTAAAAACCCAAAATTCGTGAGAAAAAACAAAAAGTGATGGTTGCCAGGAAGAAAAATAACGAGGATTTGAGGAGATAAAAAATTATTAAACTAAGAAATTTCTCAGATGGGATACTCAAGTATTTATATTGTAACAATAAAAAAAATATTGAGGTTTTTTTAATGAAATTTCAAGTAAAACTCACTATCTTCTAAAATTTAGTATAAATATAATTTCTAGATGAGGAACTTTCTAAATTTCAGTGGATGAACTGTCAATTATTGAATAATTCAGACAAAAAAACATGATATGGAAACATTCAGTCATATAGGTATGTTCAACTGAAGCGAGGATACTGTAACTGAAACTCTACTAAAACAGAGAATTATTGAATAAACAACCAAAAAAGTTTTATGTGAATCTTTAGTTTTATTACATGCTCATTATGCAGAAACCATATATCCCTAACTTACTTCAATCAGACAAAAGAAGGCTCCAGACCTTGCAAACCTTGTGTCTGAGACTAAATATGGAGACCTGACGGACACTTCATGCATGTGTTCTCTTTCATAAAATAATCACTACAAAGTTATCTACATGATAAGATAAGATACACAACTTGAATTTCAGATTCAAAACACTACTTTCCACATCAATCCATAATACCTCTTTATATCGGTGCTCCTTCTCTTACAACGTTGCCCGGCTGTATAATCGACTTCCGATTTCAATTAAATCACTTTCACATCGAAACTTCAGAACAAAATTGTTATCTGATTAGCTCGGATACAAATTGCCTCAACTTTTGAATTGAATTTATCTTAAAGATCATCCCTTCTCGATTGTTAACTTACTATTATTTTTGTACTTGATCGTTGAGTAAGTTTAAGTTAGGATCAGATATTTAGTTTATTATAAAGGAAATCATGTTTATTGTCACTGGTTGAATGGAAGAGCAGGATCTGATTGCGTTACTCACGTAACAAGATCAGAACTTGAATTCTGCCTCTTAACAGATATATATTCCAATTAAATTATAATTTTAATTCAATAAAAATGTCCATGTATCACTACTCTAAGTTGTCAACAAAATCTATTATTATTAAAAATGAGAATATAAAAACCGGCCTTTTGTAGTGCAGGTAGACTCTTCCGAGTAGAAGAGTTCATTGTCAAACTCCAGAAGTTTCACCGTTCCTCCTCTCATTCTGATGAATACACACACAGTTTTGAAATAAGAGTTAGTGGACTATACGACATTAACGAAAATACGAGACCCAGTATTTTCCTTTATTTGAATACTTGCAGAGGTGGAATGAAGTCCAGTGTTAGGATGGAAGAAAGATGAGGGTATTTTAGTTGAAAAGACACGGCTTTTTTTTTTCATCTTGAGAGAAAACTTATTTTCAATATTTCTCAATCCTAATATTGAACTAAAAAAAGAAAAAAATAGGAGGCAACTCGCGGAAGAACTATGAGAAATGCGACAATTCCGATTTATATTTCAGATCGACAGAAAGGAGCCAAAGAAATCCCATTCACCTCATTCAATGCAACTGGATGAGTATTTGAGTTGTTTTCAGTTTTTGAGTTCTCTTGCCCCACTATGTGTTGCTGGTATCTGACCATTATAGTAGTCAGGACTTGGTATTTTTCAGTGAAATTCGGTAAATACTGTATTCAGAAAAGTTCAAACAAGGTTTTTTGACTGGTTCCAAACATCTCAGGATACTCTCAGTACCAAACTGTGCTACCGTGTCATGAGCTACAACATTTTTTCATTATGTAGTATACGTTTCATCCCCATACATGGACTTCAGATCTTAAAAAATCCAAATGAGACACGAAGATGAGGACGGGTCATGCCTCTTTAATTTTGATTTTTGTCTGAGGAATAGCCAGTAGTTGTCCTTTGGACGAACGCCAATGGCCTTCCCATGACGTGCGAGTGACCGGTCGATATGTTCATCAACTGTTTTAGCCACATGACATAGTACACTCGTAGTCATAAAACATCGTGAAATTTAATTGCTTACAGGAAATGGGAAATTTTCGACAAACTCGTCTAATTTTATTTCGAAATATATAACTCATCATAAAAACAAAATCGAAAATATGAAGATTATTACTACGATAAAAAATGTCTGAGCGATTAAATATACTATAAAAAAGGAAATAGCCGCGGCATATAAAACCTTCATCGAGAGGTCCGAAAACAATTTGAAATCCAACCCTAATACTTTCTGGGCATTTATTAATTCAAAGAAAAATAAAACTCGAATTCCGGGGCAAATGATTTTCAACGATATCACTCTTTCTACACCAAAGGAAATTGTTGACGCATTTGCTACATATTTTAGTAGAACTATACGCCAATGATAATAATAGTCAACATGAACTACAAACCCCAAACAATTTCAGTTTACCGCTAATTTTGAACAACATTAGTACTGAAGAAATTTTAAAAGCATCAAAAAAATTAAAAAACAAAATGTCTAGCGGACCTGACGGTATTCCTGCCAAAGTTGTCAAAAAGCATATAACTTACCTATGTCGACCCCTACAAATAATTTACAATAAAATGTTACATACTGACCGATTTCCTAAACTATGGAAAACCTCACGCATTTGCCCTGTTCATAAGTCAGGAAAGGCAAATGATATTACCAACTACAGACCAATTGTTCTGATATCAGTCTTCTCAAAACTTATTGAAATCATCCTGTCGGATCTAATTTATAATAAAATTTCCAGATCTCTCTCGGAATTCCAACATGGATTCATGAGAGCACGAAGCACTGTTTCGAATCTATGTACACTAACTCAATATGTTTCGAAATCCTTAGATGATAAAAATCAGGTGGACGTCATTTATACTGATTCCAGTAAGGCGTTCGACAGAGTTTCCCATGAATTACTTCTGAGAAAACTAAGTCGATTCGGAATTTCTGCGGAACTCCAAAACCTTCTGAAATGTTACCTCTTGAACAGAAATGTGTTTGTTGGATATTAAGGGAAAAAAAGCTTTGAGTTTATTGCCTGTTCTGGGGTGCCGCAGGGCTCAAACCTGGGGCCACTCTTATTTCTCGTGTTTGTAAACGACATTTGTGACTCCATAAAATCAAAAAAACTTCTTTTCGCAGACGATATGAAACTTTATAAAGAAATTCGAGATCCTACGGACTGTACCACATTACAACACGACATAAATAATTTAGTTGAATGGTGTGACGCGAATAACTTACCACTGAACATTAGCAAATGCAAAATTATGACATACTCACGTAGATCTCCAATTGTCCACAATTATTTATTGAAGGATACCATCATTACGAGGGTATCTGAATGTAGGGATCTAGGAATAACGTTCGACGTGAAATTAACGTTTTCGTCACACATAGGGGATATCACAAATAAATAAATGCGTCTTCTTGGGTTTGTTATACGAAATTGCACAGAATTCAATTCACTAGAAGCAATAAAATGCATATTTTTTGCTTTGGTGAGATCGAAATTGGAATACGGCAGCCAGATATGGAACCCGCATTATACAAAATACAGTGACAAACTAGAAAATGTTCAACGTAGATTTCTGAAATTCATGTATCTCAAAGTTCATATCCAGAAAGACACTGTGAGTACAATCTTCTCTTGAATGAATTTAATATGGTTTCTTTGAGAAAACGTCGTGAAATTTCCGATCTTACTTTCATTCATAAACTTATACACAATGAAATCGATTCATCAACATTACTATCTTTATTGAATTTCAATATTCCTCGTTTAGCCTTTAGAACGAATCTTACCTTTCGTATTGATGTACCGAATTCCCAACATCATTTCTATAATTGTCTTAATCATATGTGTAGATGTCTAAACAATCTTCCCTGAGTGGATATATTCTTCTCAAATGCATCCCAATTCAAACAAATTTTATATAGGCTCATCTCGAATTGAAATGTAAGTTCAGAAAGTATTGTTACTTATCAGTTATTATTAACATATAAACCGAGAATAAGTATACTATGTTACACAAATTTCACGTTATATACTCCTATAATTGGACTCTTTTGTCTGTTGGATGTATTACTACTATAAATAAATAAATAAATGAATAAATAAATATGTTTGTGTTTGGAACGGATCACCGCATGAAGTTCTGAGCTTCCGTTTTTGATAGCCGATTCAAACTTCAACAGAAATATAATTTATTCACATATAGGCTCATTTTGTTTCGATTACACGTCAGCATCCCATTCTTTCCAGTAAATCACTCTATGATTTTTCAAGAACATCCCCTCAACAAACATAACAATATCGTCGTCCAATTTGGTGTAGGTGAATTTTACGTTTAGTTAGTTTTACCAATATCAAGAAAAATTAGTATAGTACTAAATAAAACCTTACGTTCAAGTGAAGGTAAAGAAGCAATCCCAACTGAAACTCAAATAAATAAAATTACATGTAAAAGATTCATTATTATTCATTACCGATAAGGCTGAGCGGTCGACCGACCACAAGTAGAGACGTACACGATGCAATGAAATTTTCACCCAAGATGATTAATTGACGGCTTGTCCTGATTATTTTGAGCAAATTAGTTTAAAACATATTCCAAACCTTATATAAAATGGTTAAAAATCAATCAAATTAGTCATTACTATCAAATTACGTCGACAAATAATTCGCGCTTAAACATGTAATACAGGAGATAATTCACGTATTTTCAAATCCCTACCTGGAATACCAAGCCCTTTTTTTATGGTTTTTCATACCTCGAACAATGGACCATGATAACGGTATCGGATTAGCATTTATAATGAGTCTCTTAGATATCTGGCGTATTTCGGAACCACCCCTATAGCCCAGTCTGTAGAGAAATAAAGTTGATTCAATTTATTAAAGGTATCTGACGGCTTAAGATAATCCCAAGTAGCATTTTCAGTGGCCGGAACGTAGCGGCCACAATTCTGGAAAACTTTGAACTGTTTGACCAGAACCACTGCCACGTACTATTCACGGTTCTATCACGCGGCGGCTACCAAAATGAGAAACAATTTTTTGTTGGCTGCTACGTTCCGATCTACGTTCCTGGATCTCAGATAGCCACATTCCAACCAGGTTGCGGTCACCTTGCAAAAACGTGGATATGTAGTGGCCGACACTGGAGACGTTAAGTAATTTACTGCATTTGTGTGAATGATATGTAGCTCGATCTCTGTTCAGCAACATATTTTAATGATAAATGTTCCTCATTCTTCCATTTTGCCTGATTCATTTCTAATACTCGATCAACTATAAAAATATATAACATATGAACATACAAACGCAAAGTGAGTACACTGAATTTGTTTACTTCTGATCGGGATAAAATTAAAACGACTGAAAGTTTTATGTGAAATATGGGTGTTGTAGCTCGATTGTGAGCACGCGTCATCTGAATACTCTTTATTTAGGGAAACATCATAATTTTGGAAATAAATCGTCTCTGAAATTATGTACTTGAATCCCTCAAACATTGTTTTATCAATCTTGGTTAGTTTAAACAAATACTAACTTAATAAATTACTACGTTTGATGCAGTGCTGACGAGAAATACCTAAATCTTCATTGCATATTTCAATCATTTATCTAATAATCGCGACCCAGCATATTCCTGTTAATATGGCGGCTTTTGAGAATATAACTTCAACGTGTCAGGAAGTGCAGATATACCACTTTAAAGCTCCTGCGATCATGAAGTGCCCAGTGGAACTGAATTATTAACTTTTCCACCACTGGAAAGTGGACCCACGTCGCAGGCCCATGACTCACCACTTCAAAGTTATAACCTAAAAATAAGAAAAGGTCTTATACCCTTGAAAGGGGCCAACACGTTGGGCTATTATAACCTGCCACTTCAAAGTTATAACCTCGAAATTGCGGGTACATGTTCATTAATTGTTAAAAAGGACATGTAGCAAGTCAGAGATGCGATCTATTTAAATGAACCTGTTTATACAAAATCAAGAAAAATTGTCTATTGAAAATGCATAACCCATTTTATTTTGAATTAATATCATTCACGTAATAGGTGAAACGAACTTTTTGTAAGCCACAATAAAATAATTTGAGAGAAGTTAGGTTAGCATTCGTCATCGCGCGGAATAGTGAATTTTGAAGATTATTGTAATTTGTAGACAGCAAGAACGTGGCAACCATCACCACATATCACAATCAACTGCCTGCCATATTGAAGGTTTTATGGAAGTTACCAAAACGTCACCAAAACTATCATACTCTCTTGAAAGTGACTGTGACTTCCAAGTGATATTTAAGTGGTACAGGATGGTAACCGCAACGGTTATTTTCCACTTTTAATTTTAAAAACCTTTTAAGTGATTTGCTCAGTGGCCATAATGTTTCAGTCATTTCAAATGACACTAATAAGTTATAGAACTGTGGAGTGGCCTACCATAGATGGAAATTACATGACTACAATCATAAAAATGAAATTTTAGTTATTCTTACTGTATAGTGGTAGATTTAGTGGTGACAACCACCAAGTCGAAGTTGCAGTATCAGTTTCCGTCACTTTAATGCTGCTTGAGACGGAAGTTAGTACATGATAAATACATAGAAGTGTACAGCCAGTTCTGCCCTATTTTTTCATAAACAACAAAGTCGGAAAATTCAGTTTTCGGGACGTAGAATTTTTCCGATTACGTTTAAGGAAAAAGTTGTTTCGGTAAAAGTTTTAGGTATCAGAAAGACCTTCAATTCCATTTTTTATGCGTTGAAATCGCTATATGAATTCTCGAGATAATGGCGGAAAACCCCTCTTTTTAGCCAAATTTCGGAAAGATTTATAACTTTTGCAATAATCATTATAAATGACGTATAGCACCTTGGTTAGGAGGACATTATGGGTCTTCATTAGTATGTCAAATTTCAGCTAGATCGGTTCAATAGTTTATGAATAATTACATACCACAAATAATCACATTGCACACCTACAAAAAATCCAGGAATGGATAATAAAAGTGGTAATGAAAAAACCTTTCCTCTACCCAACCAACGAACTATTCCAATAGTCAAATATTTTGATACCCGACAATTATACTTCTTAACCACAGTCACGAGGCAACACAAATTCAAATCGGAACTCTCTTTCTCTGAACATAAATATGAAACGAGGAACAAACAAAAATCGATTATTCCCCGAGCGGGAAAAATCAGGTTCCAAAGATGTTTTTCATATTTATCTCCTAGGTTCTACAATGTTATACCATCAGAAATTAAATCAATCCTATCATATCAATATTCACATTTAAATCAAAAATAAAGAAATGGATTAGAAGTCTTCCACGACTGCAGGTGCATCTATTTGTGGATGTTATTAATACATATTATTTCTGAACTGATCGCACTCACTCCTTGTACACATGGATTTCAATATCAAGAAATCAAAAATCCATCCACTTTCAAACTTTTAAACTTAAAAAATATATTTTTTAATTTTTAATTTTAATTTTAATGTTTATTTTTATAATATATAAAACCGAATATTCTACCATGTTTTGTCTATTTTGTCTCTATTTTGTTACTATTTTGTTACTGATACTTGTACTTTGTTAGTTAGTTATTCTGCAATTTTGTTAGTTCATTAATTATTCACTCTACTGCTACGTTGGCATGTACTCAATAAGGTATATTACAAGTTTTTTGTTTTTGTTTTTACTTTATACAATGCGGTTACCATGTGAAACCACTTTCGAAGCTAAGCCTTTAGTGCATCACGTTTTTTATTTGCAGTGTGCATAAAATGTAATATATGTAATATAGGAACTATCTATAATGAATGTACTGTTCTTACGGCAAATAAATTATTATTATTATTACTATATGTTTCCCCAGAATAAAATGGATCTAGGAATGTTGTTTAACAAAATGGAATGGATTCTTGATAGGTTGAACTTCAAGGTAAGTTGAAAAAATATGTTGTTGAAAAGTCCTTTTAAAAGAGGGTGGTTATTTGCTCATGAACAAATGGTATAACTTCGTGATTGTTCATGATAAACGCTTATAATTAGGCTCATTGAAGAGCTTGTTGAATAATAAATATTAACAAAAATTGATCTGGTACGACCAATATGAGAGAAATTGTTTTTGATAATATTTATGTCATTTATAAACATTGAGAGTTGAATTTTCGACAAATCAACAATGCAGACTTATATTTCATGATTCAGTTAAAAAACTGTCAAAAAATCAACTCTTAATATTCATAAATTGGGGATATATGAATAAAAAAAAGTTTTAATGTTGGCTCCTATTGGTTGTAGGAGATTCATTTGTTTTATAATGCTTGTGTTTTCAACCAGCTTTTCAATGAGCCTAATTATAAGCCTCCATCATGTGAAATAATCGAGTTATTCCATTTGTTAAAAAGCAAAAAACACCCCTCTCTCAAACGGACTTTTTAACAACATTTTCTTCGACGAATAACATATTTTTTCAAGTAACCTTGAAGATCAACATTTCGAAAAATCTATTCCACTTCGTTAAACATCTTTAGATCCATTATCTTGCCGAGACGATTGTTTAAATGAAGACCCATAATGCCCTCCCAACCAAGGTGTTATAGGTTTGTTGCAAAACTTATTGCAAAAGTTATAAACATTTATAAAATATTGCAAGAAGAGGGTTTTTTCGCCATTATCTCGAGAATTTATCCATCGATGTCAACGCGTGAAAAAAGAAGAAATCGAAGGTTTTTTTGATAACTACAATTTTTACAATTTTTATCTAAAACGTAGTCGAAAAATTCTACGACCCGAGAACTGAATTTTCCAACTTCGATCGTTGTTTATAAAAACATAGGGTGAAACTGGCTGTCTGTTTTTACGAATTAATCGTGTATTGACTATCACCTGAAACCTTCAGATACCTGTAATATTTTTTTGCGTGAAAACGATAAATTTTTTATCCAGAGACTGGGCTTATACTTCAGATCTAAAATCTGTAAAAATAAACTTTCCCATTCACTCCCTGAAAAGTTTGGTTGCGTTATTCAGTAGTGGCTCCATGTTAAACTTTGCGTGAAACTTCTTATTGCAGAACTACTACGATATATGATATATTGCCAATGTGAAGAGGTATTACAACCATATAGCTCTCATTATATCAGCGGGGTGCACCTAGGCGTTGCGAATTAACCAATGAATATGTCGCGTGCCTATACAACTCCTTGGAAAATTTTGTTTTGGAATATACATTTCCACTAGAGAGAGGCTGATTCAAAATTTTCAAGATTTTTCCACAACATAATCATCATTATATTATTGATTGCTCAGAGAAATGAACTACCCAATTAATTGATTTTAAATTTGCCATATTATCAGGGATTGCGTGATAATACGTTCTGACAGTTATTACATGATGAAATTTTCAAGATATCGGCTCCAGTATAACCAGATTCATTTTCAGAATTTCTTCAGAATGGTACTGAAGTATATCTTGGGTCAAAAATTGTATTTTTTTGTCCACGTTAAAAAATTCAGCATAACTGCTCTAATAGTGCGAACACGTTTTGGGATTTAATTCGCATCTATTCAAAATCGATATCTGATGGTTCTTAGGTGAAGATGTGTTTTAATAGAAATTGAAGTATTTGAAATGCGGCTGAGATTTATGAACCGATATTTTTGGAGTCAAGTATTATGAAGTCCATATTGGATTATTTCCGACAAGTCATTTGACTTCCAAGACGTCACAACTCCAATGTTATTATTCCGGTTGTTAGAACAATGGTAGATAATGAAAATTATTCTTCAGGATCCCTTGACTCCATATCCAAAATGCATAGTGAAAAATAATTCATTATACTTCAAATATACCCACCATCAAATCTTCGAAAGAATTGAGCTCATATATTAGGTGAAATTTCACCAAAAGCTCACCAGCAGAACGTCTTCAAAGTTCACGACTATTTGATAAGCAATTATGGGCCAAAATAGTGTCAGAAAGTGCAGAAGTCCATAAACAGGTCAAAGCACCCTGCAACAAACTTTATGGAAAAAGGTTCTCGGTGAAATTGGCTGAAACTTTAGGATATTGTAGATATCGATGTCCTGATTAAATATATCCATGGGCGCAACGTCAGTAGGAGATTTAAGCCGGTTCTGGGTCTCCCCCCACCACTATGACGTCACGTGTGACCTTGAATAGTTGCAGGTGTGCAGTGTGTGTGTGTGTTTGACCTTGAGATTTGACTTTGAGATTTGTCATTGAGTTTTGATATTGGG
>JAFIRS010001117.1:0-362500 GCA_018342105.1 Gonioctena quinquepunctata
CACGAAAGCAATACAGAAACGTAACCAACACAGGATCCAGTTCAAAAGCTCCCACCTCTTTTCAATTATTGAAGAATTGATTCTCTTCAAATCTACAACTTTTGGAAGAAAAGACATAGTAAGACTGTATGAAAATATAGATTATTTCACCTTATAAAAATACACTCACTGAATTGAGAAACTTCTCGTACTCTGTATTCACTCTGATGATATTATCTAACATCTGATTTCTCATCAACGACTCCACACATTTTTATAAGAGACATCCCCACTCCATTTCCAGTAGATGGGACTGTGAAGGTCATTACGCACTTGAGCATCAACACACTCATCAATACTCGCAGTTCACTCTTAGCTCTCTCACAGGATGAATGCCCTCCTCGCTTGGAGAGTGCAAGGATTCATGAAGGTCATGACTACACAGAATATGTATGCCTACACCACAGCTTCAGTCAAGGTCAAACAAACATCGAGATCAAATCTTTTGGTTGCCGAAACAAATCCAACATCAAAACTCAAGGTCAAATCTCAAAGTCAAAACTTAATGTTATGAATCTCAAGGTCATATTCAAGGTCAAGTCGAATCTCAAAGTCGACCAAACCCAATATCAAAACTCAATGACAAATCTCAAAGTCAAATCTCAAGGTCAAACACACACACACTGCACACCTGCAACTATTTAAGGTCACACGTGACGTCATAGTGGTGGGGGGAGACCCAGAACCGGCTTAAATCTCCTACTGAGCGCCATTTTATTTTTTCTATAACAAAAACTCCATGAGCTGCTCTTTCAATTCCATCAATTTTGACAGAAAATTTATAATCACCAACTCCGAAAACCCCCACAAACAAATTTTGAACAGAATCGGATCATAATCACAAAACCGCAACGTCATTTTGGAACTGCCATTTCGAATTTAAATTTTGACAAAATATTAACAATCTCTGTCTCCGAAAACCCCCACATACCAATTTCAAATCGAATCGTACTATAATCATAAAACTCGTCCAACATTCTTTTTTTCCTTACAAAAATTTCATAAGGCATTATCCCGGAATTATGCTCAATCAAATGTCGGCAAGAGCTCCAAAAATGGATTGGAAATTTATATCTGGAAAAAATTGACAGAATGACATATGAACGGAGCAAGTTGAATAGCAGCTTGTGAGAAAATGAAGTAGGTTTATACTTGAATACCTGCATCTATACTATTATAAAATTGTAATTATCTGTTCGTTTGTTAGTTCGAGCATCATGCAAAAACTACACCACCGATTTTGATAAAACTTCTTTTGTTTGTAGGCTTATGCTCAGACCCAAAAAACTGGTATGATTCATTCCGCTACGATAAAGGGAACAGGATATGTTGCAATGAATCCACATTTCTCCACAACCAAGTCCTACCAATTAAGGGTTCAATTTCTCAGAATAAAGGTCTGATCCGTTGAATTTGTAAAATTACTTTTAACGACGTTTCGACATAGTTCATTCCATTTGCAGGTTGAAACTCAAATTTTACATTCATATTTCTGCTTTCGTATTGTACGAATGTTGTTGAAGATGTGTGATTTCGTTGTTATCGAGAATTGTTCATCTTTCATGTTTTCCCACTTCATGAATAGAATGGATTATTTGAAAAATTGAATTATATGAGCCTCACTGTATTTTTATGGCAACATGTAAAGATCTGTTTTTATCATTAAGTACTCCAAACAAAGATAAAAAGGTTCTTAAAATGAGTTTTTGATATCATTTCCATTGTGAAAACTGTTGGGGTCTTTTTTTCAGGAAATGTTCTTTTTCTTGGATTTCTTTCTTTGGTCAAAATGTCAAGTTGTTGGTGTCAAATTCATGTTGACTTTTTTTCGTGCTTGGTTGAGACTGGATTTTTCAGAAGATTGAAGTATATGAGCCTTACTGTACTTTTATGGCAACATGTGAAGATCAGTTTTCATTTTTACTAATATAAACAGATTAAAAAAGTTCGTTATAAAACTGGCTTAAGTTTTCGATATCATTAGTGTCAAACTTATATTGATTTTTTTTTCGTGATTGGATGAGGCTGTCATGTTTTTGAGTACTTCTATTCACTTTTTTAGTGATGTTTTGTTTGACCTATATAGGTACTTTGACAGTTTCTACATGGTATTCTATATACTGTATGGGTTGGTATGCTCTTTATTACTTGGTTTAATTCTGAATAATTGGTGTTATTATTTTTTTGTAGTCAATGTGAAATAGTTCGTTTGTGTTTTGTTCATTCGAGCATCACGCAAAAACAACTGGACCAATTTTCATGATCCATTCAAGCTAAGGCTTGCTACAATGACGAAAACCAATAACACCACATACATACAGTGTGACCCATTTGAAATGGAACCACCCCTGTAAAATACGCATTTTTTAATCATTCTCAAAAAACTTTTTTTTAATATTAAGCATCAAAAACTGTATCTTGACCCAAATTTTCATAACTTTAGTTTCATTTCCAAGGCACTCTAGGGTTTTTTTTCTTCGTCAAAAACAGCAAAAGTTTATTAGGTAATTTTTGTTTTGAAAATTGACTACAACACTGGATTTGAAGTTGTTATGAATGAAAACTATGGAAATTTCATAAAAACATATTGGTTAACAACGAAGTTACAACAACTTTAATTTGGGAAACAAAGTATTTGATTATAATTTTTATTTAGATTATAGACATATTTATAATCTGGCAATACTGCCCATACAAAGTAGAACACCAGTGAATTTGTGAAGCAAAAATCCGAAGTCAATTGCTCATTCCGTTCTACAGTTATAACTCCTGAAAGTATGGTAATGTGAGCGATTTGTGGTGAAAGCTATTTTGTAATAAAAATCTGACTACGCCACTGGATTTGTACATTATATTCCCTTAAAATAATTTATTTGAGTTTAGGTTATGAGTGTATTCGAAAATAACAGAAAATAAAAAATTCATTTTCTAGTTTTGCAGTCTTCCATAGCCGATAAAAACGAAATGAACCGAATCAAGTTTTTTAAAGTATCAAAATTATTTATTGAATAATAAAACAGAAAGTAGTACAAAAAATGTGTCTTTTAAATTTTGCAAAACTCAATTAAAACAAGCTTTCAGAGAAGGTATCAATAATTTGAGGAAAGCTGAATTGATACATTAGGTAAAGTATTGTACTAAATCAATAGTAGGCTGTGATTTAGTACACCACAAATCGCTCACATTACCATACTTTCAGGAGTTATAACTGTAGAACGGAATGAGCTATTGACTTTGGATTTTCGCTGTACAAATTCACCGGTGATCTACTTTGTATCGGCAGTGTTGCCAGATTTTGAATATGTCTATAATCTAAATAAAAATTATAATCAAATAGTTTGTTTCCAAAATTAAAGATGTTGTAACTTCGTTGTTAACCAATATTTTTTTATGAAATTTCTATGGTTTCCATTTATTATGACTACGAATCCAGAAGTGTAGTCAAATTTATAAACAAAAATTGCCTTATAAACTTTTGCCGTTTTTGACAAAGAAAAAAAACCATAGAGTGCCTTGGAAATGAAACTAAAATTATGAAAATTTGTGTCAAGATACAGTTTTTGATGCTCGATATAAAAAAAAAAAAAAAATGTTTCAGATTGACTGGAAAATGCGTATTCTACAGGGGTGGTTCCATTTTAAATGGGTCACACTGTACATATACATCTATCTATTCCATTATAAAATTGAAACTTGTTTGTATGTTCGAGCATCACGCAAAAACTACTTAACCGATTTTGATACAATGATTAAACCACATTTTCTCACAACCAAGTGCAACCAATATAAGGTGATTTCGTTGTTATAGAGAATTGTTTATTTTTCATGTTCTCCCACTTCATGAATACAATGGATTATTTGGAAAATTAAATTATATGAGCCCCACTGTATTTTTATGGCATTTTTTTTTTTTTATGTTCTGGTTCCCACGAAAAGGGATATCCTGTAATGTTCAGAGAACATCGTGGGAACCAAGGGAAATAAGGTAGGCATCATGTGAAGATCTGTTTTCATCATTAAGTAAGATCTGTTTTCATTATTAAGTAAGATCTGTTTCCATCATTAAGTACTTCAAACAAAGATAAAAATATTCTGAAAATAAAGTTTTTGATATCATTTCTATTGTGAAAACTGTTGTTTTTTTTTCAAGAAATGTTTTTGCTCTTGGATTTCTTTCTTTGGTCAAAATCTCAACGTTGTTAGTGTCAAACTCATGTTGACTTTTTTTGTGTTTGGATGAGACTGGATTTTTCAGAAGATTGAAGTATGTGAGCCTTACTGTACTCTTATGTCAACATGTGAAGATAAGTTTTCATATTTACTAATATAAACAGATTAAAAAAGTTTGTTATAAAACTGGCTTAAGTTTTCGATATAATTAGTGTCAAACTTATATTGATTTTTTTTCGTGATTGTATAAGACTGTCATGTTTTTGAGTACTTGTATTCACTTTTTTAAGTAATGTTTTGTTTGACCTATATAGGTACTTTGACAGTTTCTACATGGTATTCTATATACTATATGAGTTGGTATGTTCTTTATTACTTGGTTTGATTTTGAATAATTGGTGTTATTCTTTTTTTGTAGTCAATGTGAAATAGTTCGTTTGTGTTTTGTTCATTCGAGCATCACGCAAAAACAACTATACCGATTTTTATGATCCATTCAAGCTTAGGCTCGCTAAAATGACGAGAACCAATAACACCACATACATATATATATATATATATATATATATATATATATATATATATATATATATATATATATATATATATATATATATATATATATATATAAATACCATTATAAAATTGAAACTTTTTTGTATGGTCGAATCACGCAAAAACTACTAAACCGATTTCGATACAATGATTAAACCACATTTTCTCACAACCAAGTGGAACCAATATAAGGTGAGCTCCCATTTCAAGTACATCTTCCCGTTATATAAAGGGATAACTGGATGACAAGATAACGGCATAACAGTAGAACAAGAAAACGGATAACAGGATAACGGCATAATGGTTTGACGGGATAACGGGATAACTGCATAACGGGCAAACGGAAAACTGGATAAAGGATACAGGATAACGGGATACGGGATAATGGATGCCAGCAAACGGATTAACGGATAATGGGCTTCGATCCCAATGTGTGGGGACAACCCTCTAAATATTTGGATAATTTCAATCTATAAAGCTGTTAATGAAAAAAAAACAACAGAACACTTGAATTTTTTGTTCAGTTTATACCCAAGGAGAGAGTTTTTTATTTGTGAAATTTGGCAGGGAAAAGTATTATGAAACAGGTTATATCTGAAAGAGTATCAGTAATATCAATAAATAATAAATACATCCCAGGTAAAGGTATGTACTGAGAAAGGATTTTCCAAAATTCGAATCATAAGCGGTTGAAACTACTCTCTGAATCACCAAAAATTAACTTCGAGGAATAGACAATTGGAAGTTGAAAGGAGAAACTCCCTTTGTACTAATTGATATGGCTTTTTTCAATTACATCACCCCAAAGATCGGGAAGTGTTGAAATGGCGTCACTTATTGAAATTGATTTTCACAAATATTTCGCAAATTCTGGAATCTAATCAAAATATGTTATTAGAAAGTGAAATCTTCTTGGAAATTACCCATACAAATTTGCATCATATAAACGAAGAATAACATAGATATGTAAATTTTTATCTACGAAACTATCAATTTGGAATAATCGGCAAAATGCGTCATTTTTATTTCATTTTTTTGCTGATATTAATTTTGTCATGCCCCTACTCTCATATCACGAATATTGTCGCTTATAGGTTGATTCAAGGTAACATTGCAAGGGTACGGCGTACCAAAAGAGGATTTAACAAAATTCGAATCCTGAGGGGTTGAAACTCTCTCTGATGATTTCCATATTATTTTTCTCTAAATATAATTTTTTTTCCAAAACGTCAAGAAAAATCAATTTTATCAATTCATTTTCTTAGATTGAAAATAATTTTTATGTCTGGACTTTGCACCTCAGGTGGTAAAACCTACCCTATCATAAAACCGGTTATATTTCGAGGAGTGTCATTGCCAGGGCGTAATAAGATTTTTTCTCCAAAATTCTTATAGTTGAAATTACTTTCGAAATATCAGAACAATTTTTTTTTTCATGTTTTCCTTGAGATAGTTGTGAGAAATACAAAGAGTTAACAATATCCCAACCTAAATCGTGGTTGGCGCTGAATTTAGCAAAGGAAATTTTATGTCATTTTCCACCAGAAAAATCTAAGATGATTGGAAAGTCGAGATTTGGCCGTTTCAATCTATTCATCACCTAAAATCGGCTATATTAAATAATAAAATTATGAAAATATCATTAAAATTTTATCCACACTACTATGGAATATTCTCAATAATCTCACGTGAGGAAACGAGAAATGTTAGCATATTTATCAAAATTATATTTTGCATTGAATCCAAAAGCGTATAAAAAATATGATCCTCCTGAAATTCACTCGGGCAAAGCCGCGGGCATAGGCTAGTTCATTATGAATATTTGTTTTTTTAATTCAACCAACTCAATATATATCATTTATCGTTTACGAGATGTCAACAGTATAACTTGAGAAATGAAGCAGGTTTAATGTTATACTCGAATTCATTATAAATATTTGTTTGTGGTGCTTTATAGGCATTCAAATCTGATTAAAGTGGGGATAACACGATGATACAAACGATGAATTATTTGAAAATTGGTTTTCTAAGACAAACTAGATGAAAATTCCGTGATTGTTTCAGAGAATGCGTCATATCTCTCACTAAAATTAAATAAACTTTCTACAATCGCTACTACAAAGTCGGATATTCAGGCATTGTTACATGCAAAGAATATCTATCAATTTTGATGATTCCTTGAAAGTTCGCAATTCATCAGAATCGTTCAACTTCATTTCATGATGATAATAATGATGATGATATAACTGTAAACTGTACATGGACATTAGTTTCGGTTTCCAGTTTTCGCTAAATCCGTTCATAGAGCAAGATAACTGACAAATTGAATATATTTTTTTCAAGAAAAAATAGGATTTAGTGAACGCAGTAACTATTCAGGATAGACTAAACACTCTGTCCTTCTAAACTTGTATATATTTCCCAGATTTTTTCTTTTGATTTTTTTTTCAGGTTGTGGCCGGAAATAATACCAGGAAAGACCAATGAGGAATAATATTTTTTGAATAATAATTACATTATGATGAAAAATCGGAAAACATTAGGTCAAGATAATATCCGTTGATTTTTATGAAAATTCGGAGGAACATTGAGATACAAATTGCTCTATAAGAATACACATACATTTCTTCTAGGAATGTCCTTGTGAAAACATTAATTCATAAGACGTAATGATTTCCCAATTCTTTTAAGGAAATTCTAGGAAATTCTGTTGAGAGCGCTAAGAAGACTCGTAGGAAAAACAGGAAATATTTCCTCTGAAAAGCAACAAAAATTTCCTTCATTTATTCGTTCACAGATGCTATTTTGACTTTCGATATTGTGTTTTGTGTTGAGGTTTCTGAGCCTCATAAAAATTCCTCTTGATTTGATTCCTGCTTCAGTTCCAATTCCTCAGTTCATTTTTGTATTGAATAAGTCTGTGATTTCCTTTTTGGCGTTTTCTACTATTTTTTCATCCTTATTGAAAATTCTAATGTTCAACTTTTTTGCGTCCTGCTCCACACAGTCGAACTCCTTTATCATATCTTAATTTTCCATTTCCAACTGGATGAAATTTTTGTTTGATTTTTTAAAGGCTATGTGATTTTTTTTCTTCTCCTCATTGCAATCCTTGGTTGAATTCTTCAGTCCATGTTATGATGTTTTGAGTTTTTCACTCCCGCTTTTCGTTATTGCTTCCTACACATAACTTTCTAGGGTTTTTATGAATGTGTCGTCTTTCAACACTGAATAGACAGCCAGATTCACAACGCCTTTCATTTCATTCTCGATTTCTCGTGCTTTAATCAGTATGCACTGTTTACCTGTTATACTCTCAACCATTCCATACAAAGCAGGGGTTTTCAACAGTTTAATTCGTTCACTTTGTTTTTTTAATTTATTTTGCGGGGTGTACTGCTCCGAGTATTTATATTCCGACTGACATGATACGATGAGAGAACAACAACAATTCATTATCGAAGTGCCACAAATGTAATATGACATATTACCTCTGCGAATATGAATTCATCCCGTATTGCAGAGCTGTGGAAGGCAAATTCCACAAACAAATAATTATTGGCTCATATGTTTACCATAAGAGAAAAACTTTCTACAACATGAAAACATGCAAACACATACCCTTAACCGTTTCTGCTTCGGGGATTCTGCTTCCTTTCTCTTTGATCTCATTCGGTAATTACTTGGAAGGATTGCATGTTTCTCTACTCCGAAACCTCATTTATCTCATGTGTATAAACGTTAGCTTGAGTGGTGGCGTATATACGAATACGCTGTGCTTCAGGATGCCACGACAATTCAAATATTTGTTTTTATAGGTTATAACCTGGCTACCAGGCAGTGAAATCACTGAAGTAGGTATACATTTTGAATTCACTGAAATATACGAACAGGTTGATTCATTGTTTTTTAAAGAAGGCCGAATGCCAGTACAAGTACACTTGATGATTCGACATTACAATTAGAATAAGAATTATTTCCACAGATCATTGAATTCAAGGGGCCCTGGAAAAAAACGCGGTGAACATTCCAGAATTGCGAAATAACAGTATGTGCCCAATGCCAGTTGAATAAGCTTGTCGCTTTTATCTTACATGCCGAGTTGCACCAATACATACAGACACACACAAATATACCTCAACCCACTGTTAGTTATCGACAGGTTTTCATGCGACAAATGATTTTAAAAAAAATCGTTCTATTATTCACTTTATACTATATATCCATTCAACTTTCCGTTCTCCTTCGTTATTCGACATTATCATGTACGAATCTGAACGAACCCTAATTTTAAGTTGAGAATAAACATATTCAATTGACTTTGGAAACACTGGGGGAAGAAACTTAAAACTATCATTGCAATGTCTACCATGCCATAGGATAGCAGCCCAACTGATTATTATTATAGAATTGCCCAAAACTAACAATTATGAAGAAGGAACCCGCAAAAACCATATGAGATCCTGACACTCGACGTTTTCATTTATTTCGATGAATTTGAATGTTTTTTTTTGCAACAAGTTAATGAGTAATTGGAAAATATTTCCAGTCGTGAAAAATGATTTAGTGTACCCAGTAACATACGGGCCAACTATTTCCTTTATTTCTGCGACTGAGAGATATACTCTAGTCACTATCTTCTATCGTTCAAGATGACGTTTCGGGAGGTATTCATGCTGAGAAGGATAACATCCTCGATCAAATTGTAACGATGCATTTTTCCGATCTTCGATACCAAGAACCGCTAACCAACATTTTTAAATAACTTTGGTACGTCCCTGCTTATTTGGGGTTTCAGTATCAATTATTGATTGGCAACATGATAATGTCCCGTTTATAAAATAAGTTTGTATATACAAAGCTACTGGGACCACCACAAAACCGATCAAAATAAAGTTCTTATTCTTTTTTGCACTGTACAGAAAGACTTTTCTGACTGTTTTTACTATGAGGGTAGAAAGAGGTGGAATCATATTAGTAAAAACGTTGTATGCTTTTTTATAATGGAACAAAACGATAAGCTGCTTTCTGGTCCAGTTCTCATGTCAATCAGTCAAAAAGTGGGTCTGTTTTATAACGGTATTTGTCCAATATTTCTTTCAAATCCGGTGGTTATAAAAGCCAAGATTTAATTGAGATCGCTCTCTTTACTTTCGAGTCGAGCACCAGCGCTCTTTACTTCCCGTCCGAAAGCGAGCCCTCTTGGCTTCCGTTCCGAGAACAAGTTTTTCATTCTCCAGAACAAGTGATTGAAATCGTTCTGCGAACCGCGACCGTCAAAGAAAATAGTTTTCCGTAAGGCATAAGCATTCATGCAAAAGCTTTGTTGAAGTAGTGAGAATCGTAAGTGAAACATTGTGTATAAACCGTTGATGATCTGTTGGTTTGATTGTGTCATTAGGACACCTTTATAACCAATTGCCCTGTTATATTTTTTCCCTACTGTGTTTGATAACGAGTTCATCAGGTTTGCGAAATGCCCAATTGATTTCATTGAGTGCATTGTAAATATTGCATTAAAAGTACGACTCATCTGTGAAAATAATTTGATCGCACAAGTGTAAAATATCCCAGTCCCGTGACTTTCACGATAAATGAAGTTATGAATTATTTGTTATTTCGGATTGATTTATATCGTGGGGTATTTTATTCATTCCATAATAATTACTGTTAATTTCTTTTTTCGGCTGTTACAGCTATTGAGAGTGTAGAGTAATTCATAGAAGTTTGGTATTGCATTGTTCGTAATATTTAAACTGTGTATCACATCTAGCTCGTTGTTCTTGAGTGTTAGGATCCATTCACTTGAGCTCGGTGATTTGCGGTTGTCCACCAAATTTCTGGAATTCAAGTCCGGGTTGGGATTAGAGTATTATTTCTTTTCGTTAATATGTCAGTTTTCACGGAAGCTCAAACTTTGGTATTGACCGATGACCGAGTGACAGCAATCGTCGACAAAAGAATTCAGAATATAAATTTTCCTCCCGACACTTGTATAGCAAAAATCTAATATTTCGATAAAATTATTGTATTGCACATATCATAAGCGTTGGTAAAAAAAACTGAAATTGTGAAAATTAACTGAGTTAATGTTCCTGTCCCTTTGCCAGCACATCAACCATAGAATCCGAACAGTGCTTGAGTTGAGATAACGACAGTTCTGTCTGACTGTCTGTGCAATCGAAAGCAACCGGAATCCAGGGCTGTAATTGAAGCCTACAGACCTTCGGAGATTTCAATTGAGTTAAAAGACCAAACCCCTAGATATTCCGTATCTCCATCTGTTGCTACCCCTGGTAAGTGGAGTAAACCACTATGAAATGTGGCGCCCGAGGAAAAAGTTAAGCTCAAAAGTAGTATGAATAAGTGCCTGGGTGTCATGAATAAAGTAACGATTTCTATTCCCGACCCTGGAAAAGCGCGTTGCAAAATATCACAAGGAAGATTCTACTGAAAATAAAAAAATCTATGATTGAAAAAAGCGTTCATTTGAAGAGACAGCAACTACTTCGGCAGCTGAAACACACTATCGACATAGATGTTATTTGTTTCTAAGTGGTGAAAATTTTCAGCTGATTCACCTTCCAGGTCCTATCATCATGTACAAGTGGATGAAGGGGTATTACTTATTTAGACATTATGATAAGGCGCATCAACATTGACCGATACTGATCATCATCATTCGATTCATTGAGACGTTTTGTTTTGGGACCCCAAAACTTCGTCAGTTATACATTTAGTTTTCTGAAAATGGAAAGTAATGATTATGACGAGTATTACATTTTTATTCTCCCCTTTTCACCTTAAAACACTTATTCGAAATTGTCAATCCTTTGAATGACTATTTTTTTGGGTATTCTTTATGTCTTTATTTTAATATTTTGTTTGGTTGTTTGTTTTTTTATTTGTGGCCAATTGGACGGTTATAGTAGAATGGGTTTGAATGATTGCTCTTCCACATTGGTGTCATTGGATATAGTTACGGTTTGAAATGAGAAAATCTCATCAAACTTCAATAAAAACAATAAGGTGCTAATTTGTTTTGGACAAACCTGGATATATCTTCTGTTGTCCATGACAGTTGTCGTGTTTGGTTTTCGTGTTTGTGTTGCCATCAATGTTTGTTATTTGAGGCCATGAATGCGTGGTTGTAATTTTTGTTAATTGAAATTGGGGTTTTTGGCAAATAATGTGTGTTTTGTTTATGATGCCATCTGTTGTTGTTTATTTGAGGTTTTGTTAGAGTGAACTTGAGTCAGGAGTGCCACAGGGTTCTATATTGGGTCCATTGTTGTTCACAATTTATTCATCGAATATGTTACGCTGTCTAGAACATTGTAAAATTCACCTTTATGCCGATGACACTCAACTCTATTACAGTTTTTTCCCTCAATGTATACAAAATGCATGCACACTTATGAATAATGATCTCGAGTCGTTCGTTGAGTCAGCAAGAGACCACTGTCTATCATTAAATGCCACTAAATCGAATATCATTATATTTGGATCAAAAGTTAATCGCCAAAAAGCAAGCGAATCTCTCACAATTATGGTTGATAATGTTTCACTACAACCCACAAATGAATCCAAAAGTCTTGGAATTTTAATCGATTCCGACTTGCGGTTCGACAAATATATAAACAAACAAATACAACTTGCATATTCTTCTTTAGAACTTATATATGGAAACAGACACGTACTCTCAAAACAGACGAAAACCACTCTCTGTGATGCACTAGTTTTATCACGTTTCAATTATTCGGATACCTTATATGGCCCATGTTTAACTAAATAGTATGCTCAGAGAATACAGAAAGTGCAGAATTCGTGTCTTCGGCTCATTCACGGTATCAGAAAATATCAAAGAATATCCCATAATTTGCGTGAAACGGGTTGGCTTACAATGGAAAACCGACGAAAATTAAATGCTGCTAATTTATATCAAAAAATTATATTAACTAAAACACCGCCCTACCTGTACAGGAAAATCACTTTTCGTACCGATATTCATAATCTGAATATCAGATTTGAAGGTACTCTTACCCCACCTAGTTTTAAAACAGAATTTTTCAAGCGATCATTTAGTTATAATATATGCCAAGTGATTAACCTGTTACCAAAAGAAATTAAAAATTCAAAACTTTCAATTTTCCAAAAAAAATTCAAACTCATTCTGTTAGAAAACCAACTTTTATTATAAATTACCATATAAATTTCTACTCATATCAACCAAAATAAGTTTCAGCAATGTACGTCTTTCCCAGCATCATTTAAATAATTTGTATCCCCTAATTTTTCCCTCAACTCTTATCTGTTTTTTTTTTGTCTTAGAATAGGTAGAATACTTTTGAGGTTGAGTGGAAGAACAACTTATTAGCACTTGTGTTACATAAGATGAACTTCGCCTTTTGTAATTTCAGAAATTAAATTGTTTATTGAACCAAAATTGTATGTGCCCAGTACTGAAAACAATAAAGACGATTATTATTCTTATTATTATCATTATTATGCTTTAGTTCGATAGATGTAAGAAATCATTATTCTTCTTTAAGTAATGTATCGAGTCAATTTGAAACAAAACTCGAAACAAAATGATAGTTCGATAGAAAAATCGAATTAAACGGTTTTCTTCACATAAAGGATTCAATATAAAATTGAACCAGAAAATGGTAGATCTCAGGTGAAAAACAACTACTTTCCTGGCAAATACCACGCAGAACGTTGAATGATATTCACCTGAAAATCCATGCATACTTCCATATAATATCAATGGACATTGAATGCAAATGTTTCTTTCTGATAAGCTCGATTATGTTCAATTTATGTCGTGTTCACCTAACAATCCGCATACCGGTTTCAGGCTTCTTGGCCCTCATCAGTACGTTCTGAAGGAAACCGTTTAATTCGATTTTTCTATTCATTCCACTTCACATGGCACTTATCTTTCAAAATGATAGTTGTTTTGATTTCAAATGATACTCTGGTATATTTTGCTGAGATTTTTTATTACAGTTCTATCGTTCAATGAGTTTGGGTTAGTTTTATGTGTATCATCCCGAATAATTCCTTATATTTGTGTTTTTTAAATTGCTAGGATTTTTGTATCATTGTAGTTAAATTCATGATTGTTCGATTTTTTCTATTTATTCAAAGCTGTTGCAGCATTTTTTGTGTATATTTGTCCTTTCATTCTGGAATCTAGACGGGAAGTTTGTCTAAAGTATACTTTGGTGCAGTTTTTTTTTTGTTGCACGGAATTTGATATATTACATGTTTTTTTTTGTTGGATTATCTGTTTTCAATTTAGAAAAAATTGTTTTGTTTGGTGTGTTATGTCCATTATGTACAATTTGTAGATTTGAGATATTTTCTCAGACTGTATTTTTATGTAAGGTTATTCGAAACATTTTTGTGTTTATTTTGGTATAATAATAATAATAATAATATGTTTATTCACCAAAAATATAACTTGCATAAAAGGACAATATATAGTAAGAATAAACAAAATAATCACTGAAGCTGTAGTAGCTTGTGTGTGATAGCAAAACATACAGGTCAATCAATATAAGATATAATCATGAACACACTACATCTTAAAATACATCATATGAGAATGAAAATTTAAATATGGAAACGTTGATTGTAAAATATCAAGTATAAAATTAGAAGATTTGAACAACACGACATTTTAAGATACAATGCACGACACTTCAAAATATAACATACGAGTATAATAATAATAATAATAACGGAAGGACTATAAATAAAAATATTACAATGTTATTTATAATACAAATATGTACAGTTACTGTCTAAGTTTTAATTTTTCTAATAATTTTCTTTATATCACTCAATCAGCTCTCTATCATTTTGTGTATTTTTATTCTGTCTGTCCCATTAACAAATAATAAAAGTTGTGTTTTAAAGCATTTTAAAGAAGTTTCATTGATGATGTTTTGTGGTAATTGACTGAACATTTTTGGTGCCAAATAGTTGTAACTTTTTTGGCCTACTGCTTTAGAAACTGTCGGTATGCAATATTGATTTTTTGATCTGGTTGCGTATCTGTGGTTCTGAGTGGTAAGTTCGCTTTTATTTTTATATTGCTGGCATCCTATCTGAATGAAATACAATTGTCTGATATCTAATATTTGTGTTTCAGTATAGAGTTAAGAGCTTGCATATCTTGCAGGTTTGTTGAGCATCATTCGGAGGAATCGTTTTTGCGATATTTCAAGGGCATGTAGGTGATTTCCTGATACTCCTCCCCAGCCAATAATACCATATTTTAGGTGTGACTCAACCAAACTGTGGTACAGTATTTTTTTATATTTGAAACTCAAAAATGGTCCAACTTGTTTGAATCGAAATAGAATACTACGAAGTTTTTTTGTTAAATATTCCATATGATGGTTCCATCGTAAGTGATTGTCGATGTAAATGCCCAAGTATTTTTTTTTTTTGCAGGTGTAATTAAAATTCTCGTTGAATATTCAGACTATATTCTGGCAACGATGCTTCATGGCTACTGAAGGGTAGGTATACGGTTTTATCGAAATTTATTGAGAGTAATCTGCTGTCGAACCAGTCTTTGAGTTTTGCAAGATCATTTTCAATGTTTAGTTTGAGATTGTACCAGTCGTCATTTTTGTAATAAATCACAGTGTCGTCCGCAAAGCTGATTATTTTACCAATTGTTTCTTGTTGAAATAGATTGTTCAAATAAATTACGAATAATACCGGACCCAATACGGTTCCTTGAGGTACACCACATTTAATGTTTATTTCTTCACTCACATGATTTTTGAATTTAACTTTTTGTGTTCTATTTGTCAAATAACTTCCGAAAAGATTGTGTGCTAGACCCCTTACACCCATATCTTCCAGAGTATCTAAAAGTATGGAGTGATCGACAGTATCGAAGGCCTTTTTCAGATCTATAAAAACTCCAATAGAAGGAGTACTTGAATCTAAGGATTCATATATAGTTTTGTCAAGGAATGGATTGCATCGTTGGTAGATTTTTTTTCTCTGAAGCCATATTGGGATGTCGACAGCAGGTTATACTTTGATAGAAAGGCGGTAAGTCTTGTTTTTAAATTTTTTTCAAAAACTTTGCTAATTGATGATAGGAGAGAAATAGGACTATAATTTGAAACATTGTCAGTATCGCCATTTTTGAAAATTGGAGTTATGAGTGATTTTTTCAGAGTGGAAGGAAATATTCCCAATTCAAAAGATTTATTTATAATGTCCGTCAAGGGTCTGCATATTAATTTTGACATAATCTTTAGGGTTTCAGCTATAATTCCATCAAGCCCGGGGGTCTTTTTATTTTTCAAATTATTTATTGTATTTTCAACCTCAGCAGTATTCGTTGGTGTAAGAAAAAGAGAATTTTTATTGATAATTTTTTTACTTTTGTAATTGGGATTTGGTTTTATGTTCTTTGCCGAATTTTCTCCCACATTCGCGAAGAAGTTATTGAATATATCGGCAGCATATTTTGGATCGGTGACGTTCTCATTTTTTTCATTTTTAATATTATTAATTATTCTTCCCGTTTTGATATTCAAGATTTCATTCACGGTATCCCAGAGTTTTTTACTTACATTTTGTTCTTTTTCCATTAATTTTTTATAATAATTATCTTTTGCAGACTTTATTTTCGTCTCAATTTCTTTCTTTATGGTTAAATAATCATTTTTTAAGTTTTCATTATCTGGATGTTTTTTCCAGAGGAGATAGGAGTGATTTTTTTGGTTGATGTGCTTTATCAATGACTTTGTTATCAAATTTTTCTTTTTCCGTTCACTATTTTTTATTCTGAAGTATTTAGTTGCTTTTTGAACACATGTGTTTATGTTTTTGAAAATACTTTTTATTATTATTCATTTGATTGTTTTTTGTTTTGTTCAGTACGACTTGTAATAGAGTTATGTAGTGATCTGTAATTGTTGATGATATAGTGAGTGGTAAAATGTTGTTGAAGTTTTGTTGTTTTGTTTTAATAAATATATGATCAAGACAAGATTCAGATCCATTTCTCGCTCTTGTTGTAGTATTAATTGTTGAATGGAAGCCGTACTCGCTCATGATGTCGAGATAATTTCTTGAATCTTCAGTTTCTCTCAGTAAGTCGATGTTTATGTCACCCACAAATAGACTGTAATTATGTTTATCTTTATCTTCATCTAGTAAATTATTGAGCTGGTCAAGAAAATCGTCGATTCGACTTGCTGGGGATCTATAGAATGCATAGATGCAAAAAGTTAGCTTATCTACAATCATTTTTATTTTTAGTAATATACTTCCATTTATCTCAATTAGTTCATGGGAATGGTATGAGTTTGTTTCAACAAAGACAATAACACCATCATTTTGATTATAGCTTCCTTCATTATAGAGAGTTATGTAGTCGGCCATATTAAGGAAGGAGGTATCAGGAATCTGCCACGTTTCCGTTAAAACTATGCAATCGAAGCATTTCCCAAGTTCCTCAAGATAGATTTTGAATTCATCTATATTTTTTGAAACACTACAAATATTAGTATTGAGAATCTTGAAATTATTCCATTTGTTGTTCACTGATAAAATTTATTTTGCTTCGTTTGAATTTCTTAAGGGGTATGTTGTTATTTTTTCCACTACAAAATCTCTTATATATTCATCCATGTGTGAAACTGATCATTTAATCATTCGACAACCTTAACAATAATTTTATGGTTTCTACAGATTATACAGATAATACAAATTATTTAATCATAAAAACCATACAAATTGTACAATCATACAAACTATATTGATATCATAATTTGGCTTGTTTTTCTGCATAAAATATAATACATGAATTATTTGATGCTTTGAGTAGAACCTGTGCGGGCTCTAGTTTTTATTTTATCTTTTGCAATTGATTTTTCCCCTTTTTTTTCTGAATTAAGTGAAACTGGAATGGATGCTACGGTTGGTATGTTTTTGGGAAGTGCTTTTTTTGGGGTAGGTGTAGCAGGTTCGCTATTTGATTTAGTTATGTTGATTTCAGTACTTTCTGTTCCTTCCAAGTCTTGTGGTGAATATGCTTTTCCATCTACAAATAACTTATTTCTTTTTATGTAACAGTTCATATGGTTATTAGCTTTTGCTAGACTCATATGTTTTCTTAATATCCTGTTTTCCTCTCGCTGGATGAGTGTTAGGTCATGAGCTATACTTATGTGCGTACCTTTGAGCCTTTTTGCGTTTTTGAGTACTGCTGACTTTCTCAAATATGAAACAAATTCCACTTTGATAGGGGCTCCTTCCTTCTTACCCAAAGAGTAAGTGTTATTGAGGTCACACTCATTTATTGTGACATTTACTAGTGTTCCTAATTCGTGACAGATGTATTCAGGTATGGTTATACAATTTATGTATCCTGTTTTGAAAACTATAATTTATCGTGATTATTGGATGGTTATCATTCATAAATGCTTTTTTGCTCTCTCAATTCCAGCTTGTCGAATTTTGGGGCCGGATAGAGTGATAGCTCGGTGGATGGTTTGATTCACAGTAGAGGTATCTGCCTGACCAACTTGAAAACAACATTGAATTTCACATTGCCTCTCTATCTCAGATAAGATGACGACTGCAATTTTATAATCCCAAGTAGAAAATCAAACCACGTCCAAGACATTTTCAACTCTTTTCATCTTCAACTGAAATTCACAGTCGAATCAGAAGAAAATAATAAAATCAATTCCATAGACCTAACTATACACGGAACGAACAATACAATAAGAATAAGCTGGTATACAAAAACCACTTGGTCGGGAAGATACCTGAACTATAAATCAAACCATCTTTATCACAAAAAAAAACTATCATCATTGGCCTTGCTGACCCTATCCGATCCTGAATTTCGACAAGATCCAATTGAAGTAGAGGAAAATCATCAATCAAAAATGACATTTTCAGAAACAGAATACATATATTTTATAACCATAAGGAAAAACCCACAAACGTTTTGAATAACCTTCATATAGGACTACCCCACATGGAAGACTCTCATAAAAAACATCAAATATTATAAACCTCACAATCAACAAATTGGACATAAAAGATAGAACACACTGAAAAAAAAAACTTTTTCCAATTTAAAAACAGATGATCTGACAGACAAAAAAGTACATGTGTTATATCCATTTCCATACAACGAAGAAAAATGCAGAAAACTATACATTGGACAAACCTTCCAACATCTTGATACCAGAATGAATGGACACAAACACACAAAAAAATGCAATACGAATAAACACAAAAAATAATTCAATCTTGGATTTGACTACAATGAAACAGAAATCCTAGCAACTGAAAAAACACCAAAGAAAGAGAACTCTTCGAGATGATACACACAAAACTTTACCGGAACCCATTGAACAATAAAACGGACATAAGAAATGTTAGTAAAATATGCCATTTTTTGTTTCGATTTTTTTTTAAATTGACTTGGCACTTTACTACAAAAACAATAATCATCACTTGATTCAATCAAAACTTCAACAAAAAAATTACGGATGGCATCACAAACAAAACAAAACACACAATTACAATATACCAGCTCATCGAAATTAGATCCCTCTCTTCGTGTTGACTTGCACATAATTGTCAAAACAAGTATTCATCCCTAATTTCAATCATCAGAACTCGCAACCACTCATTCTTTGTCTCAAATAACGAACATAGATGGAAAATATTCGGAAGTTATGTCATTTTGCAAATATATCTCGAATTTTCAAATTCAAATATGTAGCTTTCTGAACGTTGAAAGAAAAAACCAGTTTTCTATTTCTCTGAATATCTTCATCGTCGCCACCAGAAGACTATTACTTAACATGGGTGCAATCCAGAGCAACTATACATCGCGGAAACCTTGCAATATCATAGAACTGTCTAATTCCATTGACTCATTCTCTTTCTGGTATTTTTATATATCTTGGGCATAGAGTAGCGATAGTAACCATTTGCTAGCGCTCGATTCATCAACTCCGCCAAAATCTCCAGTTGTCCACAAAAATGATTCGTTGCCATGAAAATTCAGCGGAAGTACGGTTTGTTAGCTGCCAGATCATTGTTCATTGCTGAAATTAGCACTTTAATGATGAATGTCCAGAAACTAATTCCAAATACAACCCAAGGATTGGATGCGTAATTCCTCCACTTCCTCAACTAGATATACCTCTGTTATGGGGGACAATCGGATTCGGTTAAAAAATTCGAAGTGATCAAAATAATGTATCCTATGCCTGAATAGGTCTTGCAGCCTCCTCTTCACTACTGAACGCATGAACCACATAATAATTCATTTTTATCTGTTCTCTCAGAAAACTGGGAACTACCCTGAAATGAAATTCTGGTAACTTTCAATATTTATGGTCAACCGATGATTCTCACTTTGGTTATCTTTTTCACGGTCAACACCGGTGGTCAAGCAAAACCAAGAATTGCGAAACACTCATTCCGTGAATAAAAAGTTGAGCATCAACCATTAGTCCCCAACAATGTGGATCCAGGCTCCAGTGGGATATTTTCCAATTGAGTGACTACACCGAAGAAGTACATAAAGTGACACATTACTACTGTCAAACTATTCACCTATGTGAGTGACTCATTTTTCCAGAGTGACTCAATCAGAGCAGAGGAGTTATTGAGAACTCGGTGTGGAATAAACTTTTTTCTGAGTCAATGCATCAGAGCAGTGGATAGGTTGAGATCTTTTTGACAATTTTCTCACTGGGAAGATGGATATCAGTGGGTGGGATTAGTTTCTCCCCAAGTAACTTCATAGAAGGACTAGGTAGATACGACCTCAGTGTAGTATTATTCCTCTCTTCAACTGACTACATGAGCATATTGAGAACCTATTGTGAAATGACTTAATTCTCTTCTTCTTCTAATGATTTCAAAACACGTTGAAATTTCCGAATTCCTACACGCATTTCTACCCTAATGTTGAGTTCGCAAAAATAAGATTGATCATGGAAACCCATTCAAACACGTAAAATTTAATAATTCTATGACTATCATATAAATAGAGAAGTTACGGAAATCATCAAACTCCAATATAGAGTCAGAATATCAGAATTGAAAAAAATAATGAGCTTATTGAATATTGTGTGTGCTTTCCACTTTGGTGAAATAACCATCCAGTTTTCTATAAGAGCTAAAACGGAAAAAAACCTCAAACGTATATGCGGAGTATCATTGAGACATTTGAAATTATATATGTTCTGCTTCACTACAGTTGATGGAATATGTCCTGCTGCAAAGAAGATTTGTGGGCCCGCTGAGCTATATTTATATTTGATGGATATTTCAGCGACTCCCAACATTGCATTATTTGGTGTCCACTGGCAAAATACAACCATACCATATCTTGCTTTGGAAACAGTGGTATGAGGATAGATAAACTGAGAGATATTCCTGACTATTACTTTTATCGATTGTCACCGATTTCAATCAAAAATCAGCTGAAAAATATTTTCTATGAAGTTAACATGGTATCAATCAGGTTGAGAAATAACTATCCAGTGGAGCGTATGGAATATTTTGGAAAGTGTTCAGAATTGGAGTGGTAAAATGATTTTAGGAAACTATGGAATCAACATCCTGGAATGTGATATTTCGAGTGGAAGTTGATCCCGATATCTCTATTCATACAAAATAATGGGCGTATAAAATATTATGGCAATTCAACAAATCGATTGTTTCAGGAAATAATTCGAATAGACACAAATATATCAAGAAATATGTCGGATCATATCTATGAATCACATCAATAATGACAATGAATCCGATCTGATCAATATGAAAAGTTTTACTTACCTTGACTGCACTGAAGCTGAAGTAATTGAGTGGTCACCAATATGATATCATTTTTATTGTCCAATTTCAATATCATGTATATTTAGTGTTTCTTTGTCAGCGGATATATGTCAAATCAGATTTGAGTTTGACTTCTTACGTAGAATCGTATGCAATACCCTCCTCATCTTATTTTTGACAAAATATTCTTGTTGGTACACATAATCCTTTGGTTGTTCTCTTTCTGAATAGAATATTATAGAGGCAGCTGATCCTGTTAACTGAGCAAGTCGTATATATCAGATCATAATGCCATCTATTTGTCATGAATGACATGTAAACTCTTCATCTCCCGATTAGACGCGCGATCGGGTTCTTCATAAGATAATACCACAAAAATATTTCAGGTGAACGACGTCAGAATGCAGGAGTGTTGAATTAAACAACACCGACATCCGACCACTGAAGAAAATGGATTAATATTTCATTCCTCAGAACAAACATAATACAGCAAAGGATTTGCTGAGACGTGAATGAGATAAATCCGCACATCTACGGGTACATAGTTGAACAAACAGGCTTGAAAGATAATATTCTAAATCCTTTGAGATTTTCGTATCCCGCCTTCTTGACGAATTAGAGGAACACAGATTATATTCCATCATGCATTTCGGTAATCTCCAACAACATTCCTATTATATGTTATTCCATGAAATTATATTTGATTACTAGAAATCTAATAATATCCGCGGAAGAATATTCCAGAGATGCTACTCAGAATTGTCGTTTCAATTAATTGTTTGAGTCCTTTTGAGAGCTTTTCGAGTAGAGCAACAATAAAACAGCAATGTGGGTATGACGTTACTCATTGCCTTTCTATGCCTCATAGTCAAAGAGCCCAGAGCTGCCATACTTACAATATGGTTTCAAACTCAAGATTTTTTCAGTGGGTGTATACCATAATGGGTGAGAATTTATGGGTATTGGTTATCCTTGATTCAGGAGGGTAACAGACACTGAAGGTACATACAAATATAGTTCGTCTGTGTTGAAATATCGAAACTGATTTGCCAAAACCGACCGACCGACCGACCGACCGACCGACCGACCGACCGACCGACCGACCGACCGACCGACCGACCGACCGACCGACCGACCGACCGACCGACCGACCGACCGACCGACCGACCGACCGACCGACCGACCGACCGACCGACCGACCACCGACCGACCGACCGACCGACCGACCAACCGACCGACCGACCAACCGACCGACCAGCCAACCAACCAACCACCAACCAACCAACCAACCAACCAACCAACCAACCAACCAACCAACCAACCAACCAACCAACCAACCAACCAACCACGACCAACCAACCAGACCACACCAACCAACCAACCAACCAACCAACCAACCAACCAACCACCAACCACACCAACCAACCAACCAACCAACCAACCAACCAACCAACCAACCAACCAACCAACCAACCAACCAACCAACCAACCAACCAACCAACCAACCAACCAACCAACCAACCAACCAACCAACCAACCAACCAACCAACCAACAACAACTAACAACTAACTAACTAACTAACTAACCAACTAACAACAACCAACCAACCAACCAACTAACTAACTAACTAACTAACTAACTAACTAACTAACTAACTAACTAACTAACTAACTAACTAACTAACTAACCAATTAACTAAGTAAAAGCTTGAAAAAAGGGAAGGCAGAGAATAATTTTACTAGAAATTAGATGATATCATGAATATAGGGAATGAATTGATGTATACAATCAAAACAATATATATTCCGAAAAACGAAAACAAAATGATGAAGTGAGGGAAACTATATGACTATGAATTGAAGAAACTGTTGGTGTTTCCACTCACAAGAGGTAGATTCCACAACAGATTCGCTGACAAAGATATGATGCTTTGACCCGACCTACAGTGCTTCTCAAAAGTCCACTCCACCCCTCTTATTTTTGAAACGATTATTCATAAACAAGTGAAATTTGAAAACTGAATATTAAAGGTTGTAAACTTCCCTACTAGTGATGATAGATGACAAAATCGTCAAAAATGACTTCACAAGGCCATTGTGACCAATAATTTTGAATGGAACCCTACGGCAAGCGACACCTCTTTTAAAAGGTATCGAAAAAACCTTTTCAATGATACCAATTTTGTTTGTGTTTATGGCAGTTTTGGCAACTCGCTTTTAAAAAACGCAAAGCT
Organism: Gonioctena quinquepunctata; assembly: GCA_018342105.1. Lineage (NCBI taxonomy): Eukaryota > Metazoa > Arthropoda > Insecta > Coleoptera > Chrysomelidae > Gonioctena > Gonioctena quinquepunctata. Next base: position 23,859 of record JAFIRS010001117.1, read on the forward strand.
GTGATAAATTAAATCAGTTAATACTAAAATTCCAAATTCAAGCTCCGCCTCTGGATAGTTGTCAAATAAGCTGACGTTTTTGTTAGTCTCCCTTGTTCGACGTTTTTGAAGTCATCCAAGTTTTTGTACATTTGATAATTTGTGTATTGTTGATCGAATGTTCAACTGTGTTAGCAGCTTTTGGTACTTTTAAATATTTTTGTACATTTTTATGATTTGTTAAACTGTTGTAAGCCAAACGTTTGAGTGCTTCAAGAAGCAAAATGGTACGTGCTTTAGGTGATAAAGTAGCAGCGATCCTAATTCTTGGTGAAACTGGACAGAATATTCATGCAGCGGAACGCATTTTTAATGAGAGGTTTCTTGATCGCCCCGTTTCGAGGACTTATTTGAGAAAGCTTCTCCGTGAGATTGAAACAACGGGTAGTATTAATGATGGGGAACGATCTGGCAGACCACAAATTTCTGATGAGAAAAAATTTATATACTGGCAGAAGTAATAGTTAATCCTACTTCTTCAACAACTCACGTTGTATCTACCTGTGAAGTTAGTTGGAGAACAGTACACAGGGTGTTGAAAAAAGACAAATTTCATCCATACAAATTGAAAATGGTTCATCAACTCTCAGACGACGACCCAGACCAAAGACTAGAATTTTGTGAAAATATGGAAACTAAAATTAACCAACAGCCAGACTATGTCAGAACAATTTGTTTCAGTGACGAAAGTACTTTCTATCTAAATGGAATTGTAAATACACAGAATGTGAGGTATTGGAGTGACGCAAATCCTCACCTGGTTCGTCAAACACATACCCAATTTCCCCAGAAGGTGGATGTTTGGGCAGGTACCCTAGGAAACCACATCGTTGGGCCTCTTTTTTTGAATACTAATTCACTTGGTGAGTTTCATCTGGAGCTGTTGCAAAACGCATTAGAACCGTAAATCCTTGAAATTTTGGAAGATAATCCAGATGAATTCGGCAATTTGGAAATAATATTCCAACAGGATGGTGCTCCTCCACACTATAACGGTGCAGTGAGACGGTATTTGGATGAGGAGAATCGTGGTAGATGGATTGGACGACGAGGTTCAACGGATTTTTTTTGTGGGGGTACCTTGGATTTGCATTTGCAAAAGTACGAGAAGATGATATTAAAATAGGATATTTCACTGTCGGGAAGTAAATGGAGGTCACTTTGAGCCTTTTCTTCAAGTAGATACTGATTCTCAAATCTGTAATTAATATCATACTGAATGGAATTTAAATTTTTATATTTACTAATGAGCCATCAAAACTGCAATAAACACAAACAAAATTAGTATAATTGAATATGTTTTTTCAATACCTTCCAAAAGAGGTATCGCTTGCCGTAGGGTTCCATTCAAAATTATTGGTCACAATGGCCTTGTGACGTCATCTTTGACGATTTCGTCATCTATCATCACTAGTAGGGAAGTAGGGAATATTCAGTTTCCAAATTTCACTTTTTTATGTATAATCGTTCCAAAAAATAAGAGGGGAGGGAATGGACTTCCGAGAAGCCTAGTATGTTCATCACGGACACTCGGCTCGATACTGAATATTGAAAAAAAAAGACTGATTGATTGAAGAACATCGACGAAATCATTTATAACAAGTTTTTCAGAAACTTGTCCAATTGAGGTTGTGGAGAAATGACATATGGGGCACAAATTCTAAGATTTGTCGTTTATACCACTCTTCGTGAACGAGTGAATTATCAAAATTTGGTGGAGTGCGGGAAGCTGCGTGTGCTCTCCTCCTCTGAGCCTCACTTCATGACATGTTTTCTGAGTTCACAATGCCTCCCTAGAAATTCCCATATTGAGTCCCCTCTTGCTGAAACTGACCACCACTTCAGATCTTCCTCGGTCAAAATAATCGAGGACCTTTCCATCCTGCCGCATGCCATTGTATTGTTCCAAATGCTTCTCCTGTGAATAGGAGTTTCGCAAGCCCCAAAGATTGTTGTTTGTTTGTTGTTGTTGATTTTTCTCTACCCTGGTACCCAGATTACTCCGTTATTACCGCCCTATTCAATTATTTCATATGAGCATTCCCATATCATATCAGAGTAGATATTGGGAAAACTCAACATTTCGAAGGCTGCTCTTTCTATGAATGTTGATTTTTTGATGGCTTGTTTTTCCACATCAACATTGCTCAACGATTTGCCTATGGGTTTGGGGTATTTTGTACTGGGTCTCAAAACGCCTGCCCCAGTTCCCTTCTGTGTCTCATATTCTCATATGCTCCACTCTCTTTCATTCCCTAGTTCTTTGCCAATTTTTTCTCGAAGCCAAATTTATTGACAATTCCTTTTGTTGGTAGATCAGTTAGGTATACACATTCAGAATGGGGTGAGATGAGATGCTCTCTTTCGATATCATTGCTTCCGTAATGCGAATATATAAAGACAAGCCCTTGCACTTTCTCCAAAGTTGTCCTTATTATGCCTAGATTGGTTCTGCCGTGCCACACTCCTAGGAGATAATTGGTCTCAGGGTAGACAGTCGCAACAGTTGAGGAAGGAATATATATGACTGGTGGAAAATACTGAGAAATGCGAGCCTTGTTGAAAATGAAGATGATGATTACATATATGTGATGTGAAATAGTCGGGATAACATGGGCAATGGAAATATAGAAATTTATGACAGAGCCAGTGTCCAAGACATTATTTTTATATTGAATCACGATCAGAATTTCAAGGACTCGGTTGATAAGTGAATTCAAATAATTTCGCCGCAATCTATGGATTTGCATCTAGAATGGAAGATACAGTAGTCCCATAGTATTCCGAGGCTGGAGGTATGGCGATCAAGATATACAGGGTGTCGCATATGGAACTCCTCGAGTAAATATCTGAAAAATGAAAGACGATATCTATATTTCGTGAAAGCAGATAATCTTGATGTCTGAGGGTCCTCCCATTTATGGAGAGATCCATCACTAGGCAACATCCGTTAGGGCGTCACGACATCGACGCAATGTTTTTCAAATAAAATCCCAGATTTTCCAATGTTTCTTGCGATTTTGCATCAAATTCTGAATTCAGCCGTTCAGCATACCCATAGTTTCCTTCGAATACTGATGAAAAACAGCAACTTTATTGCATATAATAAAGAGGGCCATGAATAAGTCAGGATGAAAAGCAGTAAAACGAGTCTAATAGAATTAATGTATCAGTTATAATTGCATTGCTTGTTGAGTTTCATCTAGTGGATTCTGTAAAATCGCAGACGAAACAAACTAAAGTAAATGTTTCAAATTACCAAAAAATATTTTACTTTGACCAAAACTCTACCAACATGATGGTTATAACGGAAAAATTAGAGTGATAACATGAATTATTTTAGTAAGTGTTCGATTTGCCTCTCTCGTAGAATACATATATTGTACCTTTTTAATATTTCTCGATTCGTGATAGCTAAGAGAATTGCTCGCGATATGGAAGCACAAACATTTGTGATACTATTTTTAAATAATCTACATTCTGTGGACGTCCCATATCAACTAAGTTTTTAATAAATCCCCACAAAAATAAATCCAGTGAAGTCATATCTGGACTTCGAGCTGGCCATTGTGTTTGACCCTTATTTCCAATCCATTTCTCATTAAAAGTGTCATCAAATTATTGGGTAATTATTCTATTATTATGCGGAGATGCCCCACTTCATTTGAAACCACATATTCAATCGAGTTTATAATGGGCTATGCTCCAAGCGATTCGGTAACACATGTAGGAGGAGAAGAAAGTACCAGTTCCTCCCTCCATTGAAAATTCCTTCGTAAAAATGAGGTCCTATCAAATAACCATCAATGATTCCGCACCAAACATTAACCCCACACACAAAGCGATATCTTGTTCCGTGAATCCAATGGGGGTTCACGTCAGTCCAATAGTTGCAATTGTGTTAGTTCATTTTACCGTTGTTATGGAAACGGCTTTTATCACTCCATAATATTTTGTTCAGAAACTGATCATCATGAATTCGGGTGCAATGAAGTTCAATCTCCTTTCGACGCCTCCTAAATATGGAAATAGAATTTAGTTATGAACAAAAGACAATGAAGATTATTACTTGGCTGTAGTCCTTGAACCAGATGTGTTTTGTTGGGATGGAATTTTTGTTTTGACAAAATACGTTGTATTGACGATATCGAAATATCACAATCCATTGCTACTTCTCTCATGGAACTATGTGGTTCCAATACCATTTGACCTAGCACTGCACAATGTGATTCTCATCTGTAGCCGTTTTTCTTTTTTCGCTTCTTTTCATCAAAACATCAATTTTTTGTAAGTTTTGGCCAAGCTAGTGAATGTTTTGTCTGACGGTAACCTTCTGTCGAGATACCGATTAGCGAATATTCTCACTGCTTCTTTCGCATTTGTCCTTGCTTCGTCATAAAAACATATCGTATTCAACTTTTCTGCATTCGAAAATTTAACCATTTTTCAATTCAGAAAAAACCAACCCAAAACTGGATACACTTTCGTAAAATCTGACAGGTTTTCTGACAGATCGATGAATACTCGTATTATTGCATTCATTTTGACGCTTCCATGGGCCTCTTTATGATATGCAATAGAGTTGCTGTTTTTCAACAGTGTTCAAGGGAAACTATGAGTGTGCTATATGGCTGAATTCAGAATTGGTTGCAGAATCGCGAAGAGCATTGAAAAATATGTCATGCCATCCAAAACAATTAGCGTCGGTGTCGCGACGCCCTAACGGATAACGCCTAGTGATGGATCTTCGAGTAAATAAGAGGACATCAAGATCATCTTCTTTCACGAAATATGCATATCATCTTTCATTTTCCAGATATTTGCTCACGTAGTTTTATATGGGACACCCTGTATATCTTTCACACTGAATGCAAAGATTATCCGAGTTTGATTTCGATATTCATTCCAGTATTCGACAGTGACTAGTTTTTATATCCGAAACCGATGAAGAAACCGAATTTTGGTTTCTGTCGCAGCTCGGCCGCCAAAACCGATGACAAAAATTTGTATTCTTATTCCCCATTCGTGTTTTCAGTTTGATCATTTGTTCAACTGCAACTAGCTGCAGATGCGGTTAATTTCAGCCAGCTGTAGGTGCGTTCGAATTTGAAGGAGTCTTCACACGATAAACGGATAGATTTGTTACTCGTAGAAACACAACAATAAACTGTATGTGGGTGAATTGTGTAATTGACACAAACAAAATAATATATCGATATCAGTTCAATCATCGTATTTGACAAACTTGAACTATGGAATAATTTCTTTTCTTATCATATTCTTTCGATACTGCAGAATTATCATTACAGTGAAGGCGGATTGAATGAATATAATACAGTTTCCGCTGAGCGGAACGTCACCGAAGGTGGCCCGACAATTCACAGACGAAGTTTTGATTTGGGTCGTATTTTCATCTGATTTTCTCCATAAACAGAAACCGGAACGACTCCAGTAATGCAAAGAAACTGGCAGAAACTAAAAATGAACCTTAATTCGGACTCTTATTGATTCATGTGAAGAGACTTGAGTCAACAGATACTAAAACTGTGCTTGATCCTCATAGAGTATTGTTAATTGGTACATGAAGTGTAATGAAGGAAATGTTGAATCGCCATGCTTTCATGATCATCAGAAAGACGAAAATAATATAGAAATAGTATATAACACAACGAGGTGAAAGATGTTTCATTTTTGTCGAGAGAAAGGGATGCGCGTAATGCCGAGGTGAATCACTTCTCGAAACAGGAATGAAACTTTTTACCGAGGTTTGTATACTATTTCATTTACAATCATACCTTTTGAATGCAAATGACGTTTTTTGTCATGAATATATGTGGCTTCTCATGTTTCAACGCTAGTTTCTACAAGTACCGGCATTAGACTCGTAGTAGCTCAATGGTAACGTTTTGGGTTATGAAGCGGGTTCGATCCCCAGTGTGACGAAAACTTTTTATTTTCGTTTTTTTCAAAGTTAGGCATTTTTTTTCAATTGATTGCAAGAACGACTCAGATTGAGGTTATAATGGGCTATTCTCCAAGCGATTCGGTAACACATGTAGGAGAAAAAGAAAGTACCAGTACCTCCCTCAATTGAAAATTATTTCGTAAAAATGAGGTCCTATCAAATAACCATCAATGATTCCGCACCAAACATTAACCCCACACACAAAGTGATATCTTGTTCCGTGAATCCAATGGGGGTTCACGTCAGTCCAATAGTGGCAATTGTGTTAGTTTATTTCACCGTTGTTATGGAAACGGCTTTTATCACTCCATAATATTTTGTTCAGAAACTGATCATCATCATGAATTCGGGTGCAATGAAGTTCAATCTCCTTTCGGCGCCTCCTAAATATGGAAATAGAATTTAGTTATGAACAATAAACAATAAAGATTATTACTTGGCTGTAGTCCTTGAACCAGATGTGTTTTGTTGGGATGGAATTTGTGTTTTGACAAAATACGTTGTATTGACGATTTCGAAATATCACAATCCATTGCTACTTTTCTTATGGAACTAACGTTTTTTGTTATGAATATATGTGGCTATTCATGTTTCAACGCTAGTTTCTACAAGTACCGGCATTAGACTCGTAGTAGCTCAATGGTAACGTTTTGGGTTATGGAGCGTAATCGGTCGAGCCACCTCGAGCTTTCGCTTGACGAGTCTCGATCCTACGCGAGTCGACCGTTCCCATGACGCGCGACTCGACAATCTCCCAGTTGAGCTCGTCAAGTCTCGCGCCGTGAGACGCCGGCTTCATGATTCTAATCAAGCCAAGCATACAAACTTGAAGTAGTTGCACCTACGATGAATTGTCATGAAGAAGTGTTTATGAAGACAATGGAATAGATAATTTTTACTCCGTATACATTTTGGAAAAAGATTTATCACCTAAGAAGGTACGATAAAGTCAATGATGTTTTCAAGCGTTGATGTTCGAAAAGAATTGATCAGAAAGCTACTTCCGAAACTGTTGTGGTGGCATTATTTAGAGAAATTGCCAAAACGAATGGGTTGCCAATCTTTGGTCCATTTACGCAATGTTGAGTATTGAATATAGAGTGGATTTCTCCAAATTTCCCAAGTTATTGGCCTTTTTTAAACGACAAACTGTAGGATATTTATCCAAAAAGTCAAGCAAGATAACTCTCAGTGAGCTGCAGTGAAACTGGAATTGCTCCAGAATTGCTAACAGAAAATATACAGTGTGGCTTTTTATAGTTTACCCCCCCCCTCACCCTCCTGGGCACATCAACTTGAAAATTCAAATAGCATGGGGGGTCAAGTGGTACATTGTTGAAAAGAAAACTCAAATCTCTTTTCAACCATCTAGTTTTTTTTTAATTTCATCAATACGTTATTTCACAATGTGCATTTGAAATGTGAAGTATAACAAAATTTGAAATGCATATTGGGAGAAAAAGAATTGACAAAATTGGATGGTCGAGAAGAGAATTGAATTATCTTCTCAACGATGTACAGTGAGTTCCAAATTGGAAACTTTTGAATGGAAAGTCCTGTTTTCAAACTAGGTAGATGAAAACTGAAGGCTGTGTCTGAGGGTCAATTTTCATGACAAACTCAATGGTGAAAACCGCATATCGATATCTATCATCGTTTCTGAGTTACAGCATCTTTTTTTAATATGTGCATTTTCAAAAAGTAGCTGAAACTTTTTTCTTGTCAAAAATTATATATTTCTATGAAATCATTTCCGAACCACTTTTTCACGAAGAACGCAATGGTGTGATAATTTATTTTTTCGAATCATATATCAATGGTTATTGATGGAAAAATCTTGTTTTTTAATCCGACAACCTGTATATTCTCGCATATTTCATTAGAGCTTGAAATAACCAATCCAAAAATGTAGCATACTCGATGTTTTGTTAGAGTCACCTTCGAAATGCAGAACTTTCAGATTTTCTCATGTAGACTTTGAAACGCACACTTTGAACAAGTAGTTTTCATAGTGGATAATGGAGAATGGGTGAACTAGTAATTGAAAAATATGTTGCACTTCGTATAGACGTTCCAAATGAAAACTTTTTTATGGAACTCAGATTTGGCCGAAAACACTCGTTAGTCATTCGGTAACATTTTCTCAAAGAAATTGCAGTGTTTCTGAAACCCCCGCATTGTGAAACATGCACGATACACTGCTTCCGAAGAACGACAGCCACACTATTAGTGAATAACATGGTGACATCCTCCAGTTGAAGAGATTAGGGGAGTGGAAAACTTCTACCGTAGCAAAAGTCCACAGATTCTCAGGTTGAAATGCCAAACTCCAGGACTAAGAACATTACCATTCTTACGCAGGATGTTCAGCATTGACTAACAATTCACGTTGCTGCTTATAACCAATCGAATATCACATTTAACTCAGTTAATAATTTGTAATACCTACTAGGAAATGAATAAAAATCATTTATGGGAAAAAAAAAGTACCTACAATGATATTTTTTTTATCGAATACAATTGATACAAATATTTTGGTTATTTAATGAATGTTGATATTTACCTGGGTGGAAAATGACATTCATTCGGGTGAAAGGTGGTTACTTTCCAACCGGATAAATGTCTCTTTCCACCTGGGTAAATGTTAGAAATATGTTTCGTTCAAACTATAAAAAGTCCGAAATGTCAAGATTACATACATGGTTAGGAATAAACACATTTTCAAATTTATTGGAAACATTTCTCTTGTACTAACACTTTGATTACTGTATTTTTTGACAACTATAATAACCTGACATGGCATTTTGAATTCCCAAAAGATATAAAAAAATGATAGAAATGAAAATATTCACTACCAGAAAAAAATTACAGTTTTGTTCATTGCTTTATTCAACGTCGGCCTATTTCTGCGACCAGGGCTGAACATTGACGCCGGTGAGCTCACTCACCCCAACCGGAAAGTTTGGGGAATCCTCTATTGTTTCAGAGGTAGGGTTCTGTGACTTGCTCAACATCTATGAACTCAGGGCCGCCATTTTAATGTCTCCTCCGAAATACGGCATATCTATCGTCTTATATCGTGCTCAATGATGAGACGCCTGCAGCGGCGAACATGCTACTACGGTGCAGTTGTTAGGACATTGTACGCGCTCCTTCCTTGTCAGGTGGTCACACATTCGAGTACTTAACGCGCTCGGCGTTGCTTGGCTCAGATATCGATAAGACTCCCGTCAACTCGACCAGCCACCGGTGCCCATTCATCCCACCCACTTCACAACCCCCTCTCACAGAAACAATATCACAACACGCCACACAAAAGTCTGCCTACCCGCTTGGGGTGGGGTGCGTTTTTTGCGTGGTGCACACCAGACTTCGTGAATGTCGACGCGTCCCTGGCGGATTGCGCGACCTGCCCTGCGCAGGGGGCAGACACCAACACAAAAAATACATCAAAACCATCAAAACATCAAACTATACTCAAACCAGCCCATACAATCCCACCCACCCCTCACACACAAATACATCGTACCTGCATTATCTGAACCAGGTCTTTTAATTTTTATAATTCTTCCCGCCAATTTACCCATATATTATATTCACCTATCATAGCTCTGAAAATCTGGATTCTCGTGAATGAAGTTACTTGACAATACTTGCATAAGCATCGCAGAAGGCGAATGAAAAAAACTCAATTCTCTAAACACCAAATCCCGGTAGTTACCAAATTTTGCCCAAGACAAGAACGGCAAGCTGGACGTCTCTACCCTCATATAAATAAAAACATCTTTTGAATATATTGATTTTGAGTTGTGAATAGTAGGATTAAGTGACATGTATTCGGAATTTCTAAATAAATCTTTGAATTGAATTGAAGTGAATTGAGACCATTCACTTCCAGATGGTTTCTTTCAATTAAGAGGACTGGGATGTGTTCCAACGTCCTGTGTTGAAAATGATCCAGGAAAGTAAATGTTTTTTGTTCTGATATTACAATGAAATATTACTCATTCATCGTCGATTCTGCCACTTCCACTGAAAAACTCCAATTTTCATAGTTACTAGACATATCGTAACGCGACAGTTCGTAACCCCACAAATGGTAACGGACAATTCGTAACGCTGGTAATTCGTAACATCGACACTTCGTTACATCGACAGTTCGTAACAACAACTATTAATAACAGTATAATTCGTAACGCCAACATTATTTTTTTTAGTAAGTTTAGCATTACTGGATTTAGACAAAAATGCATTTTGCATACTTTGTATACTTTCCTACACTAAAAATAGTGGTTTTTTTTCAAGACCACTTTTTGCATATATTCTTGTTGATATAACAACTGAATAATATTTACTTTTCTTTGATTTTTTATACTGAATTATCACTTTAAAATAGTAAAACTAAGTCTGAATAATAATGAAAAAAAATGAAACCACCTAAATAGTAAGATATTTATTATAATAATCAATACAATTTATATTTCTAACGTCGATACAGTATAACCAGGCATACAATTTCGAAATTATGTATATTTATTTAATGTAAAAATCAAAACATGTTCGCCATATTTCTTAGAAATGTCAATTGCCGTTCAACATCATAATCTTTGACGACTCTAACTATGTGTGCTCTTTTATTTGTTTATATTTCAAACGTTTCGGTATTCTTTGGTCACTTCCATATTGCAAATAATATGTGTGTTGTAGAGTTACTCCTGCAAAAAGTCCATTAAGAAATTTCGACATTGTGGGATGGGCACATTGAAATAAAGATTGAAGTGGATAGTGAATCCATATGTTTGGAGGAAATGCTGGATCTCGCCTACGGCCATTTCTCAATTCACGACCTCTAATATACGTATTTCCAAGGTACTGCAAAAACTCTTCAGATCTGTCATCACATTCGGGGAAAATTCCTGCGACTTGTAGATATGCATCAGTTGTTCCTTCTATAGGGAGTAATAATATTGAAGTTAGCAAAATTTTCTACGTTAGAATTAAATTCACGTTTTGAACCAAATTCCCCTATCTTTCGGACCACTGATTGATTTAAATGGAAAAAACATCCTTCTGTTTCAATTCCAGGAAATTCAGTTCGAAAAGCATTGATTGCTGCCTTTTCGAAATCAAGTAGGCAAGAATCGGGTTTTAAATTTGGTAGTCGGGTTTTTAACATACGTAAAAATCTTCCATAACTTTCTTAGTCTCATTAGATGAATTTTTGAGCCGATTACCATTTTCAGGAATTCCCAACATTTTGTAAGGAAGGTATGGAATTACCAATTTTTTCAAATAAATATACATACTTTTGAAATTGTATGCCTGGTTATACTTTATCGATGTTAGAAATATAAATTGCATTAATTATTATAATAAATACATTATAATTGAAGTGCTTCGATTTTTTTTTCATTATCATTCAGACTCAGTTTCACTACTTTGAAGTGATAATTCAGGATGAAAAATTCAAATAAAAAAACGTGAATATTCTTAAGTTGTCATTTTAACAAAAATATATGCAAGAAGTGGTCTTGAAAAAAACCCCTATTTTTAGTGTAGGAAAGTATACAAAGTATGCAAAATCCATTTTCGTCTAAATCCAATAATGCTTAACTTGCTGAAAAAAAAAAAAATATTGGCGAAACGAATTATACTGTTACAAATAGCTGTAGTTACGAAGTGTCGCCGTTACTAAGTGTTGCCGTTACGAATTATCGGCGTAACGAATTGTCCGTTACCATTTGTGGGGTTACGTTACGTCACGTTACGATATGTCATGAAACCAATTTTCATATCGTATACTTCGCCGTAAAAAGTTATATTCACTCATTCAAATTTTCTACAGGAATGATAATTGTTGTTTTGAGCAAATACTACTGTTAGTGATAATAGACCAATAGCCAGCAAAAAAAGTATGATTAGCTCAAAGCTAAAACTATTTGAGAAGTGAGCCAGTGTTATGAATAGCAGCGCAAATATGACACCTACAGGCCTGGTCAGCGTTGTGTTGCGCAATTTTTCGATTCCGTGAAAAAAACTATGCCCTCAAAACTGATTCTTGTTTTATAGTATACATGAGATAGCCAAAGTATGAAGGAGTTGTATGCCATACCGATGCAGCGTCTTAAACTGTCTGTCATAATCAATTTCTTTTTTGCTTTTTTGAAATACGAGCTCAAAGCAAATTTTCCTCACCTAATGATGGAAAAAAATGTCTCATCACCGATTATGACCATGCCATACTGTTTCGGTGTCCCTAAGTACCCGCCATACTGATTCAAAAATTTCAAATTTTCCACTAGTCCATGTATCATAGGCACAAGTACGGCTGTTCGTTTTCATGATCCTGTGGTCAATTTTGATGAATAGAAGCAATGCCTTACTGATGGGAAGTCTTTAAATGGCCGCCATAGTGAAAAAACTATTATTTTTTTAATTTTCATAATATATCATTGGTAAGTTTTGGAAAAGAACATTGATGGAGAAGTGATATGAAATTACATTTGCAACGTTTTATGAAAAACTAGGATCAATATAATTTATTGAAAGAAATGAAATACCACAAATTCAGATAGAAATATACATATACTATTCATCCTCATTAGACGTTTCATTTCCATCTTCGCTATCTTCATCTGATGATATGTTGTAGTTAATATCATATTGATCACTATCTTCGTCGCCTTCCTCTTTATTCCAATCTTCAGTGTTTTCATCAGAGCTTACAGTTTCTGCAATTGTTATGATCTTGTGATATTCTATCATCTTATTATAAAAGAACTGTTGTACTATAAGCTCCGTGTATTCGTTATCTTCTGAAACTGCATTTGACAATTGCAAGCGGTATTTTTTCTGCAGGATTAAAAATGTAATTTTATATATTAACCTTCCTGTTCATTTCGTTGTTCGTCGTCTGGTCCCGTTGTCGCTCCATCGTTCAGATTTTGAATAACTGTCTGATCGATTGTGGATGGCATTGCATCACCCTCGAACCTATAGAGAGTGTAAGCGCCTTCGAACAATTTCCAGCTATAGCCATCAGCAGAAACGTGAGAAAATAGGTATTGTGAATTTGCATTGCACCAAATGTTGCTGACGTAAAGAACTCTCATCTATTATTAAAATAGTTTGGCTCTACATGATGGAATTCGAGGGGTATCAAAATTTTCAACGACTTTATCGAATGCCTGATTGGTGGGTAATACATCATTCAATTGTTCCTCACGTTAGAGACATGATATCGGTATGGCACATATTTATTCGTATTCCAGACATTGAATACGTCTCAAAAACATGGGTATGGCACTTGTGCCTAATATATGTGAAAAATTCACAACTTTGAAAGTAAACTTCTCACGTTCGCGACATACAATCGGTATGGCACTTACAGACTCGTTTTCGAGACATTAAAATCAATTGAAACATGTTTTTTCCAGGTACATGGACTAGTGAAAAATTTTACATTCCTGAATCAGTATGGCGGGTACTTAGGGACACCGAAACAGTATGCCATGGTCATAATCGGTGATAAGGCGTTTTTTCATCATTGGGTGAAAATGCCTGATGCTTTGAGCTCGTGTTTCAAGAGATCATACAAAAACACGTTTAATTGAGAATGACGGACGGTTTGAGACACTGCATCGGTATAATATAAAACTCCTCCGTACTTTGGCTATCTTATGTATAATAAACAGAAATTCGCTCTGAGCACATTCCCCGAGTGCATAGTTTTTTTGTCACATTCGAAAAATTGCGCAGCGCAACGCCGATACCTACGGGCTTGAGGTGCCCTGTTACTTGAACACTGGCTTACTCCTCAAAAAGTTCTAGCATTGAGCTAATCATATGTGTTATTTTTATGGCTCTCAGTCTATAATATGATGATATGAAATGGAAGAGTTACTCCTTTTCTATATAGACGGACAGTAAAATGATTGATGCTGAGAAGTCGTAATTATGGAATACAGACATTCGTGAACTTCAATAAATTTCAAGATTATAGGAGCTCGATAAGTGTCCACTTCATTAGCTTTGTATGCCATTGGTAGTCTGAAACTGTATGTAAATTATTGAAAAATAATTGATGTAAATGTAAGTATAATGTCTGAAATGAATAAAAAGGGTTATATTTTGTATTCAGGACTGTGAAAAAGGATTCTGAAATTTTTTCGGTGGAGACAGCCTACTGAATAATCATCATCTAATATACATATTCCTACCTCTTGAGATTTGTTGGATTCCACGGATAAAACACTAATGCTCATCCGAAAAGAAGGAGTCAAAAATATAAGAGGGAAGAAATATAAAAACGTGAATTCGTTTCAGGCTATCTACATGCAGTTGGAGTAGTAGTAAACGCGTAGCCATGAACATTAGTTTCGATGACAAGTATTATTTTCGTTTACGTTTTACTTGTATACGTGACATCGCCTTTGTGTTAACGCAATAACCAATATAACCAAACGTTTATATACCCAATAGATACTGAAAGACATTAATATGTCACGAAATTATATTTTCATTCTCGATTAGAGATCAAATACCATAATTCTTGGCTTTCGATTTGCTTTTCTATCTGTTATTTTTTTCTCAGGTTCTCATCAGAAAAAATCAAATAAACGGTATTGTTCCATTCAGTAGTGTGATGTTTGATTCATAAGGAAAATTTGTGTTATAAAACAGTTAAATTGCGAAATAATATGGACATTTTTCCAAATCATGCGTTCGACTTAATATTAATAATAATAATTATGAATTGAATTCATTCACATGAGATGTCAGCAGACGCTTTTTCACTAGACTGAGCGACGCAAAGGAGATCAATGTGTTTATCAGCCTATGTATGTTAGTTTTCTCATGGCCCCCAAGAGACCAAACGCGTGGGCCGATTTTGATGATTCTTACGTCAATCAAATGACAGTAATCAAAATCCAATATGGTGACATCCAGACGCCATATTGTGAATGAAGACATGATAGTTATAATCAAAATTCAATGTGACGATAACCAGATGTCATATTGTGACAAAATTCAATATGGTGACAACCAGCCGTCATATTCAGTTACTATTTTGTTTTCGTTACATTTTCAATACACTATCATTCGAATATTTCAATATAAACTAGATTAAGTACACTCAAACTCGGCTATAACGAACGGCTCAATGACTTTAGCTTTTTACCGTCCCATAATCCTAATTAAAAAGTGTAAAATAAATAATGTTAATTTAAAAAATAAAAATAAAACCCGACTGCGTGGAATGTTAACTTTATGAAAGATGGAAACGAGACCAGAGTATATTGTCAAAACTTTATGTTTTGAGAGGTTAACAATCAAACTTGATAATACTGTGAACAATCTCACGCAGTCGGAGGCAAAAATATATCTTCATTGTTGAATTAAAGATGATGCCTCCAACTGCGTGAGATTGTTCACAGTATTAAGTTCAATAGTTAACCCCTTGAAATATAATTTTGTGACAATAATTTCTGGTAATCTTGTTTTCATATTCTTTGAAGTTCACTTTTCACGCAGTCGGATTTTTTGATTTTTGTAATTTACTTTTTATATTTCAACTGAGGACTAAACGTTATTCTTCAAGGAAATATTTACAAAATGCATATACATATACGGTGCGGTCCATAGGTATGAAATAAATTCATTTTCAGCGTTATAATGTATTTGTTCAAAAAATCTGAAACAAGTCAATTTTTCTAATGTCAATTTGATAATTCACAGTATAAAAATATCACCCCTTCTTGCACCCGCTTTGAATTATGAGCACCTCCTCTGAATTATGAGCACCTCTTCAAAACTTTTAAATGAGAAGGGGAGTCGTGTGTCAGCTTGTTCGGAAGGGATTTTCATTCTCTGTTCAGCAATATCAAGTTTTCCAAATGTGGTGCAATCATAACTGAGAAAATTAATTTTGAAAATGTAAAATTTTGATACTTTACGTTGAATGAAGGAAATAATGTCACATAATGTTCAGGAAGTATTTTTCAATTCATTTTACAATTGAATTGAATGTTCAATATGAGCACCATTAACTTCTTGACAATGAGCAAGTCGATCTTGGAATTCTCTTACAACATTTTTTGGGACCTTAAATTGTTAACTTCTTCCGTTATCCTAACTTTTAAATCTGCAATATTGTGTGGTCTATTGAAATATACTCTTGATTTCAAATAACCCTATAAGAAATAATCAGGTATTTTTTTATATGTTTCGCTAAACGCTAGGAAAAAGTCACCCTAGACACTCAAAAATTATTCACAAAACCCATATGAATAATGTAATGTTCATCTAGTAGACCATTGTTATTTTGGTATTCATAAGTTGCTGACACACGTCAGTGTATTGAAAGATATTGGTGTGCTCATTTATCCAAAACTCAAATGATAGACATTTCAATTATGATTGGATGCGGTAATAAAACAAGAACTCAGAAGGAAATTTGTGGAATGTTCAATAATGGATACCCCGGTCAAATAAAAACAAAATTTCGTGAAACTGTACATGTAAAAACTATTCAAAAACCAGATGTACTGTTAGCGATTGAGGAAAATCCGCATATGACAAGTAGACAACTAGCTACCGACAGTGATGTTAGTGAATCATCGATATTGAGAGATTTACAAGAAGAAAAATACCGTTTTTATAAAGTTCAGTTGGTTCAGGAGTTAAATGAGGATGATCCTGATGAAAGGCAATAATTCTGTGAACTGATGATGGACAGAATGGAAGTAGATTTGCAGTTCAGAAACAAAATTGTTTTTTCTGATGAAGCTACTTTTCATTTTAATGGAACTGTAGATATTGGAACAGATGAAATCCTCATTGGATGTGGAAGGCTCACACACAAATTCTTTAAAGGTGAACAATTGGGATGGTATCATCAACAACAACATTATTGGCCCTTATTTTTTTGAAGGCACAGTTAATGGTGAGGTTTATCTAGATTTTTAGATGAACTTTCCACAGCCTAGATTAAAAAGACTTTTTCCTGATGTCAATGATCCGAATCAATTTTGTACCAACAGGACGGAGCTCCACCGCATTACAAACGTATTGTTAGATATTACTTGAAGGAGGTTTTTCCCAATAGGTGGATTGGAAGACGTAGAATGATTGAATGACCGCCTAGATCCCCCGATTTGACTCCTTTCGAATAATTTATATGGGGTATTTCAGAATGAAAAGTTAATGCCAAAAGACCAGACAATCTTGCAGATTTAGAAGTTAGGATAACGGAAGAAATTAACAACATATACCCTGAGGTCCTACAAAATGTTGTACGAGAATTCCAAGATTGACTTGCTCATTGTCAAGAAGTGAATGGTGGTCATTTTGAACATTCAAGTTGATTGTAAAATGAATTAAAAAATAATTCCCAAACATTATGTGACAATATTTCCATGACCTTACGTAAAATATAAAAATTTTACATTTTCAAAATGAATTTTCTTAGTTATGATTGCACCAAATTCTAAAAACTTAATATTGCCGAACATAAAATGAAAATTCATTTCGAAAATGGTGCCACACGACCCCCCTTCTCTTTCAAATTTTGAGAGGGGGTGTTCATAGTTCAAAGAGGGTGCAAGAAGAGGAGTAATATTTCCATACTATAAATTGTCATATTGACAATACAAATCGACCTACATCCGGTTTTCCCAAACAAATACATTATAACGCTAAAAATGAATTTATTTCATACCTATGGACAGCACTGTATAGTGATAATTACATTTGGGTGAATATCTACTATTACATTACAAGAATTGGCAAATCATAGAGAAAAAACTAGTGTCAATTAAAGAATAGGCAAATTAGTAGCCGGAACAGTCCGTTCTCTAGTAATAGACGCTTTTTCATGTTGGATATTGTATAATGAAAATATCATTATACAATTTGGCCGCATTGTATGAGAAGCTGTGAGTGATCATGAGGGTTGTATATTCAGAAATTACAAATGTATGTTAATTTCGGCTGTTATAAGTGATTGAAATGTACAAATTTGATAACTGAATACTCCGTTTCCGTATGACAAGATTTTATGAGTGATTGTCAGCAGATCCAGCAGATCCAACCCCATCCAACCTTATCCAACCTCATCCAACCTGATTCCAGCATTTCAGATCTAATGTGATAATAATTCCTTCCAATGATATACGGAGACATGCATTCTGAATTCTTCTGAAGCATTGCGAGTGAATTTTAAGAGTACAGGAGGTGACAACGAAATCATTGGCCAGAGCGTCAATCACTTATTTTTTAAGTTAGACTTTTGATATTAGGATCGAATGTAGAGTTCATGAGAACCCATATTTTTCAAAGAAAAACAATTGAATATCATTTCCGGTTTTATCGGAAATAGAGCTAGGTCGAGATTTTTTTTTGAAACTCCGTATATATTTCCACGCCACTTGATAGAACAAAAAAAACCCTTTTCAACGACGTATAATAAGTAGACATTCGTTTTTAAAATGGAGGCGCAAATAAACGAACGATTCATCGCCAATCGGGATTCCTTCATCACTTACAATCTGTTGTCTCGAAAAATTAAATGAAAGACATAACAACTAACATTAAAGAAACTGACGTAACATATGAATCTCGGAAAGTTACCGATCCCTCCCTAGCTGACTTCAAAAAACTTCTCACTGGTGACATGGAATTCCAAAAAATCTTAACTATCATCACTTTTGCCGATATTAACGAATTTTATGTGAAGTTATCTACACTTTCCTAGCCACGGTTTCTGACGTGTAGACTGTCGAAAACGGGATAGAGTGAAATTTGTGTGCGGCGTTGCCAGACTTCCGGGTAATTCCCACTCACGCTTTTTACACGTTTTTCAGGATATCTCATTCGTGAATGCACAATTCTTGGTATTATTTTTGTTCACTGAAATGCGCTCAATCTAATATCAATATAAGGTATAAAAAAATTTAATTTTTTTTCCCTTTTCCCAATCATGAATCTTTCATGAAAAACACGTATGTATTCAATACATACAGGGAGTAAAAATAATTTGTAGAGCTCTAGGAGAATAATGAAAGATTAAAAATAATCCTTCTTTCATAAATTTCTCGGTATATCTCCGTTATTTCTGCATGATCGTTGATAATTTTTTTCACCATCATGTTCGTAATGATGTTATCATTCCATACAAGGTGTCAAATCAATTTGTAGTGCCGTAAAAAAAGGTATAACAAAATTATAATTTTTTTCATACATTTTTTGGTATGTCTCCGTTATTTCTGCACGATCGTTGATGATTCTCCCAAGGAAATACTCATTATGATATGTCCGATATATACAAGGTGTCAAAACGATTTGTAGTGCCGCAGGGAAAAAAACTATTCCAGCCACGGTTTACAAATATTCGAATATCTTCGTTATTACTGCATGATCAATGATAATGTTCCCACCAAAATGTTTGTAATAATGTTATCTACCCATACAGGGTGTCAAATCTGTTTGTAGTGCCGTAGGAAGAGGAGTAAGAATTGAAAAAATTATTTATACATACATTTTCTGGTATATTTCTGGTTATTTCTACATGATCGTTGATGATTCTTCCAAGGCAATACTCATGGTAATATTTTGATATATACAGGGTGTCTTAACAATTTGTTATGGGTACACTTCCCTCATCCCGAAAACTGGATGAAATTTTTTCACAGCCTCAAAAACCTTCTATTCAAAGACGAGTATACCTTGATAAATTCAAAAAAAATACTATTCCTGATAGAAATTATTCCTTTGATGTCAGCATTAATGGTGTATGCAGTTATAACAGCATCAGCATCAGTCCACTTGTGAATGAAAATGCCCAAATTGTCGGACTTAATGGATTGAAAAACATTGGCAACACCTGTTTCATGAATAGCGTAATACAATGTTTATCGAATACCAGATGGTTGCTCGAATATCTTAGAAAAGACGATCATATGAGGGATATCAATACAAGCACATCAAGTATGAAGGGTGCTCTAATAAAGTCATTTGCTGTAGTGATAAAAGAACTTTGGTCGGAAGATTCGACTGATAGGGTGGTGAATACTGTTTCTTTGAAAAATCAGATACAAATATTCGCACCTCGTTTCGGGGGGTACGCTCAACAGGACGCTCAAGAATTTCTCAGATATTCATTGGAAGGTCTTCATGAAGATGTAAACAGAGTGATAGAAAAGCCCAAACCTATCCTGACAGAAATTGATGAGAAATCAAGCGACCATGAGAAGGCACAGGAGTCTTGGTCAAGATATCTAAGAATGGACAATTCAAAAATTGTTGATAACTCTGTTGGTCAATTGAAATCAACGTTGAAGTGTACTTTCTGTGGCCATTGTTCTGTCTCTTTTGACCCCCTCTGGGACCTTTCACTTCATATTCCACAGAGAACTGGCCGGCTCAGACTGTCACAATATTTAGATTCATTCACTAATGAAGAAACTTTGGATGGCGAACAGAAACCATTTTGTTGTAAATGTAAGGAAAAGATTAAATGCACTAAGTCATTATCCATACATAAATTCCCCAAAATATTAGTCATTCACTTGAAACGATTTTCGCTGATGGATAGATTCGGGGAAAAATTAAATGCCACCATTGACTTTCCTCTTGAAGGATTAGACATGAGTAATTATCCAACAGATAACATAATTCCGTGTCGCTACAACTTGTATGCTGTGTCCAATCATAGTGGAACATCCTATAGCGGACACTACACGGCTTATTGTAGGCACCCTTATGTAGACACATGGCACGAGTACAATGACTCAAGAGTATCACCGATATCACCAGAATCCCTTATAAGTGGTGAAGCATTCGTCCTCTCCTATGAGCAAGAGAGCACCAAATCACTTATTTAATTTTTTTTCTGTTGTATTGTATTTTATACCAAAAGTTAATTGTTATTTCTTTAACTCTCACAATAAAACATATTAAATTTGTAGTGCCATAGGGAAAAAAACTATTCCAGCCACGGTTTACAAATATTCGAATATCTCCGTTATTGCTGCATAATCAATGATAATGTTTTCAGCAAAATGTTCGTAATAATGTTATCTACCCATACAGGGTGTCAAATCAATTTGTAGTGCCGTAGGAAAGAAAGTAAAAATAAAAAATAAAAATTCCAAAATTTTTTTATATACCTATTTCCGTTATTTCTGCATGATCGTTGATGATTTTTTCAAGGGAATACTCATAATGATATTTTCTATATATACAGGGTGTCAAAACAATTTGTAGTGCCGTGGGGAAAAAAACTATTCCAGCCACGGCTTCCAAATATTCGAATATCTCCGTTATTACTGCATGATCGTTGATGATCCTTCAAGGAAATACTCATGATGATATTTTCGATATATTCAGAGTGTCAAAAACAATTTTAGTGCCGTAGGGAAAAAACTATTCCAGCCACGGTTTCCAAATATTCGAATATCTCCGTTATTTCTGCATGATCGTCGATGATTCTATCACCAAAATATTCGTTATAATGTTTTCTACGTTGTTAAATCAATCCGTACAATTTGTAGTGCCGTAGGGAAAAAACTATTTCAGCCACGGTTTCCAAATATTTGAATATCTCGGATATAACTCCATGATCATTGATGATTTGTTTCACCAAAATGTTCGTGATAATGTTATTCACCCATATAGGGTGTCAAATCTATTCGTAGTGCTGTAGGAAAAGGAGTAAAAATTGAAAAAAAAATGTTCATGAATTTTTTTTGGTATTTTCCTGTTATTTCTGCATGATCGTTGATGATTTTACCAAGGATATACTCATGGTAATATTTTCGATAGATACAGGGTGTCAAAACAATTTGTAGTGCCGTAGGGAGAAAAACTATTCCAGCCACGGTTTCCAAATATTCGAATATCTCCGTTATTACTGCATGATCGTTGATAGTTCTTTCACCAAAATGTTCGTAATAATGTTATCTACCCAAACAGGGTGTAAATCAATTTGTTATGCCGTAGGAAAAAAAAAAATTTTTTTTTTTTTTTTTTTTTCCTTTTTCAGGGTGTCAAAACAATTTGTAGTGCCGTAGGGAAAAAAACTATTCCAGCCACGGTTTCCAAATATTCGAATATCTCCGTTATTACTGCATGATCGTCGATAGTTCTTTCACCAAAATGTTCGTAATAATGTTATCTACCCAAACAGGGTGTCAAATCAATTTGTTATGCCGTAGGAAAATAAGTAAAATTTTTATTTTTCATTTTTCCTACATTTTTTTATATATCTCCGTTATTTCTGCATTATCGTTGATGAATCTCTCAGGGAAATACTCATGATATATTTCCGATATATACAGGGTGTCAAAACAATTTGTAGTGCCGTAGGGAAAAAAACTATTCCAGCCACGGTTTCCAAATATTCGAATATCTCCGTTATTACTGCATGATCGTCGATATTTTATCCACCAAAATGTTCGTAATAATGTTTTCTACCCATACAGGGTGTTCAATCTATGTAGCTGTCGAGGAAAAAAAACAACACTTAAATTTTATGTTAAGTTTTGCACAAGGAGAAATTTCATCATTTCTGGAATCCGGCAGTAAAAAGTATCATGAAACAGGTGATATCAGTAAAGGAGAATGAAATTTTTCACATTCCAGGTATAGGTACGTACTGAGAAAATATTTTCCAGAATTCCCATCAGAAGCAGTTGAAACTTCTCTCTGAATTTATCAATAACTTTTATCTCTCAAATAATTAATTTTATAATGTTATGTTTCCTTGCAGAGTTTCAACAAGAAACTAGAAAAAGTTTGGTGTTAATACATAAAGAATACTTTATCTCAACAAACATTATGTTTGGCTAAACTGGCGTCATTTTGACCTTCGAATAGGTCGGCGCTGAATTGAGCTTAGCTGAATTCAATGTCATTTTTACGTGAGATTTACCAGTATTGGGAAAAAGTAATTTAGGAGTCGAGAATTGGAATGCCTGATAGGTCAAATGGTCCCAATAATGGTCCTTCCAACCGATTCATCACCGAAAATTAACTATGAGGAATCAGAAATTTTGATTAAAACTCCATTGGCACTAAATAATATGTTTTTTTTTTCAATGAACTCACGTTAATGAACGCGTAGTGTTGGCATGGCGTCATTCATTGAAATTGATTCTCACAAGTATTCCGCAAATATGAAGAAGTGGAATCTTCTTGAAAACCACGCAGACAAATTTGCAAGCATATAAACGAAGAAAAACATAGATATGTCAATTTTTATCTACGAAACTATCAATTTGAAAAAATCGGCAAAATGCGTCTTTTCTATTTTATTTTTTTGCTGAGATTGATTTCATGTGATGCCCTCACCCTTATATATCACTGATAGGTTAATTTAATTTTACATAAAGATAACATTGCCTTGCGTACCAAAAGAGGATTTAATAAAATTCCAATCCTTGATAATTTTCTCATAACTTTTGTCTGAATCGGTTTTTTTTCAAAACGTCAAAATAAATCTTTTTTTTTGTTTTTTTCAAAGATCGAAAATAGTTTTTATGCTTGTGTAACGATCCACATTTATCCAAGACGATCCTGTCCTAACCAGATGGTCACCACTGACACCCTACCGGAAATCTAGGTCAAGCGCAAGAAGGCAGTTGCAATTAGAACGCCGCATGCGATACATTTTTAACATTGTCCCTCCGCTGAATAAAGTTTTCTATCTTTCATCTGTTTCCTAAATCAATCAAGGCTCCCACAAACCCTAACATTAAATCAAATGTTATACTTGGACTTTGCACCTCGGGCAGACAAATATACCTTTATTATATAACAGGTTTTATCTCTAAGAGCATCAGTAATAGAAAAATTGAATTTTACAAGATAGTATCATTCCAAGGTCGTTATACGATTTTTTTCCTAAAATTCCAATCGTTAAAATTGCTTTTTAAATATTAGAATAATTTTCAAATTTCTAACTGTTCTTTTTTTTTATCATGCAGTATTTTGTTCTCTTCCATGTTTCAGTTTTAACCTAAAGATAGTTGTGTGACAATACATAAAGTTCACATTATCCCAACCTGAATTATGGTTAGCAAAATTGAAGAACTTTTACCCTGGAATAGGTGGCCGCTGAATTCAGCGGGGGGAATTTTATTTCACATTTTCATCAGATTCACCAGAAAAATCTAAGGGTATTTGAAAAATAAGATTTGGCCCTTTCAATCTATTCATCTCAAATTGGCTATATAAAATAATAAAATTGGGGAAATATTTGTTTTTAAATTCTATCCGCACTACTGTGGAATATTTTCAATTAACCCACGTGAGGAAACGAGGAATGTTAGCAAATTTATAAAAACTGTATTTCATATCGAACAAAAAAGCAAAAAAAGAAGGTATTTCTGAAATTCACGCGGGCATAAGCTAGTTTTTGATGAATTCCTAGTCTGGTCAATATTTTTTATTAGTAGGCGAACCACTGCCGTGTGGATTAAATAGTTCATTCCAAATTGAAACTATGTTATGCTGATATATGAATGTCAACCTTCTCCATCTTCCGATTCTATAGCAAATGCGAAAGTCTTCAAGTATGCAACCACTTCACATTTTCACTCGATGAGTTCCACGATGTCATGTTTCTCTTGTGGACAATTTTTTTCGTCAAACCATATAAAAACAAATTATACTTCTTATGTTTTCTTTCAGATACTCAAAATATCTCCTCCATTAGCTCTACCTCTTCCTCCAATCGAGAAATCTCAGTTTTGAGCTCTTCGATTCGCATGAAGTTTTTTTTTGTTTTGAGAATTAGCGATTTCATATCATTATTATGTTTTTCATCTCTTCATTCGTCGTGATAACATACTATGGAGTTCCGTCCCTGTTTGGTAATGTTCATAATGTTCATCGACAGGCATATCAGAGCTCTAGTTTCGATAACTTCCATGAGAAGTGAATTTCCATCTCATAATTTTATAGTTTGGAAATCCGTTTCATTTTGAAGTTCCAACTCAACACCCACGTACCAATTATGAGTGTATATCGTTGACTAAATTTTATCACTACTTTGGGATGTTCCCAAAATACCAATCGAAATCTTCCATCTCTGTGAATGATGTGTTCAAAATAAACTCCCTACAGTGATAAGTGCATAGGTATACTAATCCACCGTACAAATTCCAACAATTTTAGCAAACTTTGTTTTATAAGTCCCAAAGCAACTTCCACATTACTTGACGGAGGAATTAGCTGAAGGATATCACTACCAGATGAGTGAATCGAAGAGTTCCGAAGTTCCATTTGAAAAACTGAATTTAGTATAATCTCCTATGAATGCAAAATTCACAGTCATTGTCCGTTTCATTGGGATTGTTGGCCATAAGAATAACAATGAACAAGACATCATCAGGTCCTCTTCTTTAATTTACAAATTAAAATGATTTCATGAAATATTTGGTTTGGCTGAGCAGGTTTTGCAATAATACAATTGTCAACAAGATGTATCAGTGGATATGTCGGTCTGATCATGCACCTATTATGATCAGTTCTTTAACATCCATGACATCATGGTGATGTTTTTGGTACAAATGGAGCAAATTTTGACAACAGCAATTCGTTTATTGGAAAAACGCAATTTCTCCTGATTGTCTTGAGGATAATTATTGCTTTCGTGCAATTGTGACACATGATGAAATATTCACTCGGCTGCTACGTGAGGAACGTTGGGAAGTAGCACTTTCCTGCTCCAATCTGAAGAAATTCAATTATGAATTTCTACTGTCATTCTCTTCATCTTATCATGTTTATCTTCTACTATATTTGGCTTATTTGATTTTTGTGTGGTGAATTTATTTATTCATTTATATATCTCAACACGAGAAGAAGCAGAGGCTCACTGCCTATTATGCCCAAAAGCTGTGCAAAAGGAGGTATTGAACACACAAATGGTGAAACATTTTGAAAATAATCAAAATCTGAATAACCAAACTACAAAATATAAAGAAAAATTGCACTAGTGTTGACAAATTATTGAGTTGGACTACATTTCGTATAGGTGTCAAATCTGTTTTTGAATGAGTTTATAGACGGAGCACTAATTACATTTTTAAGAAGTGAATTCCACAAGTGAAAGTGAATTACAAGAAGTGTTGTCTCGTGGATGTCTTGGAATTTTCTCTCGAGTTTGTTGGGACTCTGGAGCATTGTATAAGGTCACCTCGTTTTTTTCTTTCATGCAGTGTTGACAGATTTAGTGCCCTCAGTCGATCGAAATATTTCAGTTGCTGGAATTGCGGCGCCCATTTCGTTTGTTTTCTTTGGACATTTTCGAGAAGGGTCATGTTTTGGAAGAGATGTGGCGACGAAACCATAACATTGTACTAGAGTAATGGGCTCTTGTAGATAATGCCAAGTACTATGACATCTGGTGATTGGAAGTACTTTTTCATGAGATAACAGGTAGTGTTGTTTCTTGAAAGGTTTTTTGGGTAGCCTTCCACAGTCTGAAAAGATCAAACGAATTTGACATAGGTATGATGTGAGAACATCATTTAGAACAACAAACACACTGAGATCTACTTACACAAACAGAACAAAAAAACGCACAAGGAAGTTCCAAAAACTGTGTTTGTTCGTGTGGTGATAGTGGAACGTCAAGACCATTGAAAGTGCGCCAAAGTGAACATTAGAGTTACATCAGAAATCGACAAATAACTGGATCAAAAATTGCAGAACTAATCCTCACATCCAATGGCAATCATACGATTGAATGGAATAGGACAAACATCTTGATGAAAGAACCACATCAAGAGAGGAGAAAATTGGAAGGAACGGCCGGTATTCTCCTTTCCAATAACAACTGCTTTTCAACAAATTCTGTTGAAATGGATCATACATGGTTACCTCTACTCAGAGAGGAAGTGAGATATGGTAGAATGCTAATAAACTGATCTGAACAACACCTCATATATCAAATGAGCAATACGTCACTCTCAAACTTTTTTGGCAGATCTCAATTGACATCCGTCAGATGAAAAAGCGAAAAAGACTCTGCAAGAAAAAATCCAAATTATTAAAATAATTAAAGGAGATTCAGAAGATTTTGAGAACGGGGCAGATATAGTCCCCGAAACGTCAATCAAAAACTATATAGAGAAGTATCTTTTGAATTTTTACTATTCCTCCATAGGCATTTTCAGGGAACGAGAAGTTATTGACAAATCGAATCAGTTTTCCATTGGAAATATAATTTGGTGAACGCAGTAACTCATCAAGGTGAACTAATTAGTTTGCCCTTTCTAACACTTGTATAGATTTTTCTGATTATATTTTCATTTTCAGACTGTGGAAGGTTACCCAAAAAACATGCCAAGAAATGTTGTTCCTCGACGAAAAACCACATTCATTCAATAGGTACTGTTGCTTTCTTCAATGTTGGCAACATGCTCTGACCAGCACAACCTATTAGTAATTGTTACTCTCAGGTCGATTTGTGATTCGACTGTCTGAATTAGCACATTGTCTACATAGTACATTTAGATGGGTTAAGAGGTATAAACCAATCGTTACACCAGGTTTCGAAGCGCTCTAGATTGTAGACGTTTCGAGTCACAGAGTGGGTTACATAATGATTTTGTGTCATTTGCGTAGAAGGCGTGTTGACACTGGAGAATTGATTGCAAGTCTGATGTGAATACAAGATAGAAGATTGGGCCCAGAACTGATCCCTGGAGTACACCAGAGGTTACAATATGTTGTTTCGAGTATGTGTGTCCTGTCCGTAACAATAACTTTCGGTTAGTGGGGAAAGCTTCCATCCATTTATGGAACGACCCACGTACGCCAAGATAATCCAGCTTCAAGAGGAGACGTCTTCTCGGGACTCGGTCGAATGTTCTAGAAAAATCTAGGCGGATGACGTCGATTAGTTTCCCATTTTCAACGAAATGTGGCCATTGATTCCAGGAGATTGGTTGAAGTGGAACGACCTGGCAGGAATCCGTGTTGATTGCTGATATTATTTCGTTCTGTCGGAGAACGCTCGAAAGATCATATGAAACTATCTTCTCCGTGAGTTTTGCACATAAAGGGGTGAGATTAGTTGACCGATGATCATTAGGGTCGGATTTGTCCCCCCTTTCGAATATTGGCGTAACTGAGGCTGATAGCTCGACCGAGGAAAGCGCACCTGAATTGGAAGAATTTTGTATTATGTGCGTCAGTGGTTTGGATAAGGCTGTTGCATGGTTAGTGAAAACTGAACCAGAAATATAGTCTAGTCCTGGAGACTTATTGTGATAACTTCCTTTCATATGTGCAAAAACCGTTTCTTCAGAAAATTGTACATGAGTAATGGCATTTGCCAAGCTGAAAAGGTTCGGTATTGGTGAATCGTCAACTGGTTCTATCGTATACGATTCTTCGAAAATTTTTGCGAATTCTTCTACTACTTCGATGCTAGATGTTCATCACACTCCATCTCGTTTTTTCAGTAATGGTGTCGATACTCTGGAAGACAGTTGCTGTCGGGTATATTTGAGAATGGCTTTTTCTCCCTTTTCGACAAGAAACTCTTTCGACAAGTGACTGTTCGATTTCTTTTGAGAGGTTATTCGAATAATGCCGGTGAGTTGAATACCCCTCTTTCTTTCGTGTTGTCTTGAATGTACGCCACAGTCTCGATGATGTCATTCGTTATATAAGGTTGACTCTATAGTATTTTTTGGTGCAGCTTTCGGCCAGGGTCGTAACAGTATGATGAAAAAACAACGATTTTTCTTCAGCATGTTACTAATCGTGAAAATAGTCCAAATTTCCACTTCCTGGAGTTCTTTCAATCTTGTGTTATCGGTTATGCGGTATTCGCTTCTCTATTGCTAGAGGTTGCCTCCGTGATGACTTGAATATAACAGATGATAGTCGCATGGTCCGAGATACCAATGGGGGAAAGCATTTTCATTTTGGATATGAGGTCAACGTCATTGGGGACTAGGAGATCTAATAGACTAGGGTTCTGATTAGATCAGTCCCTAGTTAGTTCCAGAATCAGTTGGGAGTGGCTGGAACTCACTATCAGATCAGAGAACATGCTGTTCTCTTTATTTTTTTTCTCATTTTCAGATTTTTTTTTCTAACATCTTTTTTGTTTCATTTTTTTTCTCCCCTTCTCAGCTTTCAATTTTTCCGTTCAAATGTTTGTCCAGTGAGTGTTCGTTAGAACAAATAGTAATCTTTCACTATCTATAAAACCCTTTCTTAACGAAGTTTCACGCCAAATAGAATAATCATGAAGACTGCAATTCACTGGATTATTTTATTTTTTGTCTTGATTTCCTTGTTATTTTCTTGTGTAAAAATATGCTTCGAATTTCTCATATTATTCTGTTCATCTCAATCATGCAGTGTCGTGGTATTTTCTGTTTTATGATTGTCTAATTCATAATTCATTTTCTTCTGACATTGTTATCATTTCCCAATTTCCTTGTTGAAATTTGTACCCGTTACATTTTTTCTTGAAACCAGTTCATGACCATATATTATGTTAGATGCTCGATCTTGATGATTCATAGAGGGAGGAGTATCATGGACAAAAATTATTTCGAAATTTCTTCCCTGGTCCTTATTTTTCTAGGAACAAATGAAGTATTGTCAATCTCAGTATCTGCATTCTAGTTTTATTCTCAACTCCTCGTACAGTTGGATTTTTCTTAATTCATCCTCATTATTACTGACGCTGTCGATTTTCCCAAATATTTTAATCATTTCATCTCCTTCTTTATTTTATGACTCGTTGAATCAAACGAGAGCGTCATCTCCTTGTGGTTTCTCCTCATCATGGGTTCATTCAATGTTATTTTTGCTCAGACCAAGGCATTTTGTTTTCGTTGAGTACTTTTTCTCCTGAACTCCAATAAAGCTTCCTTTTCTCCTGTCTCAAATGGCTTAAAAGTTGCCACATCAGCAGGTTGCACTATTCTGGTAGAATTTTGCCAAAGCGCTAAGAATATATTCTCTAGTTTCGTGCAGATTTGACTCACCTTCGGAGTTTGATGAATAGAATGCCCATCCACGGAAATAATGATAGGGAATTCAGTTTCACCATTTTCAAACATGTAAAAAAAATACATCGCCAATATATTCGTAGAACAATTCCAATCCCATCCAACCAATGTCACTATGACCGAATTCATTATGGTAGCTGGGAGCCTCCCCAACGGATATATTGGCATTGGTAATGTTACTGGACCATCATCAGAGGAAGTGAACATGGCGATAATGTTAGTTTTTGCTTTAGCAGAGTCTACCTAATAGACGTTTGTTGCACCTTTAGGGGCAATAACTAAGTATTTTCAGGACAAAGGAAATAACATATCTTGTACTCATTGTATACTCTGGTAGGATCTCTCAATATATCAGAATAATCCTTCCCCTTGAGGTATTCTTCCACCAAATCGAACCAATGTCGTATTTTCGACTCTGAAACAACAAAACTAGCTGCTTTTACAGTCTCTGTGGTGTGGTGGGTTGGAGCTGGGTATCGTTTGAGAAAAGCCCCGTATCATCTATCCATCGCGAGGTAAATTATCACAAAATGGATTTGTATCCTAGATTTCCCTCATAGATACATGAATATCAAATTTTCTGAATGGGTTCAATTCAATTATGGGTCCATTCTTCTAAAATATTTTCTCATATCAATGTCGATTTGGTCCAAATGAGTTTAACTATGGATTTTTTAATTTTTTCTGAACTGCAAGGTTTGACGAATCACACCAAATAATTTAGAGGTATGAGAAATACCATTTTTCATGGCTGCGTAGGCTGAGGTAATATTTTTTCTGTGTACTTATTATATTTTTCATCTTGCACTTTTCTGGGTAGGAACAAGAGAAAGAAACCTCTCAATTGGTTTTGTATGTCCATTCAATGATTAGCATATGGTCAATCAGTGATTGGCGTATGTCCAACTACTGTAACATAGGCAGATATTCCCAAAAGAATTGATCCAAAAAGGGTCTAAATGAATGTTTGAATGAAAAATAGTAAGAAATTCCAACCCTGCAGTCATTGACCGTATACGGAAATCTGTTTTCGAAATATAATTCATAATTATTACAGAATGGATTTTCCTGAGGATTTTCATCTGAGATTCCCCCCACAGATACACAAATATAAAATTTTCTGAATGGGAAAGCCTTTCTTGTAATTATGGTTCCATTCTTCTCAAATATTCTGTCATTTATTAGTGAGATGAGGATAAGGTCGGAATAAGTTTCACTCTGGAACTTTTAGTTTTTTCTGAATTGCAAAGTGTGACAAGGCACACTTAATAATTTGGAGGTATGTCTTTGAGAAATACCATTTTTTATGGCTGCGTAGGCTGCGGTAATTCTATCTTCTGTGTACTTCTCATATTTACCATCTTGTACTTTCCGCATCTTACAGGTAGGAGAAAAAAACATTTCAATTGATTTCATATGGCCATTCAATGATTGGCATATGGTCAATCAGTGATTGGCGTATGACCAACTACTGTATCAAAGGAAGATATTTCCAACATAACTAATCCATTACATTCAAAGGTTTCAAAAAGTGTCTGAATGATCGTTCAAATGCAAAATCATAAAAACATTCAACCGTGCAGTCATTGACCGTATTCGAATATCTGTTTTCGACATCTAATTCAAAGCCAGTGATCGGCATACACTATAACATGAAGTTTTATCATGATAGTTATTTTCTCACTCTGAAATAATTGGCTTCGAATGTCCTTCAAACATATACAGTGCGGCTTTTTATAGTCCTCCCCCCTGTTAACTTTTGAATGGTTCGACGTAGAACAATAAAAAAAGGATTGTATGATATTACCGATAGATTTTGAAATAGAAGACATTGTGATTGCCCGATAGATGGCGTGGGGGCGCACATCAACTAAAATATTTTAATCAGCATGGGGAGTCGTGTGGCACATCGTTGAGAAGATAGTTCAATTCTCTTTCCAACCATCTGATTGCGTTGATTTTTTTTTTTTTTTTTTTTTGGCTTGGACATTTCGTCATTCGGCCAGACACAAGTGGAATATTATTATTCTATGATGGGATGCAGGTTGTCTTGCTCTAAGCAATACTGCATCCCATATTAATTTATTTCAAGACAATCACAACATAGAATGTATCATTCACACAGTATTCTGGGTAGGCCTTGTTACTTACTCCATACGCCACCTAGGAGCAGCACTGTTAATTTGAACGCAACAGCGAATCGTCGAGGATCATGCTCGGCCCGGCTACGAAATTTAACATTTAATTCTCTCAAATTAAATGAAAAATTTCTGCCCTGGCCGAGAATCGAACTCACGACCTTTCGATCATGAGTCGGACGCTAACCCACCGCGCCAATCCCCCCATATGAATTGCGTTGATTTGTTTTTTCACAATGTGCATTCGAAATGTCAAGCATAAGTGCAGCTTTTTATAGTCTCCCCTTCCCTGTTAACCTTTGACTGGTTCGACGTAGAATTATAAAAAAAGGTATTGAATGATATCACCAATGCTCCTTTTTGAAATGAAAGACATCGTGATCGCTTGATAGCATAGGGGGGTTATGTGGCTCATCGTTGAAAAGACAATTCAATTTCCTTTCCAATCAACTTTTTTATATTTCGTTGATACGTTTTTTCACAAAATGCACTTGAAATGTGAAGTATAACAAAATCTACAACTGTTATTTAGGATTTCTATATATTGAGAATAAGAAGCAAAACTGTTGTGGGTTAACGAATAAGGTGTAAGAAATGTCTGCCTAATGCTTCTTTAAAATAAAATATTCGATTCAAAAATTCTTCCCGAACGTTATGTAACATATCTGCAGATATACCAGCACACACCCATGTTATTCGTTGTTCCAGTTTTTTCAAAAAGTCGGATTGTACTTCATATACTTTTGATTTGATGTAACCGCACAGAAAGAAGTCTGGTGATTGTGCCAGCCATTCGATTGGTCCACGACGTCCAATCCACCTCATAGGGTATCTTTCATCCAGACACTCTCGAATTCGTCGTTGGAAGTTAGGAGGGGCCCGGTCTTGCTGGAAATAAATGTGTTTCTGGAATTCGTTCCTATTTTCTCCTAGTATTTCAGCATTTCCAGGTATAAATTACCGTTCAAGTTTTCTTCCAGAAATGCAGGACCTGCAATATGGTTTTCCAGAATTCCTGCCCACACATTTAGTGTCTGTGGGAACTGCGTGTGACCTTCTCGAGAGATATGGGGGTTTGTGTCACTCCAGTACCGCACATTTTGTCTATTCACGTTTCCGTTAAAAAAAAGTACTTTCATCTGAAAAACAAATACTTTAAATGTGATTGCGGTTTCCAGCTATCTTTTCATAATTTCACAGAATTCCATCCTTCTGTCTGGATCATCTTCTGTAAGTTGCTGTAACATTACCAACTTGTTGGGAGGGAATTTGTGTTTTTTCAAATATTTTTCTACTGTCGATATTGATACGTCAATCGTATTTGCTACAAATGAGGTACTTTGTTGAGGATTAACCACCATTTCGGCAATTACCGAAACTTCCGTCTCTTCCTAAATTGATTCTTGGCCAGCTCATCTGGCCCTATGAAGAGTTTTTTTGAATTTTTCAACCAGTTTCCCTCAAATACTCTCGAGTTATTGGATGATCAGGGAATTTTTCATTAAAAATTATCTCTTCTGCATGTTAGTTCCCACGGGCCTCACCAAAAATGTAGATTGCTTCAGTTTTCTCTTTGATAGGACGTACACGAACCATGATATTGTTTCACAATCAAAATAATACTAGTAGAATAGAATGAAACTCTTTTTTAAATACAAGTGCGATGACATGAAGAGCAGGTAGGTAATCATATAATCATTGTTACATTAGAAATTCTCAAACATCGACATCGAAAAATGTCACCCTTTATCATTGAGGTCATTAAAAATGAATGAGTTGGGTATTATTTGGGTATAATCTCTTGAAATGGCTATAAAAGGCTATTGTATAGCAAAACACGTGTCGTGGTTCTGAAAACTCAGTTTAGTGAAAATCATTGAGTGAATTGAGTGTCTTTTGTTAACTTAAATATGGATTATCCCCAACTATCGGCAGCATCAATTCAAAGAAGTGGATACTGTATGGATTCCAAATTTTACCTCATTGAGCTTTGAAACGAATTCGAAAATGAAGAATCATTTGAGTATTTATTCTTCCTCTATTGACCGTATTCAGTGTTACTCATCGTAATTGTGATTCCGTAGAACAAGCATGGGTGAAACTTCAATTGAATTACCTTCTCAACGGTGTGCAACTCGACCTCTATGCCTTTCGAAATTTTCATATGAAACCGTTGTTTCATATGAAACCGTTTGAAAGTTATCGAAATAAGGATACCATTCAGATCCGCCCTCATGCTTGACATTTCAAATGCACATTGTGAATAGACAAACAACAAAATTGAGAAAACAATTAGATGGTTGGAAAGAGAATTGAACTATATTTTCAATGATGTGTGAAATGACCCCCTATGCAATGTGAAATTTTCTATATCTATCGATCTATCTTTGATTTCAAAAATTAGTATCGATGATATCAAACAAAACCTTTGTTTTCATTGTTCTACGTCGAAACGTTTGAAAGTTATGAAGGGGAATAGGCCTAAAAAGCCGCAAAGTCACATATCAACGAAATGAAAAAAAAAAGGAGTTTGGAAAGAGAATCGGATTATCTTTTCAACGATGTGCCACATGACCCCCCAAGCTATTTGAAATTTTGAAGTTGATGTGCCCCCTCGCGCCATCTATCGACCAATCACAATGTCTTTCATTTCAAGAAGTAGTATCGGTGATATCATACAATACCTTCATCACAACTTAGTGTTTTAAGGTTATACGATAAGACTTGGAGAACCGGAAAATATATTCTGAAAGATTGCCAATAGAAATTAATGAATTGAAATTCCACTACTTTCGAACCAGATTATTATAAATTAAAAAAACTGAGGCTATACCAATTACATCCCGGTGGCCGATGACAGGCTGGTCCACCCTACATTGTCAGATAGCCTTTAATTTTTTTTTTTCGGACACAGCCCTCTAATAGATATCGAATCAATTCAAAACATTCAAAAACTGATCATATGCTGAAAATTCGGTAGTCATGGAACTAACAATTTCCGGACGTCCACAATGTTTCTTTCATTTCAAATTTCAGAAAGTTGATTATTCAAGTCATATACAACTCGGAAAAGTATGTAAATTATGTTCAGAAGAATAATATTTTATTAGAAGGGACTTTTTTTTTCTGTTAGATGTAAGTTAATCAGTTTTCTTTCAGTTCATCTACACTCGAAAGCTTTTCGTGCTACGTCTACAGTATGAACAGAGACTACGTGTTGTACAAGTTATCATTCCAATCGAACAGGAAGGGTGATATGAAAATAGAATGACTCACATCTAACAGAAAAAACTAAATCCCTTCTAATGGAAGCTCATTATTATAATTTTCATTCAATGAATACTTCGAAATGGCTCATGAGTTGAATAACAATTTCAGAATGTCAGATCCGACATAGTGGCCACAAAATTGAAATTGTTCATTACCTCTACATATTGGTATTCTGTAGTATTTTGAGGTTAAATATTGAAAAATGTGAAAGGATATTTGGTGAATTACTTATACACTTCAAAACATTTTATGGTTCATAGTTCATGGATTCTGGAAATATTCTGGCAGTTCACATGAGTAACTCAAATAATTCAATGATTGATTCCCTTGAATTCGAAAAAGTAGATCCAATTGCTGGCCGGAGAAATTCAAATCGTTCAACCTTTTTTTTTCATTGGTATCTGGTCGGTAAAGAATATTGGTGAATTTTTTTGTATGTTTCCATATGATTTCGGTAACGTGGCTGTGTGTATATGATCATGCATAGAATATAATTTCAATAGTTTTGTATACCGTAATCTTTCAGACAAGTCATAACTTCTAGAATGTTAGGTGTATCAAAATGAGTTTTGGTATAGTTGAGTGATATGTGAAGAGGAGAGTTTCATTTATCACTCTCCCATCACTTCCGGTTCCACCGGAAATGGCTCTGGTTTTGAATTTTTAAATAGAACACCATGTATATTGTAACAACTTTGGATTTCTGAGTCAATTCTGGATCAGAATGTGACATTCCAAAAAGTTTTTATGCCTTCGTAATTTTTTTAGAGTCACTCTCAATATTGCATCTAGGTGGCAATGATCGGACGTAAACTAATCTGAGGATATCAGGTGATGTCAGAAAATTACAATCGCAAAGTTTCAGTGACTAGTATGATAGATAGAAATGAGACAAGTTACATTCTCGTGTCTAAGTACTATTTTTCAAATGACGACCATTTTTGACAAGCACTTTTCGAAAAAATATTTTTTCTTATGAATCTAACGATACTGATGTATTTGTGATTGGATCGAAAATAAGAACATACATTCAATATTACTGAGGGAAATACTGGATAATGATTCAACTACTTTTGTCAAGTGTGAAATGGATAATAATTCATTTACTTTCACTGTAGTAGATTCCCAAAGTGCATTCCTCCTTGTTCAAGATACATTTCAGCTCGTTCAATTATTTCTCTGAACTCGTTTCATAATATTTGAGGCGTTATACTTCTGAATGTTCGTAGAAATCTTTCTTCCAATGTTTCAAGAGGGGCTGAAGCTGTTGCACAGTGAACCATTTCCTCAACATATCCCCAAATAAAGAAATCGAGCACGGAGAGATCCGGTGGTCGGACAGGTCACCGTATTGGAACATTGGTTGCAGTAACTTGATTATTGAAATGTTCTATTGAGTCATTGAAAACTTTTCTGGTATTATGAGAGGGTATTCAATTTTATTGGAAGTAAATTCGCCGTAAAACTGCTAATGGCAGATTATGAAAATGATCCTCGATTTCATTTTGAAAAACCTAACCCCTGTTAACTGACCTTGAAATGATATTGGCCCAATTATTCCATTCCTAACGATACCAGCCCAGACATTGACGCCAAACATTTCTTGAAAATTACCCTCTCTTATTGCATGTTGATTTTGTTGGGCCAAGTACCGAGTATGTTGCTTATTGAACATACCATTATTTGTGAATCGTGATTCGTCGGAGAAATGAAAGAATTTGATGAATTTTGAAATAACTCTATGATTTTGAAACAGCCAATCACAACACAGTACCCGTCTATTGCCATCGTCAGCATACAAATATTGGTATAACTGATATTTAAGTGCTCGATTTCCGTGCTTTCTCAGCAGTTTTTTTACTGATTCGTGACTTATCTGAATTTCTTGACTGATTTCCATCAAAGAAACCGTTTTATCAACCTCAACTATAGCAAAAACGTTAATCTCAGTCTCTTCATTTATGATAAACCTCTGTTCCACCTATCGATTTCCTTCTTACCTGAAAACGATTCCCAACATATGGAAAATACTGATGGGCAGGATGTTGCCGATTGGGATATCTCTGAGCATACAACTCAGCAGCATTCCTTGAATTTCTATGACATTCTCCAAATAACAATAACATATTCACTTTTTTACTTCAAGGATACATTATTTTGGAGAGAAATTCAACTGAAATTCAACGATAATTAAAAAAACTTCTACTGTCTGCTCATAAAGCTTATGTCACTGTTATTACCCAAGTGAGTATTTTGTTTTCCACAGAAGACTTGATAAAAATAGCTGCAAAATATGGATATCTATGCTACTTGACAAAAGTGAATAAATTATTATCCATCATTTTCCTTATTGATCTTATTTTCAATCCAATCGCAAATGAATATTTCGTCAATAAATCCTTTTTCCGGAAAGTGCTTGTCAAAAAATGGTCGTCATTTGAGAAATGATAGTTAGACACGAAAATGTAATTTTGTTAACTTGTTTCATTCCTATCTATCATGCTAGTGACTAAAACTTTGCGATTAAAATTTTCAGACATCACCTGGGGTCCTCAGATTAGTTAACATCCGATCATGGTCACCTTGATGCAATATTTAAAGTGACACAAAAAAATTAAGTGGGCGTAATTTTTTTTTAAATGTGTCATTCTGATCCAGAATTGTCTCAGAAATCCAAAAATTTTCCGGTTTGAAATTAAAACAGAGCCATTTCCAGTGAAACCGGAAGTGACTGGAAAGTGGAAAACATGCAAAAACTCTCCTAATATTCTAAAAGTTATGACTTGTCTAATAGATTCGTTGATACCTGGTATATGAATGCAATTCACTCTTATCTTATATAACAGTGTATTGACAGGCAAACCATGCATCAACGGATGATGAAATCACCGAATTATTCGAGTTTATTAAATAAATATGTTAGAAAATACGATCTCAATGTTGAAAAGTGAACATTATCAGTTGAATATTTAAGAAAATATTTTTCGGGAAAAAAAAATCTACGAAAAATAGGCCAGAGAATGACTTGAGTTCACCCCCCAATCGGAGATCATCTATCATCTGATTTTATATCATATTTACAAACATATCTATTACATTATTCGCCCCAAATAATCGAATAAAAAAATCAATAAAGTTAAATGAAATGAATGAAACCAGTGATGCGTTTTGAAAATCACCATAATTTGAGTCGCAATTGATTATATAGTATCCCAAAAAATCT
Organism: Gonioctena quinquepunctata; assembly: GCA_018342105.1. Classification (NCBI taxonomy): domain Eukaryota; kingdom Metazoa; phylum Arthropoda; class Insecta; order Coleoptera; family Chrysomelidae; genus Gonioctena; species Gonioctena quinquepunctata. Next base: position 62,538 of record JAFIRS010001117.1, read on the forward strand.
ACGGACAGCAATTCATGAATGAATTATTCTTCAAATGGGTTCACGGAATGGAACAAATCTTCTTCACGAAACACTTTCGTCGCCAAACAAAGCAATTTGCAACAATGGGACAGAAAATGTCTCAAGTAGATAGAAGTGAACATGGTTGTCGGCGTGAATTCCTAAAAGCCAGAATATCCCTGTTATGGCGGTATTATACAAATATGAGTAAGATGTCTTGTATACCAGAGATAACTTGACATTTCTATATTTCATCCAGAATATCCCAGTCGCGATGAAATTTCCTCAAGAAGAATTCTTAGTGTGCTCTATATATTCAAGTAAATATTTCTACCTTGCCTGGAGGAGGATTTTCGTATGGAAGAATTTCAGTGAGAGCACATTTTTCATTTACGTCGCCTGAGCAAAGTGAGCAAGCTAGTGGGAATTAAGTGAGTTTTCCAGATGGGAAATTCTATCGAATGAAACATTTTTCTCTCGATTTTTATAGAAATAATCACATATTGAATTTATATTATTATGCTCACATATTCTTCATTCACGAAATCTCTACTCTAATATTAGTGAGCTAACTCAAAAACATGATTATATATTGGTCTGTGAGAAATTGTGTAACAGTAGACATTGGGTAATTCTGGGTCTTTTACCTCTGTTAAAATCAAGTATAACCCATAGGCTGCTACTCTTTCGGCATGAAAACAATTGGGCCACGGTCTTTCTCAAATTTGAAATTCTGACTTGACAAGGACAGGCACAAATCCCCAGTCATTGTCATGGTAATATTTCTCAAAAATAGCCGAGAGAAAATTTTGATCCAAAGAAAATTTCACACGTTATGAATTTCTGAAGAGGATACAGCTTTCAATACTTTTTGTGGATTAGTAGGTAGCCCATCACTTCAGAGAGCGCCTGAAACGCTCAAAACGTGAAGGGTCATCTATTTTGAATCCCCAGCATTCCCCACGAGAGGATTTTTGTGGGCCAATGCATTTCGTGTGGCCATGCAGTTATTGGCATATGATCAATCAGTGATTGGCATGTGGCCAACTACTGTAATATAGGAAGATATTTCCAACAAAATGGATCCATTACATCCTATCAGATTCCGATATTTATCAAGAAGAAGGTCAATATGCAAGTAGTAAAAAATTTCAACCGTGCAGTCATTGACCGTATGCCAATAGCTGTTTCCGATATCGAATTCAAAGCCAGTAATATCCACTATAACATGAAGTTTCACCGTGAAATTAGTTTTCTCGCCCTAAAATAATTTGCCTTGAATCAATGAACTAATTTATCAAAGATGTGAAAAAGCTTTGGGGGGAATAATTCTCACAAATACACCACTCGGGCTAAACAGTTCTCAATATATCTGACCACAAACTGGAAAATAGCAAGCACGAATTCAGACACAACGACGTATTTTTTTGAGGTTATACGATAAGACTTGGGGAACTGGAAGATATAGTCTAAAAGGTTGACAATGAGAACTATTGAATTCAAATTCCACTACTATCGAACCAGATTATTATAAATTAGTAAAAACTAAGGCTTGGCCAATTACTACCTGATGGCCGATGCTTAACACTTCATTGTAAGGTGGTCCTAATTTTTTTTTTCAAACTCAGCCCTTCAATATGAATCAAATCAATTCAATCCATTCGAAAACTAATCACATGTGAAAATTTGCCAGTCATGGAATTTACAATTTCCAGGAGTCTACAATGTTAATTTCATTTCAAGTTTCAGAAATTTGATTATTGAATTTTTTTGGTATAATAATCAAACTGCCATAGATTGGGGCCATTCACACATAAGAGTTCGTTAATTCATATACAAAAGTACATTGATATTCTTCACGTAAATAAGCTATTATTAGATGGGACTGGTTTTCCTTCTGTAAGATGTGAGTTATTCAGTTTTCTTTCAGTTGATCTGCGATTGATGGTACACTAGGAAGCTTTTCGTGGAATGTCTACAGAATGAACAGAGAATATGTGTTGTTGTAGAAGTTATCATTCCGAAAGAACAGGAAGGGTGACATGAAAACAGAATAACTCATATCTAACAGAAAAAAACCCAATATCTTCTGATGGAAGCTTATTATTATAATTTTTATTCGATGAATGGAATTGCATATGAGTTCATGACTCTTTTCCCTGAATTGAAAATGGCAGATCCCACATAGTGACCACAAAATTGAAATTGTTCCATTTCCTCCACGGATTAGTAATCTGTGGTTTTCGAGATTCAAGATTGATGAATGTTAATGGATATTAACAGTGAACTACTTATACACTGCAAATCATTTTATGTATGAATAGTCCTGGTTCATGGCTTCTGGAAATATTCCGGTAGTTCACATGAGTCACTATAATAATTCAATGATTCCTGTCCTTCAATTCGAAAGAGTAGATCCTATAACGTGTTTGTCTGTTGTGCGAACATGCATTGAACATAATTTCGATATTGATTCAATCCATTCTTATCTAATATGGCAATGTATTGATGAATTGAAGAATGACCAAATCATTCAACTTCCTGAAATAATCGACCTCAATGTAAAAAAATTGAATAGTTAATATTATCAGTTGAATATTGAAGAATATATATATGAAAAAAGAGGTTTACTGAAAGATGTCATATAGTAGCTTGAGTTCATTCCACAGTCACAGATGATTCCTCGTCTGATTTTATGAACACCCTGTTAATATTTACAAACAAATCTATGAAACTGTTCTCTTCAAATATTCAAATTTAAAAATCCATCAAGTCGAATGAAACCAGTAGTGCCATTCAAAAATCAACATAATTTGGTCGCAATCAATTATGTTGTATCCCAAAAAATCTACAGAAGGCAATTCATGAATAAATTATTCTTGAAATGAGTCCACAAATCAAACAAATCTCCTCCATGGAATAATACTTTCGTTGTCAAACAAAGCAATTCGCAATAATGAAACAGAGGCCAAGAATATCCCTGTTATGGCGGTAATGAACAAATATGAGTAAGATGTCTTGTATACCAGTGATAACTTGACATTTCTATATTTCATCCGGAATATTCCAGACGCGATGAAATTTCCCCAAGAAGAATTATCAGTGTGCTCTATTTATTAAAGTAAATATTCCAACCTTGCCTGGCGGAGGATTTCCGTATAAAAGCATTTCAGTAAGAGCACATTTTTCATTAACGTCGCCTCAGCAAAGTAAACAAGCTACGGGAAATTGAGTTAGTTCTCCAGATGCACATTTCTATCGAATGAAACAATTTTATTATTTTCAATTTTTTATAGAAAAATTCACGGTTTCAATTTATATCATTATACCCACTCAAACATTATTTATTAAAAAAAGTTTTTGTCTCCACTACTCTCATGCAAATTCTGAGTAATTTAACATTGTAGATCTAACTTAGAAACGGGATCGTATATTGGTCTATGAAAAATTGTATATCAGCAGACATTGGGTAGTTCTGGGTCTTCTATCTCTGTCTAAATTGAGTATAACCCAAAGGCTCTCACTCTTCTGACATGAAAGCAAATGAGCCACGGCTCTTCACGAATTTGGAATTCTGACTGAATAAGATAAATCCCTAGTCCTTGTCATGGTAATGTTTCTCAAAAATGGCCGAGAGAAAAATGTGACCCACATAAAATTTTGCACATTATGGATTCCTGAAAAGGATACAGCTTTCACTACCCTGTTAGTCGTCTATGTAATAATCAGCAGCCTCCCTCACGAGAGAATTCTTGTGGGCCAATACACAATCAAATACCCCAGATTGCGTTTTCTAATGATGCTTCTGATGGAAGGCAGATTCAAGTCATCGAGTATCCGCTTATTCCGAACGTACTACGGAGCGTCGATTATCATCCGCGGAAACTTCATTTCCGTCCGTTCCAGAACGCGAAAGCTGGTTTGGCCCAAGGCGGCTGAGTGTGAGAGATGATAGGTTTGATCACCATTTTGTAGATGAATACTCAGTTCTTTGGAAAGAGTTCACTTCTCCTGTTAATCAACGATTGTAGTGAAATCATTCTTCATTTTTACTCAACTTGACGTGGTCTTTAGGCGAGTCGGAAATTCATTGTAACTTCGAAGTACTTGACCTGCTCCGACCAATCTATTTCCTTTTCAGAGACAGTCACTTTCCCCTCCGGATTCTTTCTCTTCATCATTGTAGTAGTAGTTACCTCTCCAAACGATCAAGGCTTCATTGATCACAAAACTGTAGTTATATGTAATACTTTGAAAATTTCATAAGAGTACATGTCATTATACAGGGACCAGAACCGTAGTAGCACCACACTCTTTCTCCCATTAATAATTCATATCACACTCCCAGAACCTCTCTGGCAAACGCGTTCCTTGGTCGAACGATTGCTGTTGTTGTACTGAGGAGTCGATGGAGATTCGAAAGATGGGTCGGTGGAGACTCTTCAGGAACAAGACTGTCTTTGTTGGCAGAAAGCTTTCGATTTCCAGTTCCAGATTCTCATACCTCTGAAGAACCTTCAGATTGGTCTTGATTTGGGTTTGTTTCATCATTTGAAATCGGTCGGAACTCTATTTGGGTGGCACTCTTGCCATCAAGAGCCAATTGTCTCAATGACACAGTTGTCTCTCTTCCATCTTCCAGCCTGACTTGAGAGTATTGGGGATTGACATCGATCAGTTCTACTTTTTTTACCAATGGGTCGTACTTTTTCGATCGAACTTGCTTTTTATGGGAACTTTAGTGAAAGGAACCAACTGGGAAGGTAGTGAGCAGATCCTCGGTTATGCTTGAACATCAGTTCATAGGGAGTTTCGTTTGTCGCGGTTCATAGGAAAGAGCTCATGGAATGAACTGCATCTGGAAGCATCACTTCTCAATCGTAAAGTAACAAACTCCTCAGCTTGGGGGCAAAAGAAACAGTCCTCCCAACAGTTGCGTTTCTGCGCTATATTTGTCAATTCACGCGAGGATTGTGGGGAATAAACAAAGATGTCGCTATACATTCTTGAATTTCCTCAGTCCTCTGTCCGTGTGAACGTACGAAGGAACACCAAATGAAGGAAAAAAATTTACAAAAGACAGTCTATAGCAGTTGACGAACTCATGTTCGGACAAAGGTACGCAAATGGAAATCTGGAATACCCATCGGTGATAGTAAGGAGGTACTCATTATGAGATTTGGATAGAAGAAGACCATTGGAATCCATGTGGGTTTGTTCGAGAGGAGGTGGCCTGAATGGGAGAGAATTTATCGTTTCTGTAAAATTTTGGTACACCTTCAACAGAAAATGGCAAATTGTGAGTTTGTATCCAGTAAATCATTCGAGTCACACCATGATGATACAAGTCACAGTGAAGTAAGAATAGCTTGTCAGAATGAATAGAACTGCACACCTGAAAAGGCATCAGCAATTCGATATTGATATCCTGGTCTGCTCATAATGTATAGATGTATACAGTGCTTCTCAAAAGTCCCCTCCACCCCTCTTATTTTTGGAACGATTATACATGAACAAGTGAAATTTGGAAACTGAATATAAGAGGTTGTAAACTTCCCTACTAGTGATGGTATACCTACCCTGGGAAACAACATCGTTGGGCCTCTTTTTTGAAATACTCATTTAACTGGTGAGGTTTATCCGGAGCTGTTGCAAAGCGCAATGGAACCGTTGATCCTTGAAATTTTGGGAAATAATCCAGATGAATTCGGCAATTTGGAAATAACATTCCGACATGATGGTGCTCCTCCACACTATTACGTTGCAGTGGGACGGTATTTGGATGAGGAGTATCGTGGTAGATGGATTGGACGACGAGGTTCAACGGAATGGCCAGCTCGATCACCGGATCTCACATCTTTGGATTTTTTTCTGTGGGGGTACATTGAATCGGAGGTTTACGCCACTGAACCTGACGATATTGACGTTTTGAAACAACTTATTGTTGCAGTATGTGAGGCTGTTTCCGCAGACACATTTGCAAAATTATTTTATTATTATTATATATATATATTTAGAATTATTGGTCACAATGGCCTTGTCACGTCATCTTTGACGATTTCGTCATCTATCATCGCTAGTAGGGAAGTTCACAACCTTTAATATTCAGTTTCCAAAATTTACTTGTTTATGTATAATCGTTCCAAAAATAAGAGGGGGGTAGGGGACTTTTGAGAAGCTCTGTGAATATAGCATGGAAGTTCCAGGCACCAAAGTGGAATTTATCCATTTTTATTTTATTTTTATGATTCATGATGTACATGAACGATGCAGACCGCTGATCAGTAATAATCCAGGTATGGCGGCCTATCAAATAGTGTCTCCACATCTTCGAGGCACCCTCTATAATAATAAATAAATAAATTTATTGAATCCTTTTTGATCATACAAAAAAAAATTATATAGGATACGTCAGACAACAGGTAATTTACAAATATTATGTGCATACAGATACATAAAAATATAACAGTTCCACAAAGTAAATATATAAATACATCATGTGATTAATTGAAATAATACATAGAAATACATAGGGATATAACAGCACCACCAAATGAATAAACAAATACACATCATTGATTGAAATACTCAACAGTACTATAGAAACAACCGTTAATCAAGAATTCTTTGAGTTTCATTTTGAAATTATTTACCCTGTTTAGGTTTTTTATATCTTCAGGTAAGTGATTATAAAATTTTGCCCCCTTATAGGATGGACAGTTTTCATACAGACAAGTTGAGTGTTTCTGAAGCCTTACCAATTCACCGTGCCTGGTGGGATATGAATGAAAGTCACAATTTCGATTGTAACTATGTATTTGTTTTTTGAAAAGTAGAATACATTTGTAAATATAAATGCAGGGTGCTTTCCCCACGGCCGAGTGACTTCTTTTGCTACCGTTCAGTTTCTGTAAAAATAAGGCCACTTGGCGTCCCGCTGGAGAGAAAACCGCAGAAATAAGGAAATCGGAGACATGCATTTCCAATACAGAAGGTTTTGTCGTCAATTATTTTGAGCTTTTGATCTTATCTTGAATGATATGCAAACATTCCAATTGTACGCTGAAGTTCCTTGGGGTTGTTTGGTGATGGAAGACGACTGGGATCAGAAGAAATTATGTGGTTCATTATTTTATATCCAAGTAAGTTCATGGATGTTCCATCGTATTCATTCATTGCTTTCATAAATCGCTCGAGGTGTCGGTCATGTTCTTCCTTATCTTTCCCACAGACTGACACATCATCGAAGTTGGCGTAAGTTTTCACCAAATTTTTCATTCAAAATAACTTCATCGATTGCATCCTGGTGGTATGGTCTCGGTCGGTGAGGCCAAAAGCAAGATGGTAGAATAGATAAAACCGGCCACATTCTTCGAAAGCAGTGAAATCTATAGTACTGAAATATGAGTTTCTAGATACTTTTGCAACTATCTTCCAACATAACGAACAGGATAAGCATCCAATAAAGTATAACGATTTATTGTTTGTGAATATTTATTTTCTATTGAGCGTATGGCTTACATGGATTGAGTTCTTGAGGGAAATGTCACAAATGCAAATTCACATAATATGACAGAGGATACAATAGTACAGACACCTTGATGAAATTATATGTGCAGCACAATTGAAAATTAAACTTTTAAATCAAGGCCATTAATCGAGTCCAGCACAGAGTCGGTGGCCTCAAAGAAGGCGCTCCCCTCTCCTCCATATGCTGTGAGGGGGCACTCAGTTGTAATGTGGTGAACAGTCTGGCGAAGTTCTCCGCAGTCACAAGTCGGGGTATCAGTGAGTCCCCATTTATAGAACGAGTCACGGCAGATGCCTGTTGAGTGTTTTCCACTCAAGGAAAGGCAGCTCCATTCCTGGTAGGGGCACTGTAGGATCGGTAACATGAACTGCTTGGGCCGGCTTCGAGGCTTCCCAGTTTTCTTTCCATTTATCGGTCAAGTTGAAATTATCTCCCACAAGTTGTTCTGCTAGTGGTAGGGGTGGTTTTCTAGATTTCAGTCTCTGCAAGCCGGCATCGGAAAGGTCGCTGTGCTCTGGGAGTAAGGGGTTTGATATTATTTTATTATATTCCCTAACAAAGCCCTCTTGTCTGCGGATGGTGGGAGGTGCAATATTGCTCAGAACCGGGAGCCAGGGCAAGGGTGTGCTCTTCAGACATCCGCTGATCGTTCTTATTGTCTCGTTGAGTTTGGTGTCGACAGACTTCACATGGCAGCTGTTTAGCCAGACGGGAGCACAATATTCGGCTACGGAGTAAACAAGGCTAAGGGCTGATGTTTTGAGGGTGGATGCTTTCGCGCCCCAAGTAGTACCGCAGAGTTTGTGGATTATATCATTTCTGGTGTTTATCTTAGCTGCCTTGTTCTCTAGGTGTTTTTTGTATGAAAGAGTTCGGTCCATTGTTATCCCTGGATATTTTGGGTAGGGATTGTAGCGTAGTAATTCATTGTTGAAGTACACTTGGGGCTCTAGTCGTGCTTCTTTGTTATTCAGGTGAAAGCACATCACTTCAGTTTTATACATATTAGGGATTAGTCTCCAGACGGCAAAGTATCCCCTCAGCATGGCCATATCTTCCGTCAGCGTGTTACTGGCCTCCTTTATGGTTTTGCTACGCGATGCGAGAGCCAGATCAACAGCATATCCGAACTTTCTTGACGTTGTGTGTGGCATGTCGGAAATGTATATATTGAACAAGACAGGTGCGAGAACCGAGCCTTGAGGCAGTCCGTTTTTGAGATGTCTCATTTTGCTCTTGCTCCCTCCCGTTATTATTTGGGAAGGCCTGTCGCATAGCATGTTCTTCAACAGGGATGCTATTCGGCTGCACGGTACCATGTTGAGAAACCTGTAGAGGAGTCCCTCTCTCCAGACCGTGTCGTATGCTGCAGTCAGGTCGACGAACACCACAGTTGCCTTCAGTTGTTTTTGAAACCCTGCTTCAATGTGTGTTGTTAGGATGAGCACCTGGTCGGCACAGCTACGATGGGGTCTGTACCTGGCCTGTTCAATGGGAACATGCTCCATTATCGTTGGTCCCAGTCGGTTTACTAGCATCCTTTCCATGAGCCTGTAGCATTTGTGAATAATCAATGGCTATCATCTTTTGTTATGATTCTCATTTTTTACAACGAATGTGTAGACCCCCCCACGGATACCTACTTCCTTTGATTATTCAATCTTCAGAGAGTTTCCTAATTTCTTTCTTCATGAATTTATAGTCATCATCCGAATCTTTTTGGGATTTCGTGATAATTGGTTTGATGTATCCGGTTAGATACTCGAAAAGTTGGAGATGTTTTATTTTCGCAGGAGATAGGTTGAAGGTGGTTCAGATCTTCGAAATGAGAAGTTCAACTCTGAATGCTGTTCCAACAAATCGTGGCAAACAATAACATTGGCACATTAATCCTGATCTTCGTCAACATGTTTTTTCTTTTCGCATGAAAATTCCTCGATATGGATCAGGAATATTACCCGTGGAGTATACGAACGATTTGTCTGGGGCGGAGGATGGCCCCTAGTGTACGATCATATACCAGTTCCAGGTGATATACAAGTGTCAAGTACCGGGTTATCCACCATGAATTACCCACTCCTTATCATCGTTATTATTGCCTATAGAAAAAAAAAAATTAATGTAAAAGTTGTGTGGTTGTGACGGAATTTTGATAAAATGCTATCTAGAATACAGTAGCGTGCAGATTTCAGGGGATATTTTTTCCTCAAATGGGACACTCTGTATATTATCGAAATTGAATTTGGAATGATCTATTTTTCCTGATTTCAAAAATATACATATGTTGTTCCTATCTTATACCGTTTTTGAGTTATTCAAATTCAACGTCAAATAACTCAGTTAGACTAGATGTTACTGTAAATACCTATCTCATGAACAGTTTAAAAGTAAGCTATGAAATGACAACTCTATTATGTTTGTTCAGTGTCATTTCTTGAATGAATTATTCAAAATGTGAGGAATAAGAGTTCAAATATATACTTGTTATCTACAAAACAACGGAAATAAATGTGCTGCAGAAAAAGGAAATATAACGTGTTGTATTTAACTCGTCCAACACCTTCAGAAAATACATTCAAAAATACCAGAAGGTGAATCATCCCGTCAGTTTCAGTAGAAAAAACGTGTATTTCAAGAACACCAGGAAGAACAGCTAGATATACTGCTTCATGTCGGAAGTAAGCCTATCCATATTAATAACAATATTTTTGAAATATTGTATTATTTTTCAGAAAATTCTGAATATATTTCGGAAAATGTGGCCGATCAATTGGGTAAGAGTTTCTCCAAAGTCCAACGTACTTTGAATGAGAATTTTATAACAGAAAAGAAACCGTCGGAACAGAAACTGAAAAGTAAAGAATAAACATTCTCATTGATAACCAACCTCCTAAACTAAGTATGTAACTAGTTTTGAGGAGGCGCCAAACAAACAGACTACGAAGATCATTGAATTTCTCGAAAAAATATCAAAACGCCACGGTGCAACCTGCTGCCATCATTTTACGCTCAACTTGATTCAATTGATAGTTTGTTTGGCTCCGACTCAAAATAAGTTACATACATTAATCAGTTTAGGAGATTGGTTATCAATAAGGATGTTTATTTTCAACTTTTCCGTTTCTGTTTCCGTCTGTTCAATATTTTGTTTGAAAGCTTTTATTTTTCAGTTTTTTGTGGCTGAAATCTACTAATTACTACCTACTTAATTTTTGATTCCTTCCAAAATACTTACTTACCCACCTCACTTCAACTCTCATCAGTTGAAAAATATGATTATCTACTTCAACTATTTATTGTTATTCAATATGAATTATTTTTGATAGTTCTGTTTGGTTTATTCCATTAATTTCTATATTTCATCCTTCTGTGGAATGAAATTATTGTGACGGATGAAGGAGAACAAAAATAATGAAACTAGCGATCTGTCAATGTCAACTACATATGTGTGCCAATGTTCACAAGTCAAAAATCAATCATTCCTCATTTTTCTACCCATAGGGGTGGATCATTTTTCTGAATTCGAATATAATCAACTTTGAGGTATAGCCTATCTAGAAAAAACATAGGAACACCCCTTACATAGTTATGCTTTATAGAATCGGATAACGGATCAGAATTCAGATGGTGACCGATCAATATCCTACATTTTGCTACCCTAAGGGGTGGATTTTTTTTTTCAAATTCAAACGTGGTCAACTTCGAAGTACACCCTATCCAATGAAAATGGGATAATCAATATCGGACTCCTCTGTAAAAATTTACGCGTAGTCATACATAGAATAAAATAACGCGACGACTAGGGAACCTTTTCCTTTTTGATTTCGTCGGTAAAAAGAACAACTACAAACCATATAAAATTCCAACAGAGACTCATGAGAGAAAAAAGTTTGCCAGTATGATTCGAATGCGAAATGGAGCCAACCCCTCAGAGTTTCCTACCCGTTCAAGAACATTTGAATAATGCATTCTCGATATGTATAAGAAATAATGAATATTAGTTGGATAGGAAATAATGGGAAGCTGAATGACAATGATGAAGCAATTTCCAATGCACTTATAAATATGAGAAGAAGGCATCAATTATGCATTGACAATAATGGTGGGTACCAGGATCATCTTTTATGAGTTATCATGTTATTAAAATTTCCTAAATGAATCCATGTAATCTATTTTTGTATAAATATTTTAACTTTTCCTTCTTCAACGTAAACATTTTGATTATTCCATCAAAGAAATGTCACTAAATAAACCTAATATATCACAAGCGGTTGAAATTTCTCTCTGAATTTTTTAATAATTTTCAACTCTTAAATAAATAATTTTATAATGTACTGGTTTCTTGCGAAGTTTCAACTAGAAACCAAAAAAAGTTTGCTGTTAATACATTTAGAATACGTTATCTCGACGAACTTTGGAGAATTAAGAATTGGAAGTTGAAAGAAGAAATGAGAGGATTAAAATTTCATTTGCACTGATTAATATGGCTTTTTTTCAATTAACTCACGTTAAGGAAAAATGATTTGCACAAATACTTCGCAAATTCTGGAATGTATTCAAAATGAGTTATAAAGAACATTCTTGAAAACCACGCAAACAAATTCGCAGGCATGCAAACGAAGAAAAACATAGATATGTACATTTGTTTCTACGAAATATTAATTTGTAAAAATCGGCAAAATGCATCATTTCTATTTTAGTTTTCTGCTGATATTGATTTCAAGTCATACCCCTACCCCTGTATCACGAAGATTTTTGCCAATAGGTTTATTTAATTTTGCAAGAAGGTTACATTGCAGGGGCACGGCGTACCAGAAGAGGGTCCAACAAACTTCGAATTTTGAGGGGTTAAAACTATCCACGATTATTTTCATATTATTTTTCTCCTAATCTGTTTTTTCTTCTCAAAATGTCAAGATAAATTAATTTCATTGTTTTTTTTTCAAAGATTGAAAATAGCTTTTATGTCTGGACTTTGCACTTCAGGCAGTAAAATCTACCCCTATTATAAAACAGTTTATATTTCGGAGAGCATCGGTAATAGAAAGATCAAATTTCACAAGTTAGTGTCATTTCAAGTTCCGGAAGCGTACGTAATGAGATTTTTTTCCAAAATTCCAATCGTAAAATTTACTTTTGAAATATTAGAATGATTTTCAGATTTGTACTGTTAATTTTTTTTATCATGCAGTATTTTGTTTTCTTCTATGTTTCAATTGGAACCTGAAGATAGTTGTGAGACAATACATGAACTTAACATTATTCAAACCCAAATTATGGTTGGCATAATCGAAGTAATTTTACCCCGCGACAGGCTGGCGCTGAATTTAGCGGGAGTAATTTTATGTCATATTTCCGTCAGATTCACCAGAAAAATCTGAGATGATTTGAATGTCGAAATTTGGACCTTTCAATCTATTCATCACCTGAAATCGGCTATATGAAACAATTAAACTGAGGACATATTTTTTTTAAATTATATCCGCATTACTAAGGAATATTTTCAATTAAATCACGTGAAGGAACGAGAAACTTTAGCATATTCATCAGAGTGTATTTTGCATCGAACCACAACAGCGTATAAAAAATATGATCTTCCCGAAATTCACGCAGCCTTGCGCGTGCATAAGCTAGTAATCAAATTAAACCTTTTCAAAGACAAGCTACCATTCAAATGCCTCAAAAATTACAAAATAATTGCTTCGGATGTGTGACGTAGGTTATTCGGTGAGTGAATTACAAAATAATTGCTTCGGATGTGTGACGTAGGTTATTCGGTGAGTGATAGATTCAATACCTTGTCGCCTTTGTATTCGAACTGAAAACTTTCCCCGACAAGCTCTTGAATCTATAACTCACGGGATAACCTACGTCACACATCCAAAGCAATTATTTTCTACTTTTAAGCGCATTTGAATAAGAGCTTGTCTTTGAAAAGGTTTTTATGGATTATTTCATTATAATCCGACTCTGTCACAAGATAGGCATACCCTATTCCTCCTTTCGTCTTTGAGGTATCCGTGTAGATTCAGAAATTTCCTATTTTCTTCATTCATTTATTTTCCAGATGACTGTAACTATATTTTGATACTTTCACTTTTCCTTTTCCTAGTTTTAGAATACTCTTGTATCTCTTGAGTTCTGGGTCGCATCATACCCGAGTTTCTATACCCTATGGAAAGTGGAGGTGATTTTTTTGTCTGCCAATGTTTATTTTGTAGATCATTACTATTAAGTTCGCTTGATTTTTTTGATTTTCCGATTCCTGGAACTTGATTCTTAATTTTTTTTTTACCAATTAAGTTCTTCTAAGGCCTCCACTCCTAATGCTCCTATTCTATCTGGTGATGCTTTCGAACGGAAGAGATGTAGATTTTTCATTTCTTATAGACAGTTCTTTGTGAATCAATCCCGTCATTTCAGAAAATGGAAAAGTGATATTAATCATATTTTGAGAAAATAGAAAACTAACGCAAAATAGTCTCTTCAAGAATTTGGGGAATTTGAATTTGAAGAGCTTTATGAGCTCCACAACATTTATCTGGGAAGTTTTTCTCTGATTTGTACACAAAAATGAATAACTGTGAATTATCATTCATCAGAAATAATAATTTTTGTGTACCCTGTATGACTCTTCTCATTTGAGGTTTATTCGTTCGTGTCAATCAGATACTATTCGAGTTTTTTTCGATGAACCATTGTTTTTCAACTTTTCTCGGATTCAAAGTGGAACTTGATGAATAAATATTGGTTATCATTTTTCCAAGTGATATTTAGATTGAAACCCAAGTAATTACCGTCTATATCCTTGTGTGATTCCTTCCTTTCGATTTGAGTCAGATCACATAGAAACATTACGAACCATTTGGGGAGATTTGAATTCTTCTTCAACTTCCGTTTGGAAAGTTCAAGATTTATAAAAAAAATCTGTCATAGTTTTCAATTAGAATGTTTATTTTTCCGAACATGAGTCGTTAGATTGGGTTTCAGAATCATCTACAAAATAAAAATGATTCTCGATTCTTTGTGAGCGCAAAACGTGAGAACTGCTGGACCGATATGGCATTTTTTTTGTTCGTAATAGCCCGAGGATAGTTTATACGAAAAAAAAAAAAATATGAAATTTTTCCGGAAATTGACAGATTCGGGTATATACAAAATTTGGCGTGGAAAGTGTCTATCGTGTCATTTATAACCACGAAGGAATCAGCTCAGCGGTTAAACTATCGCCTGTTGGATTCGGCAAAAATTAAAAGTTCTTTTTTCTATGGGATTTTTGAGGACACTAACACGATTTGAGCGATGGAAATGCTTGAATCTTTGGACTTGGGAAGTTCTCAGGAATATATCACGGTATAACGGTATAATTCGAATAATGGGATAACGTCGGAAGGGAAAAAAGGGACAATGGGAAAACGGGATAATCGTATATCAAAAAAACGGAATAACGGGAAAACGGGACAACGGGATGACAGGCGGGTAAACGGGATAAGAGAAGAATAGGATAACGAGTAGCAGGTAGAGTCAAAAGCATAACCAAGATAAAACAATACAAAGAGAAACATAGGATAAAAATGAACTCTGCGCGGATGAGAGTTTTCAAGAAAAAATGTTTAGGGAATACAGGAATTTGGACAGGACAACGTCTGTTGGGTTAGCTAGTGAATAAATACGAGAATCTACTCCTATGACTGGCTGCTCCATCTGTTTTCCATTAACAGATATACAAACTCACGAGTGAAGCGGACATGAACCATGAGAAGGGAAATTGGAAGAATTATCACAACAAACATGTTTGAATAATGGAACTTGGAGATATGAAAATTGTCATTAAAAAAACAATATCTACTTCATATTTGATTCCCTTGCATCCATCATTGAATGATGAGGGGAAAAAATATTTTTTCTTGGTATGGGCCACTCCATGATCATTCATAACCTACAGCAATTAAACAATGAATTATTGGGTATATATTTTTTTCAGATCAAGAATACTGGTACGAACAAGCACGAATAGCATTGAGAAAAAGACTGCAATATGCAAGTGATCATCGGCCGTACGCCAAGAATGTAGTACTTTTTGTAGGAGATGGTATGGGGGTAGCAACATCGACAGCAGCCCGTATTCTCAGAGGTCAGCGTTTAGGAAAACACGGAGAGGATCACGAACTCGCATGGGATTCTTTTCCAGCCGTTGCGTTGGCGAAGGTAAGATATTTCACTCTTTCTGGTTTTCCATGAAAAGATTCATTATTCTGAAAAATAAAACAATTTGATCTCGAGTAATTATTCACAAAAGTTGACAGTTTATGTTGCAAAAGAGTGCATAAAAGACATCAAGTAGCCAATGCTGCAGGCATTTTGACACTACAAAATGTTGCATCTCTTTAGAATAACATATTCTCACACACAGAATCGGCAACTCGGGAGCAACAGTACTCAAAATGATAGCAAATGATCAAATATCGAAAGTCAAATGTAAATAACACCCACTGAGCTTATTCGAACTAGATAAGTATCTATAAAAGTCAATACCTACATTACAACCAGAATCTTCTACCCGAATCATAAAATACAGGGTGGGCAATAGGGCGTCAAAGTCCATAGTCTACAGGGTGAGTGAGGAGTACTACGATAAACTTCGGGAGGTGATTCCTCATATGAATTATTTATATAAATTTATGTCTGGAAACGCTTCGTTTCCAAGATGCAGGGTGTTGAGGTTTCATTTATTTTTTCATTCTTTTAATAAATTTCGAAATACTGACCTTAAACGAAAATTGGTATTGAGAGGTTTTTTGAGAGGTCAAATTTGAACCCGATATTATTATTGCTCTTACTCGTAGGGGGCACCACCTACACGTCTTCTCCTCCTTTGAAGATCCATAACTTTTCGAGCGTACTTCTAGCACATTTTTTAGGAAAAAAAAAATTTCTATCATATCTACGTAAAAAAGCTTTTCGTGTTACGAGTCACTATAAGCAACTGTTTTCTAGATATTTGGACTTGAAAATTTCAAATCGATTATTTGATGATCGATGCGTGTTGAAGTTATCACCATCATTCTGCATTTTTCACAAGAATGCTCAGGAAATGAATTTGACGTTCAAGTAAGAAGTTTTGGTAAGTATATATTATGTGACAGTTAAACGTTTTGTTGTTTTGTCGAAGAGTCTGTAAGTTTTAAAACACCAATTTTGAAAAACCAGATTATTTAAACAATAATGCTCATTTAGCCGATATAATAATAATAATATTTCGTTTATTGCACACCACATTTTATAACATTTAGAAAATATATATATATATATATATATTTATAAATATGTAGGTAAATGATGAGCAAATGGCCTTTGGTTCAGATTGCTAAGTTACCTCGCATCTGATTTTCCACCAAGGCCTTCATTTGAGAAAAGTCATGTTGATGTTAATAGGGTTGAGAAGAAGAATGAGATCAGCGAAATGATGGCAGAAAAGAGAAAGAGAGAGAAATATTGAGAGAGAGAGAGAGAGAGAGAGAAATGAGGTCAGGAAAGTGTACATTTTTAACATTTCCTCAGATTCTCGATGCGAATGCTTCGTTTGTTGCTTCAGTTGTGCTGAGAAAAAAATAAATGATTCTTGAATGTTTTATTGAAGGTAGTGATCGTTAGGCCAAAACAGTTGGGGTTCCAGGTGTTTATGTAATTGATTGTATCAGATATATTATATGAGAATGAGCGCTTAAACAATTCTTTTATGTGAGCAGGAATACTCAAAACCAATTTTCCTATTAAATTCGAGTTGTGTACGTCAGTTCTATAAGTTGAATGATCATGTAAGTAGAAAGGATTTTTATACTTGATGATTTTAAAGAAAGTACAGGATGTGTGTAGGCGTCTGCGGTTGCTCATGTTGAGCCATTTTAAATCTTTCAGTCTGTGAGAAATTCTGGATCTACTTTTTATACCAAAAATTAGTCTCATACATGAATTTTGTTGTTTTTGTATACGCCCTATGTCACTGCTATCTAAACAATTGTGATAGACCACATCACAGTGATTAAAGTGGGACAAAACTAGTGAATCGCATACTTTTTTTTTGACCTCTCTACTTAAGAATTTCCTTTGCGGGCATACCAATTTCAAAGATTCATAAGCAGTTTTGGGTTTTTAAGTGACATGTTCAGTGAATCTAAGCTTAGAGTCTATAATAAGCCCTAAATTTTCAGAGTGAGACTTGAAATTAATTTTGAAATCTCAAATTTTTAAATCGTAACTTTTTGCCTGCTCGCAAATATTTTCGGTCCCGAATATCATAGCAACTGACTTGTTGGGATTGATTTTCGACATATGATCTGCAGATACTTCCAAAATTGCATTCAAGTCACTATCGATACAGTTTACGCCCTCTGCGAGATTTGGTGGATCAAAGGAGAAATATATCTGAGAATCATCTGCGTATAAATGGTAGTTGCAAGATTTCAGTTTCTCAGTGAAAGTGGATGCGTAGAAGGTGTAAAACAAAGGTCCTAAAATGCTGCCTTGCGGTACCCCTGAATTTATTTCCTGCCAATTCAAGGATGTATCACTTTGAGTAACCTTTTGTCTTCTGTCATGTAAATAGGATGAAATTAATACTATAGCTGTATCACTGAATCCAAAATAGTGCAACATAGAAAGTAGTATTCGGTAATTCATGGTGTCGAATGCTTTCGAGTAGTCTAATAATATTAGAATTGTTACTTCGTTTCCATCGAGAGCTCCAATTATATCATCGATTATTTTTAATGTTGCTGTAGCGCAACTGTGGCCGGTTCTAGAACCAGACTGTTTCAATGGTAATATATTATGTTGATCAACGTAAGATCTGATCTGATTTTCCATTATTCTTTCTAGAATTTTTCAAAATGAGGGAAGGACGCTGATTGATCTCAGGTCATTATAGCTCTGGGGATTACAAGTTTTTGCTATGGGTATTACTTTTGCACTTTTCCGTAAGTTGGGAAAGTGATTTTGACTTATACATTCATTTATAATGTGAGTAGTTGAAGATAAAATGAAGGGTTCACAAAGATTTATAATGGTGATATTTATTCCATCATGACCATAAGCCGGCGATTTTATATTATCAATTATTTCAGAAGTTTCAATCTCGCTAGTTGATGAAAAAGTAAACTGTTCGTTCAATCCTTCTTTTTGGTTGGAGTTACGAAAGTTCATTGAGTGTTCATTCGGTTGACCCCCATTAGTACAAGAACTTAGTAAAAAATTATTAATAGTATTTCGTTCATGACCTTGCGGATGGCAATACGCGCGCAGCAAGACGTATTCAATAGGAGCGATTTTCTAATCAAGTACTGCCTTCAGCTCCAACATTCATCAGCCTCCGCCGTCGTTTGGCAGAAACAGGTAGTTTTGAGAGGGCAGCTGATATTATTGGAAGACCAAGAGCAGTTGTGAAACAGCAATGTCAGGATTATCTCTTGTGTCATGTTTCTTTGGTTGGCCTATACTATTTCTATTTGTGATAGACAATCGTCTAAAATATTTGTTGGTGCCCTAGTACCCTCTCGGGGATCCGTGTTCAGAGTATTCTTATAGTTTTTCTGTTTATGTGTTGCCAATTGATGAATACTATTATCGAAATTTTTATCAAAATTTTTATTAGTAGTAACGTCTCCAATTGGTTTTGTGTTTATATGTATTAAATTTTTGTTACGTTTTTGTCCGTGTGTAATTCCATTCGATATCTAAGTGGCTATTTGGTTTTTGTACAGTGTCCATTTGTTACCATTATTTATATTTATTACTCTACCTTTCGAATAACTGTCTAGTCGCAAAACGTAATTTTCAAGCACCTGATTCAATTTTGAGATATTAGAAGAGTAACACGACTTAGAGTGTGAAGGAACAGTATTCATTAAAATATTTGTATGTTGACAGTGTTTCAATTTACTATTCAATAACTTGAATGATGGGTATCTGTTTTTGATAATGTCATTTAAACCACCCTGTATGATCACAAAATCATTTGTTGTAAAGTTTTTCGTGAGTTTCACAATATCTGATATGACATCATCCATACAAGCTCCTGGTTTCATTATAGTTTGAACATAAAACTTATTGTCAAGTCGATTTTTTATTAATTTACCCAAGTAACGTCCACCTTCATCACACAGTACCAATATCTTGTTTGCCCTGTTTATTTCTTTGTCTGCATTGCTCCGCCTTGGTTCAACATCATCTTTTTCTGTTTCGTAGTAATGACTTCCTCACCCGAATTTTCTATCTTCTTTGTTTCATCTCTCAAGTTATTTATTTCTTGGCAATAGATCTCATTTTCCTTTTCTAGTGTTTTTATGGTTTCTACCATACTTCTCTGTCCACTCAGTTCCTGTACCTCTCTTTCAAAATGTTGCAGTTTTTCATTGCTTTGTTGCAGATTCTCTCTGAGTAATTTGTTTGTGTTGTCCATGGCGATAATATTTTCATTCAACTGTGCTATGGTTTCCCTTTGTTCTTCTAACATAATCATATCCCTTTTTTCATAGCACACCATAGCCAATCAAAATAATGTACATGAAACACACTCATTCGGGAAAAATTATGCAAAATCAAGAAATAAAAACACTAAACAAAGTCGCTTAAAAACTCACAATATTTCCTCGGTGGAAATGAGCAACTGAAAATTTCCAAATTCCATAAATCAGAAACGGCTAGAAATAGCTCGGATGAGTAGAAACAAAAAATATTCGCCTCACTACATGAAACGTGTTAGGTACTTTAGTTTCATTTGTTTGTTTCTGGTGAGAGGAAAGATGATATAAGTTGTCTGAGAAACAAAATAACAATTTAGTAGGAATCAAGGAAATAAATGCATGAAAAGAAAATCAATTCCTTTGAGTTTTCAATTACAATTTGATTCCCAAAAGTAGTATTCACAGTCCACATTCCACAATATTTAACATGGTCCTTCGAGCCGGATATCTATTGAAGTTGTCAAGAAGTCTCCAGCTTTGGGAAGTGAATGGGAGAGGAACACCGAAGTCGACAAATTCTGTGAGTCCGTTCAATTTCTATATTCAAAGATTCTTTTGCTATTGAACTATTTATGTATTCTGATGTGTGGTACTATTAGGATTCAAGTGGATTGCAAGATTGCTGACAATCCCCGATTTTATTTGACAGTTCTACTGACAGTTGTATTTCTGGGATATTGCTATTGTAGTCCAGGAAATATAGTTGACATTTTCATTAAATTACTGACAATCTTCGAGTTCACCTGACATTTTTCTCGACAGTTGTAGTTCTTGGATATTCGCCATAGTCCAGGAATTATAGTTCAATTTTTCATTATCAGTTAGATCATTGGTTTACATTCTCAAAATGGAAATTTCCGAAATGAGAATAGAGAGAGTTTAATTTAGAGGTTCTCTGGCACAATTCAAAATATTTCTATCATCAATCGATGATCAACAATTGAATAAATGGACCATTTATCGATAACAGAAAAGATTAGAAACAATTGAGCCTATTTTCAAGTTATTTGATGAATTGCAATCACGAATAGAGATCAATCTAGGTGAAGAAGATAATCAAAAAAATAAGATCAACGTGAGGAGTTTGAAATATGTTATTATGCATCTATAAGTAAAGCTAGATCAATTATCACTTCATTTCATGATAAGAAATAAGCAATACAAGCATAATTTTTTTCAAATACTAATCATATGTAGTTAATGCCAATGAGGATCAACAGAGTATTGTTCAAATTCAAATTCGTTTGAGCAGTGATTCGAGTAATAGTGATACCAATAGTAGTGACTGGTCTGATTTACATAAAGTGAAATATCCTCCTATACGTTTGCCTTCTTTTAGTGGATCATATGGTAATTGGTTTGAGTTTCGAAATGCGTTTACTGCTTGAGTGCACAACAACTAATCTATGAATGAAATAGAGAAATTCTATCATTTGAAATCATCTTTACAAAATGAGGCCGGCGAAGTCATTTAATCTTCAGAAGTAACTTCATCGAACTATCAGATTGTTTGGCTATTTTCGATTTTTCTGCCATACTAACGGAATGCCATTCCTATCTACGAAAATTATATGACAATGTGACAAAAAATCTGCGATCATTAAAAAAATCTATAGGTACCGGTTGACACATGGGATAATATAATTATCTATATAATTGCTTCCAAACTCGATCTTACTACTCGCAGAGAGTGGAAATCATTTGATTTTCAAGGTACACTTTCATATATGAGAGATATGAATTCATTTTTGAAAAATGGATGCAAACTTCTTGGAAAATCAGAATATAATCAGAATGCGAAATGCGAGAAAATCTCTATCAAAATCTCACATCCATGTTAGTGTCAATAAACCAAAATGCTATTTCTGTAAAGGGAAACGCATGATCTTTCTTGTGGCGAATGATTAAAACTTTCTATTCCCTCCAGAATAAAAGAACCAAAAAATAAAAAGCAATTCATCAATTGTTTCAGACCAGGACATTTTGCACCTAACTGAACATATTCTCGTTGTAAACAATGTAATCGCAAACACAATAGTTTGGTTCACATTGAAAATAATGGAAATAACAATCCAATAGGAGAATATTCTGGGAATCAGTGCCAAACTACAACTGAAAATCCAACGGTGACTTCTCATGTGTTAAATAATTTTGTTGATAGTCAAGTATTGCTTTCCACGGCTGCGATAAGAATTAAAGATCATAAGGGACAGCTACAGTTGGAACGAGTACTTCTTGACAAAGGTTCACAGAGTTCCTTCATAACTGAGGAGCTATCTCAAAGACTGAACTTGAGAAGATTTCCAACTAATTTGGCTGTCAGAGGGGTAGGTCAATCTTCAGCTTATATTCACAATCAAGTATTATTTGAAATCAAATCTCGTAACAGTCCATTCAAATCTAGTTTTTCCTGTTTTATACTACCAAAAATACTCTACCAAATATATTCATCAACATCAGTCATTTGAAAATTTCTCCGAATATACAATTGGCTGACCCAGAATTCGATAAACCTAGTGAAATCGATATGTTGCTGGGTGCATATATTTTTTGGGATTTGCTTGGGTGGTCGGTCAGATTTCTTCGAACATTTTTACTCGGTTGGATAGTATCAGGAAATTTGAATCTTTCTTCTTGAATCAATACCTCTATTGTATGTTTTAATATGCAACTTGAGAATGCGATAAATGATAATTTGAACAAGTTATGGCAACTAGCAGAATGTAATAATTCTGAAAAAATCCTTACGAAGTCTGAACGATTTTGTGAACCACATTTCATGATCAATTTTAGTCGCGATGTGGATGGTCGTTTTATTGTTGAAATGCCAATAAAAGATGATACTAGACTTCTGGGTGGTGAGCAAAAGATGGCTTTGGATAGATTTTGGGCAATCGAACGAAAACTCAATGGAAAGGAACAATTGAAAGTAGAATACGTTCTTTTTATGCGCGAGTACGAGGAATTGGGTCACATGACCCTAGTTGATGAAGAATGTTCCAATGAAACTATTTATTACCTTCCATATCATGCTTTTGTTGAAGAATCAAGTTCAACTACGAAGGTAAGGGTCGTTTTTGATGCGAGTGCTAAGTCAGACAGTAGCGTATCACTCAACAATATACAGTTCAGTGGCCCTACAATTCAATCAGATCTATTTTCAATTTTGCTCAGATTCAGACAGCATTCAATTGTTATCAATGCAGACATTTCTGGAATGTATCGACAAATACTCATCCATGAAGACCAGCAAAAATTACAACGAATTTTATGGAGGAAAGATTCTTCTGAACCTGTGAAATGCTATAAATTCAATAAAATTACCTATGGTACTGCTTCAGCGCCATATTTAGCTGTCAGAACATTGTTTCAGTTGGCTGAAGAAAATAAAGTGTAATTCTCCAGCGCGGCACGGGTGAATAAAAACGATTTCTATATGGATGATTTATTGACTAGTTCAGACTCAGTTGATGGGATAATTTCCATTCAGAGAGAAGTTTCTGTTATTCTGTCTTCAGCTGGTTTCCATTTACGGAAAAGGCTAACTAATAGACCAGAAATTAGTGATCAATTTGAAATAACCGATGCAAATATGAATTGATTTGTTGAAAATATTTTCAACAAATCAATCTATCATACCCAATGACAGGTTTTAATGTCAGAAAACACTAATTTAAAAGTGTCTCTCCAAAAGAAATGGTTCTAACTTTTTCCATCTTTGCAAACTGAGATTGCTTCTTGAAAATGTGTTTCCCATTTCTTCCGGTCTTCCTGATGATCGTGGAAGCGTGAAATAGATTTTCGTCGACAAAAATGTATTGAAGACCTAGTGAATGCGATGTCTTTCCTGCGTCAATGTTACGAATGATTTCTGGTGAGTACTCTCTTTTGGAAAACATTCTTCTTGGCCTCATTCATCTTTATGGGTTCTTAATTGAGACTGGAATAGAAAATCAAATAACTGTCTGTATGAAAATGCAAATTTTCAATTTCAGATTTTTTTTTTAAGTTAGGGCTTTTTCAGAATATCTATCAGATGTAGTTTAATGTCCAGCGTGGCTTTAGCCGGGGAAATAACTTCATTTTAATCGTGGATTTTTCAATTCACAAAAAAATCTTTCTATCAATATTCAATTGAGAATGTTTCCCTTTTCAACACGAATATGATTATTATTCAATTAGGGCCGGTAGAAAATTATAAAAGTCTAGGAGTACTGTGGAATGCTGGTGCAGACACTATTCAATATTCTATCATTGATATTTCGATTTGAATCGTCACAAATTACGTCACAAATTTTCGGCCCTTTGGGTCTATTATGTCCAATAATTATACGAGCCAAATTAATTCTTCTACAGTTATGGCAAACTGAAATCATTCGGGATGAATCTGTTCTACAGAAAATATATACACAATGGCTGAAATTCAAAAAGGATCTAGATATCATCAATCAATTGAAAATTCCAAGATTCATCCGTGACGTTGATTCAATTTCTGTCGAATTTCATGGTTTTTGCGATGCCTCAGAATTTTCTTATGGGGCATGCATTCATATACGATCTCAAAATGACACAGGCTATCACACATCTAGATTACTTTGCGCTAAATCTAGAGTTGCACCATCGAAACAAGTATCATTACCGCGGTTAGAACTTTGTCGTGCAACCTTACTTGCACGTCTTGTTAAAACGGTTTGCAACACTCTCAAGTTTAAATATTTCAAGAAAATAGTTTTGATGTAATTTCACCATATCAATAGGTTGGTTGAAGGCACCTGCTAGAAATTAGAAAACTTTTGTAGCAAATAGGATTGGTGAAACTCAAATAATAACTGATGCAAGTTATTGGCATCATGTAAGATCTGCCGATAATCCTGCCGATATAAGTTCTCGAAGTATGCAAGCTAAGGCTGTGATAGAATCAAATATATGGTGGCAGGGGGGCCTCCTTGGTTTTTGGATGACGAGTCTCGTTGGAATTTCTCTTCAATTAATGAATATAATTTAGAAAGTTCCCCGAAAAAACTACTCTTATCTGCCATTTCAATCAACAATTCAAATTTCAATATTTTTGATTTTTTCTGTTCAATGATAAAATTACAAAGAGTCATAGCTTATTATATACAATATATTTCCAACTCGAGAAAGTTAAAAACAAACGTCAAAATGGAACTTTGACAATGTTTGAATTGAAAAATGCACTGAATTTGTTGATCAAAATCAGCCAATGTCAAAGTTTTCCATTGGAATATGATGAACTATGTCACAATAAATGTACTGAGAAAAAAAGTCAACTTTTATCTCTGAACCCATTTCTTGAGTCTATTATGAGAGTAGGAGGCAGACTACACAACTCTGTATATAATTTTGCTAAAAAGCATCCAATAATTTTATCACCTAAACATAAGCTTACTAGGCTCATATAATCAGATGAGCATTGAAGGCTCTTACACTGTGGTCCCCAACAATTGTTGTTCCTTATAATAGAAAGATATTGGCCACTATGTGGTTGAAGTACTTCGAGAAAAATAACTCGTAGTTGTGTGACTTGCTTTCGAACGAAACCAGTTCCGGAACAATATTTGATAGGTACCTTGCCAAAAAGTTGTGTTACACAAAATTTCCCCTTTTCCAGTGTAGGTATTGACTACGCTGGTCCCATTTTAATTGAAGATACCTAGTAAATTAAGAGGAGCAAGGACGATAAAAGCTCATATATGTATATTTATGTGTATGTCCACTGAAGCAATGCATAAAGATCCCCTTACCGATTTATCATCGGAAGCATTTTTGGAAACTCTCAGACGTTTTATAGCTAGAAGAGGTAATCCTAGTCAGCTCTCTTCAGATACTCAATGGTTCCACTTTCACTGGAGCTAATACACAATTGAAGGAATTTTATTCCTTTCTTCGGTCTTCTTTCGATGCAATAACAAATACTTTGTTAAAATACAATATTTCATGGCATTTTATACCAGCTAGGTCACCCAATTTTGGTGGTTTATGTAAAACGGGTGTGAATAGAATAAAATGTTATTGGAAGCAAGTTGTCGTTGATTTTCAAATGACTCATGAAGACCTTCTTACAGAACTAACACAGATTGAATGCCTAAATAATTCAAGACCCTTGACGCCACTATCGTCAGACCCAGCCGATTTTTTGATCGGGAAAACAATGACAGCTATTCCCAATCAACATCTGCTTGACATCAAAGAATCTCGACTGAACAAATATCAAAAGATGCAGCAAGTCTTGCAGCACTTCTGGAATAGATGGCATCTGGGGTATATTTCCGAATAACAAGAAAGGATGAAATGGAGGTCAAATGTCGCAACTCTACTGAAAATTGGCAGTTTGGTACTACTGAAAGAAGAAAATCAAACACTCCTGAAGTGGAAGATGGGACGAGTAATCAGTATCCACCCTGGCACCGACAGTGTTGTTCGTGTGGCAACAATTAGACTATCTAATGGCAATGAAGATCAGCGAACAGTTACTAAGCTTTGTGTTCTGCCAATAAAAAGTGAATGACATTTTCAAATACCTATTCGTTTTTCAAGGACTACATAAATGTTTTTCCTATTTTGATAGTTCTTTAGCCCCTTCAAGGCGGGCAGTATGTTAGGTACTTCAGTTCAATATGTTTGTTTCTGGTAAAAGGAAAGATGATACAAGTTGTCTGAGAAACAGGGTAACAATTCAGTAGGAATCAAGGAAATAAATGCATGAAAAGAAAATCAATTCCCTTAAGTATTCAATTACAATTTGATTCCAAGAAAAAGTATTTACAGTCCACATTCTACAATATTCAACAGAATGGTCAAAAAATAAACGGGGTGTTCCATTCAAAATACACGAGAAAATTCAATTCAAAAAGTTCCGAATGAAAAAATAATGTTTAGCCACCCTGTATGATTTCAGGGTTTGAAAATGGATCACGAATATCACAAGTCTGTCTATGAAATAGCATTATCATAAAAAAAAATTAATATCCGTGGAGACTGATTTTTTTGTTATGCATCTGTCGATGACATTATTTCCACAAAAAAAAATATAACCATCAAGTGATCGAGAGAGAGAGAGAGTCAATCATATTGGTCAGTTGGATGGAAGGCACCAAACTGCTTAGAAACATAAGCTAATATATTAGGAATTCCGTTTAAAAAAAATGCACTCGACCCTGTATATTCGGCAATTATTTCTGGTTATTGACTCTGTTATCTTGTTCACTTTTATTTATGAATAATCCTTCTAACTATCATAGAACCCGAGCAATTAGTCTCTGACGCACTATTGCCCCACCCTGTATACTTTTTGATTCAATTATTCCAAGAATATCGCAATTTACTCAAATCCCATTGTTCGGTACTCGCGTATTTCTATGAAATTATGCTTCTCCCTCTCCAGGAGCATTATTCAGAAGAACTCAACTGAACTGAACGGTACTCTCCACTATCTACAGAGTGACCCATTGGAAAGCGGGCCACCTCTCTAGAACTGTTATGTATTGTCCGATTCAGAAGTTTTTCATTTCAGTAGATAGAGCATCAATAGTTCTAGTTGAATGCCATAAATTCGAAATAAAAATAAAAATGTCACAGCCCACTTCATTTTTTTTTCAAGGATAAAAATACAAAAAACATACTAGTGATTTCGTTTAATAAAATTTGACGACGCCACTGGATTTGTGATGCTTTCAAATGGGTGTTACCAAAATTTCACGATGAAATTATTTTTTTCAACAGAAATATAGCATAAGTAAAATATTTATATCAATATCGAAATAATTCGAATGAACACTGCAGTTTGTCGTCAAACAATTGAAATGCACATCTCTACATCCAATAATATAATTACCAATATTAATAACATAAATGAACTACTACAAAAGAATGTATTGACATGACAGTGCCTACACATTGAATTTCGGCCTGTTCAACCAAATCTCCATTTTATATTTATCGTATCGTTTTCTAATATTAATCATAAGGACGTGATTAGGTGATAAGGACGGCCTTCCAGGAGAAACCATTTCCTATGCAGAACATGGAAGTCAAATGCTGAGGTGAGTGGGTTTGGCTTTGTCATTGTCCGATATCATAAATTCAAATTTCTCAAACTAGAGTCCACTAAGCTTCTTTCTCGCCCACCCATTCAATATTCTACTCGTGGCTTCTGCTCATTGCAACAAAATGGATTGCCATGATTTTGAGGGATTATCGTCGATTGACCCCTTCGAGAATGGGTAATAGGATAGTTAGCTGTAATTATTGGAGTAACAATACCGTACAATCAGCAAGATTGTATCAATTATAAATCAACAGACATAATAATGCTTCATACCAATGAGGATGACCCCACTTAGTTCACCATAGCCGAGTAATCTGAGTAGAATTATATTGATGCTTCTCCATATTCATTTTCAAATGATAGTCAGGATGGTATCTACCTATTCTGGGCTGGACGTCAAATAATTAGTTATAGAGTGTTATATAGCATGATGAATGAGCTAACTGGCTCGTATAGTGGCCTCCAGTCCTGAAATTATGTTTTTTGCAACGAAGCATTTTTTCCACTCTGTTACTAAGACCTGGTATAGACAAAAATATTAGTCGGAACTGGGCCTTCAGGGTGTTGCTTGTGTAGCACACCGTTCCAATTAATTTGGAGTGAATTACTTTGTCACTCCCATATATACTTGTATTTTCAGTACCGTTAAGATGGTATCATGAATTGATTCAATGAAATTCATCTCGTCATTATCATTCATCACGGTCTGGCAAATGGGAAAATAGTTGTTAATAATTATGTAGACATCAAAATGATCTAGAAATTTCCGACAGTTACTAGAAATACGAGAAAAAACCGTCGCTGAAACAAGTTTGAGCACATGTTGACTGGTGCCAGATATGAGGAATTTGATCTCTGGATCTCAAAAGAAAGCGTGGGTTCGAATTTCACCACCTTTACCTAAAGGACTTTTTCCCTTCGAAATTGGGATTTTTTTATTTTTTTACCTGAGTGTTTGTCCCGAAACAAGTAATTTCTCAATTTCAAAAATTGAAAAATGTTGTCAGTGGTGGGATTTGAACCCACGCCCCGTTGAGAGATCCTGAGTTTGTATCTGTTCAGGCTGGCATTTTAGACCGCCCGGCCCTCTCGGTATATCATTTAGTGTCAAAATATTACCATACTTCAACGTAGGCGAGTAATTAATTCATGTACTTTTTTGTACTTGCTACCTGTAAAAGGATCCCGTTTTTTAGCTAGTAAGTACGCACACATCAACAACATTTCACAACTCATTCTCTAAATTTCATCTTTCCTAAAATTACGTTGGTTTGCCGACTCTGGGATCCTACTCTTAAGCCGGCATCCAACGACGCGTGGAGTGGCAATCCTGGATTGGGAGTTGAGAGTCAAGGTTGGCGCAACGAAATGCGTGGGGCCGTTTCCATGGCGCATATAGGATCGCGGTTCCAGACGTGGACACGCAGCGGTTGTCGTCTGTTGTACGCCGGCAGTGTTGGCGGTAGAAATTCAAATAATGTTTACTGATTTGCTCTTCAATTCTGTTTCAGATATCATAAATTGAATTTTCGTTTTTATGGTTTGGATCCCGTGGGTTCCAAGTAATCGGCTCGGCTTCATAGAGGGATATAAATTCTAACACTACTTCGTTCGACCACTCCATCGTGAAAGTTACCAAGGCACTGACAGTAGAACGGGCCTAGCGGCATCGTTGGAACAGTATACACGCGCCATCGTTGGGGCTGCTTTGAACCGTGTTCATTTACCGACAGACGACGGGACTCACCGCGCCGAACGAAGATCGCTAAGCCTGCCCTATCCGACGGCGCGTGAGTTTGGCGCGAGGAGTGCCACTCCACGCGCCGTTCGATCCCGGCTCAATAGTATTGCATGGCATAATGACAATTGAATGTTATGGAATAGTAAACGTCAACTTTCAAATGGAAAAATATTGAAGAACTATAAAACGTGTATTTGGATGATCATATACTCTTTGGGTGATAATATCTCATGTTTTTTGTATGCCGGAGTTGGAATAATGGTTTACATTGAATATGTGGCACGTCAATCTGATATTTTATAACGAATATTATTATGAGAAATAAAATACCAAATACTGTGGCGAATGAGTTTGGGAGAAGAATGTATAGGTATAGTATTCCTGACGGGAGTCCCCCGACCGCACAGGTTTTCATTTTTGTTTTGATGGAACTGGCAGGCAAGAGTGGGTAGCAAAAGTATTGATAAATAATTTTTTTCCTGCAGTGTTAAACAGTCAGACGGACCCTTTGTTGCGTTTTGATCAAATTCACAAAAAAAAACAGACGTTTTTTGCGGAAGCTCGTATTTGCAGGTTCTGTACTTTTATGATGACTTACAATATTTTCCTTTGCTTCTCTTCAAATCGCCGAAAGATACTTCTGCCGTGAAATTCCAATTGTTTTCGAGTAATCCGTAGTGGATTCGTACGCTTCAGCTAGTTTTCTGAGGAATATTTCAGTTAATTTCCGTTACCATTGGTGCTACGAAAATTATTCTTCTGGTATATATTCTGATTCTCTCAATTTATTGCAGATACTTGAGTCCTGTGGAGCATTGTCACGTATCGTCTGTACTTAACGGGGGAACGAGATAACGTTATAACGGGAAGTAGGCCAATCCACAGGAACGAGCTAGATGGAATAACAAAAAACTTCTGAACAAAAATTAAATCGACGAAGAGAGAAACTGAATGGCAAAAAATTTAATATATCTTCTTGGTTTTAATAATAACTGAGCTCCTCAACTAATGTGAGTAACCAATTTAAAATCGGCGCTAAGCCAACCAGCGGGATGCATGGCGGCGTTTTGATATATTTTTTTTATTTAATGATCTTTGGTGATTTTTTGTTTGGCGCCGACACAAAATTAGTTACTCACATTAGTTTAGGAGCTCAGTTATTATTAAAACCAAGAAGATTTATTCTATTTTTTGCTTTTCAGTTACTTTTTCCGTCGGTTTCATTCTTTGTTAAAAAGTTTTTGATTTTTTCTTTTTGTGGCTGAAATCCACTAATAACCACCTACTCGATTGACTCCAGGTATCCATTATTTCATAGTGTCATCAGATCTACAGATGAAAATTAAATCTTTCCCTATTTTTCAACCCTCAGGGGTCGATTATCCTACTTCAAGAAAATATAACAAACTCTGAAGTATACCCTATTTGGATGAAGGAGAATCATCTGAATCGGAAGACCAGTACAAAGTTCTTGAGTGGTAGAATCGGTTAACGGGTAAAAATTCAGTGGGTCAACGATAAATATCCCCTACTTTTCTACCCTTAACAGAGATTTTTTTCAAATTCAAATTCGAATGGTACCAACTTCGAATTATACCCTATCTAATGAAACAAAAATCATCAAAATCAAACTAAATAAAAAAAAGGTATGTGTGGTCATACATAACCTCCTCTTTTTTTTCGTCAGTTTAAAACAGGAAAAAGTACAAATTCTACGCGGACAAAGATCACTATGCACACACATAAGCCCAGATGTTTCCGTGTCATGCCACGATTCACAATTCATCAGTTTTCTGTGCCTTGGAGCGCGTGCAGTACAATGATCATCGCTAGCCGACATTTTCAAGAACAGTTTCTCAGCATACGCAAACTGCTCGAAATATAATCAAAAAGTGGTGCAAAAAATATTACTGTAAACTCTCAAAAAACCACCATAGTACCATGTACCATACAAGAGTTATCTGAGAGAACTAGGTCACATGTTTCAAACAGGGTATAATTTCCATTTGCAATAGAGGCAAAATACTTAGGAGTGATTTCGGATCATAAATTGATATGGAATGAATACCTATAGAAAATCATCGAAACAAGCACAATAGCATGTTACCTGTGCAGAAAAACTGGTAAATGACCATATGGCTAGTCACCAGACCCACGATAGCATAAGATTTGGTGGTATGATGGCGGATGACTCAGCAAGATGAGACGATCCGACGGCTCTGCAGTATCTGAAGACATGCTTACCTGGGAGCCACTGAAGTCATGAGGACCACTCAAAACAGCCACCTTTGATGTTTTGCGGAACCTGCTACCAATATATACCAGGTGTCAACGAATCTATTAGACAAGTCATAACTTCTAGAATATCAAGTGTTAGATGTGGAGATTTTGGAGAAATACGGGAATAAAATGATACTTTTTTCTGACGTTTTATATTTTACAAATTGTCAATCAGTAATCTAATCATAAACAAATTATGTATCTAACATAACTAAAAATCAAAATACAGGATGTTTAAAATATCGCAACTCCAACATTCTCCCACCTTTTGCAATGCACTTGCAAAATTATCTGTATCCATAACGATCAGGAATCTTGACCAAACGTCCGGACCTGGTTGACACCGGTGTAATTTTCTCAACCTTTTCTTCATTTTGTGACGATCGGGTTCTTCGATTCTCCTCTTCTGGAAGTTGTTTGTTGGGCTGGTATTCACTAGAAGTTCCGTTTTCATTTGAAATGCATTTGTCTTTTGTGAGTCTGCCTAGAAAAATATCTGATTCCTCATTGTTATTCGAAATTTCCAGTGGGTATATTCTTTGGAACGGACGCAATATTTCACCTGTTGATAATTTTATCCGCGCCATTCTTGCAATGTTATCTTTTCCAGGGTAAATTTCGAGTATTCTTCCTATTGGCCAACTTATTCTTTTCGTGTTATCAGATCCCACGAGAACTAATCACCGATAGCTACTTGTCGTTTCTTCTTCGACCAAAGTGAACCAGATTTGCTAGATATTCACTTCTGAATCTCTCTCTGATGTTTTCTCTAATTTTCTGTAGATATCTCAATCTTTTGTTCATACTTGTTCGGCTCATTTCATCTAAATCTGGCACTTCAGAACATTGAATGCTTTATATGAAAGACGAGGGTGTTATGGGGACTAGTTCTTCAGAATTATCCGACACATATGTAAGGGGTCGTGAATTTATGACAGCCTCGCAGTCACAAAGTATTGTCATTAGTTCCTCGTAATCAACTGTCTTTTTTCCTAGATTCCTTCTTAAAAGTTCTTTGACCATTCTCACTATTCGCTCCCACCATCCTCCCCACCAAGGAGCTGTTGGGACGTTGAATTTCCAGATTATGCGTTGAACCGATGAATATTTCAAAATCTCGTTCCAATCCAAATTTTTCAATTGATTGTTTGTTCCAATATAATTGGTTCCATTGTCGGAATATATGACTGACACTCTTCCTCTCCTAGCGACAAATCTCCTGAGAGCTTGAAGAAAGGCATCGGTTGAAAGAGACCTCACCAACTCAAAATGACATGCTCTATAAACCGCACAGGTAAAAATGACGATCCAAGCCTTTTCTTTATTTTTCAAATATAAAGGACCCGCAAAATCTGTGCCAGTTATTTCAAATGTCGCTGAATTTTTCAACCTATCTTTAGGAAGTGGGGCAAATGGCGTTTCCAAAGCTTTCGTTTTGAATCTCTTGCAAATCACACATTTTGAAGTAACTTCTTTAACCATTTTTCTTGCTTTGATTATCCAGAATCTCTCGCGGAGTATTCTCAGCAGTGTTTGAACTCCAGCGTGACATGAAATATTATGTTGTTCTTCTATGATTTTTCTTACTATGATATGTTTATGGGGCAATATAATGGGTAATTTGAAAGGATGCTCATCTTCGGCCAAAATCAGTTTAGTTTTTACCCTTATCAAACCACTCTCATCTTTAAAAACATTAAGGTTAGAAATTCCTTCTGGTGATGTATTACCAAAACTCTCGCTCTGTATGATTTTCATCAAACAAACTTCTGCCCTGCCAACTTCCTCACAAGACAACTCATCATCATGAACTTTCCTTCCACGACATTTTTCAGAGAATCGAATCATCCATGCAATCATTCTGAGTATTCTTGAATATTTCGAGAAATAATTGAATTCAACAGAAGTCATGTCTCTTTGATTAACTAAATTTGAAATTGTATTTTTCTTAGACTCTTCGAATGCCTTTTCTTCCGAAAATTCCTGAGATGACAAAGGCCAAAATTCTATATTTTTGTTGAGCCAATCGGGACCCTCCCACCATTTCGATTCCAATAAACGTTTACAACTACATCCACACGACGGGAGGTCGGCAGCATTCATATCCCCTGGTACATGATACCAATCATTAACGTTTGTGTCAGTACGTATTTCATTCACTCGATTCATCACAAAAGTTGTCCAACTTGATTTTGTTTTGATCCATGTCAATACAACTTTAGAATCACTCCAAAAATACGTATCCAAAGAACGAAAATAATCGACTTGTTTTATAAATTGATATAGTCTACATCCTATTACTGCCGCCAATAGTTCCAATCGAGGCAATGTGACATTCTTTATGGGACTTATTCTGGATTTGGCTTGTAATAGATGACTAGATACTATTCCATTCTCTTCAATTCGAATAAAAATACAAGCAGCATAAGCCAATTTACTGGCGTCAACAAAAATATGTAAAGTAGTATTCCGTATGTTGAATTTGAATAATGCACGAGGTATACTACATAACTGTAATGAATGGATTTGTTTCAACCACTTTTCAAAATTTCCAATGATTTCTTCTGGCAATTTAGTATCCCAATGTATTTTGTACTTCCAAGTTTCCTGTAATAATAATTTTGGTACTAGTGTTACAGGGCAAGTAAAACCAATTGGATCGAAGATACGTTGGGATGCTGATAATAAACCCCTCTTTGTTGTTGGAATGTTTACTATTTCATTCAGTACATGAACATCGCAACACAATATATCGTTTTCAAAATTCCATTGCAACCCTAGAACTGGAGTTATATTTTCTTTGATGGTTAATTCTTCATTGTTCTCAGTAAAAGTTTTAGAACCGTTATGAACCCATCCTCTCAGATCAAATCCTGCAGATGACATCAAATGTTTTGATTCCCCAATGAATTGTGAAAGCTCTTCCGTATCATTCACACTAGTTACACAGTTGTCTACATAGAAAGAGTTCTTCAATTTTTGTGCAGTTTCTCTCATGTTTTCAGGTGCCCTTTCCAAATGATATGCAAGTGTAGCTGCTAGTAAAAATGGACTTGAAGATATTCCAAAAACTACTCTGGTGTGTCTATAAATTTTTTGCTTTTTTGACGACAAATCTTCCCACCAGAGGAACCTGAGTATATCCCTATCTTCTGCAGCTATACTTATTTGTAGAAAAGCCCTTTTTATATCTGAAATTACTCCGATTAAACCGATTCTAAACTTGAGGAGAATAATAGGAATGAGTTCGATCAAGTTGGGTCCTTTCATCAAGCAACTATTGAGAGAATTACCATTTTTATCCTTTGCTGATGCATCGAGAACAGGCCTAATTTTGGTTGTTAAACTATTTTCTTTTATCACCGGATGATGTGGTATGTAATGTTCTCTACTATTGTTATTGGTTTTTGTGATTTGTTCAATTATTCCTAACTTTTCCCATTCGTTGAAAACTTCATTATACTGTTGGTATTTCCCTAAATTAATCAACCTTTTTGTTGTAGATAGAAGTCTACTTCCTGCTGTTTCTTTATTGTTCAATAGTATAGGGTGTTCTTCAATCCAAGGCAATTTTATTTCATACCTATTTTCATTGTTATATTTTACTGTTTCATTGAAATATTCAATTGCTTCTGCTTCTAAAATACCCCTCTTTTTGATGGAAATTGGATCTTTGATCCCCAAAACATCTAAGCTCCACAAATCAGATATTGTTATGTCATTTAAGCAACAAAGTGTTTGGACCGTAGATTTCTGATGGAATGATCCCATTACTGTCCACCCAAAATAAGTTTCTATTGCAACTAGGTCATCAATCTGTTCTACTCTGCCAGTTAAAAGATTACCAAAAATATCGGCCCCCAAAAGTAAACTGATTTCATTTATTTCTATCTCAGCATCAGATACCAATATGTTTTTCTCTTTCAACAAACTGATAATATGAGCGTTTTCTAACCTAGGAACGAAACTGCATATTTTATTTTGTTCTAAAGCCAATAGTTTCAATCGAAAAGTGCTATTCAAATCCTCAATAGTGATATTATATAAAGCATGATATTCAGGAGCTGATTGTTTCCCACCAAAAACACTCTGTACAATAATTTCCTCTCTGACACTTTTCAGTTTCATATTTTTAGCGCAATCAGAAAGGATATATGAACGTTGAGATGCAGAATCGAGTAATGCTCTGACAATTTTTGTACCTGAATCACTAACAAGTTTGACAGCCACAGTTTGTAGTAGAGTACCTGTAGTATTATTACTGATCATTATATTCTCCGGATTACTATGTTGTTGAAATTTGGGAAGTTCTGGAGTTTTGTTTCTTTTTCTTTAGGCTGTGATATTGATAAGTCACCACACAGTATTGGAAAATGCCTTCTACCACATATAATACATTTTATGAATGCTTTGCATCTCTTTATACTATGATAGGGTTTCAGACAACCGAAGCAAGCATTCTTTTTTGTAACAATTTCCTTTCTTTCTGTTATAGAAAGTGCTCGTGCCTTGATGCAGTCTTGGCTCGAGTGTGACTTGCCCTCACAAAATATACAATTTTGAGGTTTCTTACCATGTTTATCCGCAGAAAAAATTGTCGCAGCGGTAAATGGATTTGGCTCACCTCCTTCGTGTTTATTTTTCTCCATGGATGGTTTACTTCTGCTGTAACTCTTGGATTCCTTCTCAGTAGCAAAACTTGTTCTGGCTAGACTTATGCGCTCCTCGCTTTCCACTTCAGTTCGGAGAAAATCTAGTAAAATATTCAAATAATTAATATTTTTGTCTTTATCACTTGTTTTCAGATCTTTGGTGTGAATGTTATTACGGTGTCTCTCCCACGCTCTTAAGGTTTCTTCAGGTAAGGCAGATTCAGCTAACGGGTACAACATGGCAGCATATTTATCACTAGTTACACCCAAAGATTCTAAAGCTCTCAATTGTGTTTGTAGTTTATCAAATAAAGAAGCTAATGACATACCTGTTTTATTTGTTGCTTGATTCAAGACTAGATTCAATAGCTCCCTAACGTAAACTTCAATGAGGAATTCATCTCTAGCGAATCTAATTTTAAGTTGTTCCACAGCCTTTTCATAGTTTGATGCAGACGGTGGAAAACTATCAACTAAAGCTTTCGCTGCGCTACCTATCTGCATAGACTGTAACAGATATTGGAATTTGTCCTCTGTGTCAATTTCATTATCTTCGTGAATCTTGCGGAATTGACCCCAAAATCCTATCCAGTTTCGAACGTCTCCATTGAATTTTTTCAACTCAAATTTTGGCAATTTGAAATGTCTCTTGGCGTTTGACGTCTCTGTCCCAGCTACGTCAAAACTTGTTCCACCTCGATTCTTCTCATTACTAGGGCAAACTCACATTTCGACCTATACATTATCAAATACTCACGAAACTTCTCTACTGCTCATACTCCTTTTCCAATTCTTCGTCATCATCATTTTCCAATGTCAGCATGCGTATATTCTCATCAAGGATGAATAATCTGGACCCTTATCTTCAATTTGGGCTAATCGGGTAACAATATTGTCCTTTCTCAACGGCTGGGCATTCAATTCAATTTCTAATTCATGGCATGACTTGGTGAATAATTTTCTCAGCATATCCCGTTCTTTCTTCACCTTAGATAGATTCTCCACAGTAAGTCCTGTCACGGTCGCCATTTATGTTAGATGTGGAGATTTTGGAGAAATACGGGAATAAAATGATACTTTTTTCTGACGTTTTATATTTTACAAATTGTCAATCAGTAATCTAATCATAAACAAATTATGTATCTAACATAACTGAAAATCAAAATACAGGATGTTTAAAATATCGCAACTCCAACATCAAGTGTATAAAAAGGAGATTTGGTATAGGTTAATGGTACATGAAGAGGAGAGTTTTCGCATATTTTTCACTTTCCGGTCACACAATGGGCTTCGGTTTTGAATTTTAAATAGAACACCCTGTATATTGTAACATTTAAGGATTTCTGAGACAATTCTGGATCAGAATTCGGCATTTCAAGAAGTCACTTTTGCATGTCATGATGGAACTATTCTGAGGACCTCAGGTGATGTCATACTATTACAATCGCAAAGTTTTAGTGACTAGTATGAGATAGGATTAAGACGAGTTGGCAACATTGTATTTTCGTGTCTAACTATTATTTTTCAAATGGTGACCATTTTTTTACGAGAAGTTTCCGAAGAAAGGATATTTTGATGAATCTTACTATACTAATTTATTTGCGATTAGAATAAAAATTAGAACATAAATCAAATAAAACTAAGGAAAATACTGGATAATCATTCATTTACTTTTGTCAAGTGTGCCATGGATAGCCATGATGCATATTATTTTGCAGGTATTTTCAAGTCTTCCTTGAAAACCGAAACACCCACTTAGGATTGACAGTGACATGAGCTTCATGAGCAGACAGTGGAAGTTTTCTAATTTTCGTTATATTTCAGTTCAATTTTTCTTCGAAATAATGTATACCCAAAGTGGAAAAGTTGATTTGTTATTAATATTTGGAGATTGTCATAGAAATTCAAGGAATGCTGCTGAGTTGTGTGCTCAGATATATTCCAATCGGCAACATCCAGCCCATCAGTATTTTCCGTATATTGAGAATCGTTTCAGGCATGAAGGAAATCAAGAGGCGGAACAGAGGTTCATCTTGAATGAAGAGACTGAGATTACCGTTATTGCTATGGTTGAGCTTGATAAAACGGTTTCTCAAGAGAAATTTGTCAAGAAATGCAGATAAGTCAGGAATCAGCAAGAAAAATACTGAAAAAGTCAAGCATTTAAATATCAGTTACATCGACATTTGTTTGCTGACGATGACTATGGACGGGTGGTGTTTTGTGATTGGCTGCTTCAAAATGATAGAGTAAACCCAAATGTCATCAACTTTATTCTGTTTTTCGACAAATCACGATTGACAAATGATGGTATGTTCAATGAGCAAAATACTCGGTACTGGGCCCAACAAAATAATCACGCGATGAGAGAGGGCAATTTTCAAGAAAGGATTGGCGTCAATGTCTGGGCTGGTATCGTTGGAAATAGAATAATTGGGCCAATATTGTTTCAAGGTCAGTTGACATGGGTTGAGTACTTAAGTTCTCTTCAGAATAAAATCGAGCATCATCTTTATATTTTACCTTCAGCAGTTTTACGGCGAATTTACCTCCATCAAGATGGAGCACCCCCTCATAATACCAGATAAGATCCTAATTACTAAATGGAGCATTTCAATAATCAAGTTATTGCAACCAATAGTCCAGTTCGGTGGCTTGCCCACTCACCCGATCTCACTGTGCTCGATTTCTATATTTGGGGATATGTTGAAGAAGACCTTTACTATGCAACAGCCCCAGTCACTCATGAAATTTTCGAAGAAAAAGATCTACGGGCATTTAGAAGTATAACGCCTCAAATGTTACGGAACGTATTGAGAAAAACAATTGAACGACCTGAAATGTGTCCTGAACAAGGAGGAATGCACTTCGAAAATCTATAACAGTGAGAGTAAATGAAATATTATCCATGGCACACTTGACAAAAGTGAATAAATCATTATCCAGTATTTTCCTCAGTAATATTCAATTCATGTTAGTGACTCTAGGAGTAGGCGTGAAAACTCTGATCCAGAATTGTCTCAGAAATTCAAAATTGTAACAATATACAGGGTGTTCCATTCAAAAATTCAAAACTGGAGCCATTTCGGGTAAAACCGGGAGTGAACGAATACTGAAAAATATGCGGAAACTCTCCCCTTCACATATCATTTACCTGTACCAAATCTCATTATGACACACCTAATATTCTAGAAGTTATGACTTGTCTAATAGATTCGTTGACACTCGGTTTACACTCCTGTACAAAATTAACAACATATCAAATCATACAAATCGCTATAATGAATTAATTTCAATAATTTGTAATGGACATTCGTTACATTAAGAATTAAAAAAAAACATTTTTGGATGCTTCAAAAGTAAATTGATTAGCTACAATATGTCTGTCGAAGTATTCAATTGAAATTATTCTCAAGGCCTAATAACAAAGTCGGTGAAATAGGCGAGATTACTAGTTTCTGGAAAAATTCCACGATGCCCAGAACGAAGAGAAAATTTGTTGGATTTTTTTTATCTTTTTTTTTCGAAGTAGTTTTTCCATAAAAAACATACCAAAGAAATATTCCTGTTTGAACACTGCGAAAACCGCGCCTGAATGTGACGTAACAAGTACAGATCCGTCGAAGGCGTAAGATAATTTCAGAGTTGCAAAGCGTTAATCATAATATTTCTTTACAATGTGAGCAGGCCGAAGAAATAATGACAGCACCTGGTATGAATACATATTATTCAAGAATAACTAAATCAAGAACAGCTATCAAATGAAAAGTCTTCATTTCAATTAACACATGCTGACACAAGTTATGTTTTATTCATAGGATAAAACAGATTAACATTTCCTCAGAAGTTTCTCAAAATAGTGACACTGGCAACTTGCCGATCGCCGACAGTACAATGAATTACAGCATTACCAAGCGTTATTCAAAATATTTCTTCACAATGTGAGGCTGGAAAAATAATGACATAGCATTTGGTACACGAACATCTTTTCAAAGAAAACTAACTCAAGAACAGCTATCGAATAGAAAAGTCTCAATTCCAATATAACACATGCTGACACAAGTTCTGTTTTATACATAGAATGAAACAGAATGATATTTCCTCAGGAGTTCCGCAAAATAGTGACACTGACAATTCGGGAAAATGCCAAATCTATGGACTTTTGACGCCAAAAGAAGCGGCAATAACGCTGTGTTTGAATGTCTCACTGAATTTGAGGGGTTTTAGCGCAGCGATTACTCGAATATTACACAATATCTTCTAGGAAAAACTTTGCATACATAATATATCATCACTATATTACAACTTCAAGCACATATGGAGCAGATTTGTGAGTTTGTGATCTTGTCTATTATGAAATGATGGAAAAAATCGATCAATGATTTAACTGGGACACTGGTAGCGAGTGTTTCCTCCTCTACTTCGTATTACAGCATTTATGCATGCTTCTAATGAAATTTTTGATAAATTTTTGAATAATTTGTTCCCGTTCTGTGATAACTCAAGTTCCCTCAGGTTTCTAAGTGCAGATAAATGACGTTTCACCTTTCTTCTGAAAAAATCCCATACGTGTTTGATCAGATTTAGATCAGGGTTTTTTGGTGGCCATGGAATAATTGGAATACCAACTTGATTGAAATAATCTAGGACCTCCATAGCAAGCGCTATCTCGCATAAACAATAAATTGGGTTTCACAAAATGGCCGAAAGGCATCCTGAGTTCTACTACAATATTCCCATATATATATATATATATATATATATATATATATATATATATATATATATATATATATATATATATATATATATTAGGGTGATTTTTTTTTTACTTTTTTGTTTTTTTCGGTCCCATCGTGAATATTTGTTGGAAATACCCAGAAAAAATTCCCTGAAAGTTTGAGCCCTTAACATTAATTTAAGTCCTCGACCAAGGCGTGTGAAGATTTCCCATTGAAAATACACGAAAACTCTGATTTTTTATTTTTAAATTTCTTTAGCTCAGCGGCATTTCATGGGATCGCTTCGACCGAACATGGTTTTTTCTCAGAATTGAACGCTCTACAAAAGTGCCGATTGCGGCAAAGTCGTAACTCACACTGGCGAGGCAGTAGAGGCCACTGAAACTGATTTTTCCATGAAATTCGCGTTGTTTCGCATTTATCTCGTAAATAACAAGAGCTACGGAAAAAATGTGAACGACAAACTTGTAGGGAATTCTATTTCCTACAAAAAAGGTCATATGGACCAAATTTTTTCGTGAAATTTCGGCCGATCATTGATTTGAACTTATTAATATCTTGTTTTCTTTGTCTGTAATATTATAATTTTTGTTCAATACATTTTTTTCAGGCTAGAAAACTTAAGCAAAATTAATAATCTACAGAATTTGACCTTAACTTTAATGAAAAAAATGTATTGAACAAAAAATATAATATTACAGAGAAAGAAAACAAGATATTAATAAGTTCAAATCAATGATCGGCCAAAATTTCACGGAAAAATCAATTCAATGCCTAATATCTCGCTTAATATTGATCTTAGCGATTTGGTCTATATGACCTTTTTTGTAGAAAATAGAATTCCCTACAAGTACATCCTTTCCGTAGCTCTTGTTGTTCACGAGATAAATGCGAAACAACGCGAATTTTATGGAAAAATCAGGTTCAGTGGCCCCTACTGCATCGCCAGTGTGAGTTACGACTTTGCCGCAATGGGCACTTTTGTAGAGCGTTCAATTCTGAGAAAAAACCATGTTCGGTCGAAGCGATCCCATAAAATGTCGCTGAGCTAAAGAAATTTAAAAATAAAAAATCAGAGTTTCCGTGTATTTTCAATGGGAAATCTTCATACGCCTTGGTCGAGGACTTAAATCAATATTAAGGGCTCAAACTTTCAGGGAATTTTTTTTGGGTATTTCCAACAAAAATTCCCCATGGGACCGAAAAAAAACCAAAAAAGTGAAAAAAAAATCACCCTAATATATATATATATATATATATATATATATATATATATAAAGCGTCGCTCGCGATATGGAAGCACAAACATTTGTGATACTATTTTTTAAATCATCTACATTTTGTGGATATGGCATATAAACTGAGTCTTCAATATAACCTAGCAAAAATAAATCCAGTGGAGTCATATCTGGACTTCGAGCTGGTGGTGGACCCTCAATTCCAATCCATTTCTCATTAAAAGTATCATCCAAATATTGGTTAATTATTCTAGTATTATGCGGAGGTGCCCCATCTTGTTGAAATCAAATATTCAGTCGAGTTTATATTGGTAAATTCTCCAAGAGATTTGGTAACACATGTTGGAGAAAAAGCAAGTACTACTCTCCATTGAGAATTCATTCGTAAAAATGGGGTCCTATCAAATAACCATCAATGATTCCGCGGCAAACATCAATCTCCCACACAGACTGATATCTCGTTTCTTGAATCGAATTAGGGTTCACGTCAGACCAATAGTGACAATTATGTTTGTTTATTATACCGTTGTTATGCAAACGGCTTCCATCACTCCATAATATTTTGTTCAGAAACTGATCATCATCATGAATACGGGTGGGCAACCATGCGATGAAGTTCAATCTCCTATCAGAATCTCCTGAATATGGGAATAGATAATAGTTATGAACAATAAAAAATGAAGGTTATAACCTGGCTGTAGTCCTTGAACCAGATGTATTTTGTAGGGATGGAATTTGTTTTTTGACAAAATACGTTGTGTTGACGATTCCGAAATATCACAATCTATTGCTACTTGTCTGGAAGAACTATGTGGTTTCAATACCATTTAACCTAGCACTGCAACAGTGTGAGTCTCATTAGTAGCCGTTTTTTCGTTTTTTTCGCTTCTTTTCAATTAAACATCCATTTTGTGCCAAAGATTTGGACAAGCTTGTGGATGATTTTTTTGACGGTAATCTTCTTTCATGATACCGTAGCGTATATTCTCACTGCTTCTTTCGCATTCTTTCTTGCCTCGCCATAAATACATATCATACCCAACTTTTCTGAATTCGAAAATTTGAGCATTTTTCAATTTCAAGAAAATTGTATTTGTTAAAAAGTTCTGGTAAAAAATGGAATAGGGGTTGCATGTTTCACACCTTTAAAAGATCACATCAAAATTAAAAAATATTCATAGGTAGCTTCTTTATTGGTAGAACATGCCCAGAAAATGCCATTTCTCCAACTCCTCAGCAAATTCGAGAAAAAAATACAATTTATTTAATCATTTTTGGAAGCGTGTAACTTTTCAAGGCAAGGCCTAAGAGCTTT
Organism: Gonioctena quinquepunctata; assembly: GCA_018342105.1. Classification (NCBI taxonomy): domain Eukaryota; kingdom Metazoa; phylum Arthropoda; class Insecta; order Coleoptera; family Chrysomelidae; genus Gonioctena; species Gonioctena quinquepunctata. Next base: position 106,626 of record JAFIRS010001117.1, read on the forward strand.
TGTTTGCATGAAAGACACCCTTCAATTTTCGACAAGGAAACACCTCCTCAAAAAATTTGCACTTATTAGGTCACAGGGTGTATATATATATATATATATATATATATATATATATATATATATATTCATCCCGCGTACAATATTACGTCCGTACGTGGGTTTCCGACCATACACTACCGCGTCCTGAATGATACAACGTCCGTATTCTTTTCGCAGTATTGTTACCCAACAATAATTCCATTATTTTGAACGAACCATCGAATTATATATTCGCAAATTGTACTCCGCTTCCGGAGCTCCCATGGCATATGAGAACAGAAAATATTAATTATCAAATGAGTTATGTACACCAGGAAAACATAATGAATTATACGGTCTTTGAAAGTTCCAGTATACATTTAGTTCAGACAATTTCTGTTTGGGGGGCGCTTTAAATCGTGAATGTTAATATACATTGAATATACTCCTTTCACCTGTAGCATGATGATGCGTCCTCAGTCTGGCAACCATGTACCAAAATACATTTTGGTCACCGTCTTCATGCGTAAACACGTGCGAAGTTCTGGTGCACTTTTATTTCGTGAGTAAGTAAACTTCTTTGAATTTTTTTTACCGGACTTTCATATGTTTTTACAGAAATTCAAAATTTATGAGGAGAAAAACATATCATATATGAATGCAATAGTAAATTACATCAATTTCCCCCATTTGTTCGCCAGAAATAACTTTTATGAGTTTTTGAGAATTGCAAGTGTTTTTATTAATTTTCAAGAAATTGAGTTATTTAGAACCTTTACATATGTGTGATAGTTTCGTTGACTGATTGCAGCATTGTGAGGTGGTAACTCTTACTTTTTATGTAGACTGCAGTCTTCTCCAAAGTGTTTATATTCAAGGTCGGGCATGCTCCAAAAGTGAACTGGGCAGACGCTCTTTCTTTTCACGCCACAGACGGTAGTTTTGGGATAGCATTATTCTCATGTGGGCGATTCCGATGCAGATCCAACATTGAGCCCAATACGATAGACAACTTATCAAGTTCATATTTTAATTTATTTCGATCTTTGCTCTCAACTTATTACAAATAACGACCAATGAATATTTCGTCCAGCCATAGCAAATACAATGAGAAACTACCTTCTACCCACGAGAATCCAATATCAAGGGACCAAAAAGAAACCCCATCTTCTACACCCAGAAGCACTGGAAGACTAAATGACGAAATTGATGGTCGTCCTTCCACTCCAGAGATAACAATCCGAATGAGAATATATATACTCACGGGAATATAACTGAATATTGTAAAATATGAAAGTGGAAATATTGTGTCCGAAATGTATAATGAATAAGGGGGAATTTTGTGGCATAGAGGACAAATTATTAAATTGAAGAAGAATAAAGCATCCTCGAGTGGGAGTCGAACCCATGACCTTATGATTAGATCAGCTACTGAAATTTTCGAATGACGATGAGTTGAGTGAAGGTAATGGATCTCGACGGCCAGTTTGATTTTCGATTATTTTTCACTGAATATTGAATTATGGAAGAAAAGGTTCACGAGTGTTTGTCGATTCCTATGTCCTCGAGTAGCTCAGATGGTAGAGCGTATGGCTAGAAATCATAAGGTCATGAGTTCGACTCCCACTTGAGGATGCTTTTTTTTTCTTTAATTTAATAATTTGTCCTCTATGCCACAAAATTCCCCCTTTTTCATTATATATTTCGGACACAATATTTCCACTTTCACCTTATATATTTGGCTGAATCTTATCAGTGGTTAGAGATCATCTGCTTAGATCTGCTACTGAAATGTTCAAATGACGATGAAGTTGAGTGACAGGTAATGGATTTCGACGGCCAGTGATAAGTACGTTTGATTTTTGATTCAATTCTCACATGAGTATTAAATTATGGAAGAGAAGGGTTCACGAGTGTGTGTCGATTGCTATGTCCTCGAATAGCTCAGATGGTAGAGCGTATGGCTAGAAATCATAAGGTCGTGAGTTCCCTTTTTTTTTTCTTTAATTTAATAATTTGTCCTCTATGCCACAAAAATTCCCCTCTTTTTCATTGTAGAATATTTTTTTTTATTACCTCATAAGGTTCTATCAACAGAAGAGAGAATATTACTCACTGCTAGTTTTGTGAGGAGGAATGGGAGAATACTTCTTAGAAGATAATAAGATCGATAGTGTGACTGGGGTTAGAAAAACAAAAATGAAAAAAAAACATTGAAAGAGGAATGAAAAGAACATTGGTGGAATGGACAGCAGATTATAAAAAAATTGTAACAGAATATTTTCGTAAACATATAGAAATAAAATATTTCCCTCGAAGATATATGAATGTGAAGAATCGAAAGTGAAATACACAATTATTAGAAAACAAAGACTGAGCGAAGATAAAGGTATTTGTACAAAAAACATATTCTGCAAAAATGTAAATATATTCTGAAACTGACTAATATGGAGATTTCATTTCTTATTTTTCAGATGACTATCTGAAACAAATTCATTCATTTAGGAATCGTGATATTTTATTGTATTTTGAAGATTCCAGAGAATTTATTTCTGTTTTACTCTTCGAAAAAGCAGCACTAAAAGCTCTAAAGTCACACACTTGTGAGTCTAGACTGACTTGGGACTACAAACTCTCCCTAAGACAATTGGCTACGAATAATCAGGTTACTCTGTGGGTGCAAAGAAATCAAAGGCAATGCGGAAGCGAACACCTTTGGAAGTGGCAAATAACCAATTTTCTGGCCCAGAACCCTTCTGTGATATTTTGAAAGCCCACATCAAGAAAGATTGGCGCTGGGAAGCTGACAAAATTGAAATCCACTGGAATAAGGTTCCAGGGCAAAGACAAGCGAAAAAGCTTTTTAGCTCATCGCCAAAGAAAGCTGAACAGCTTATCGAGTTGGACAAGCAAGATTTGAAACTGCTACTGTTCACCGGACATTGTCCTCTGAGGTATCACTTCAAAAAACTGGAGAAATCAGAGAGTGAACTGTGCCGTTACTGCAAGAATTTCGCCGAAACTTGCTTTGCGACTACCAAGTGCTGTTTTCCTGCAAAAGGCTTGAGTTCCTCGAGAGAGTTTCACTAACGACCTTATCCACCAGAAACTCAGCTCCCAGGGAACTGACAGGTTTTGCAGGGAGTCTCGGAATCCCGGGTCTTGAATAGGTGAAGGGTAATGTACAAAAGACCTCACAGGTCGAGGTACAGAGGGGCTGAAGAGCCACATCATCCCCCCTATTTATTTATATTTACAGCGTACTATTTCTGTAAGCTCAATCAGTTTTTTTCTCAAATCTTGTCTGTTTTCATTGTCACGAATACACTACTTCCACAGCAACAATATGTACAGTGGTAACAACAGCAAGCTGGTGAGTACCTTACCCTACCCCACACTATGGGAATCCGGATACGCTGGATCAACGCGCTAGGTTATCCTGCTACCGAATCATTTCAGCCACGGTGGGTCCGCCTGATGAGGCTACTGGCTCTGGGATGTCAGTACCCGAGAGAGTAAATGCGCCGCTTCCCGCCAAGTCAGCAAGAAATACAATCATCAGTGCCCATAGATGAAGGACTTCCTCGTCTCTACCGAATACGGTATGTTTTTCATTGAACAACTATCTATCACCCTGCCCCCCAGAGTCCAACACCTTGTGGCGAGGCAATGGCAAGCCTATGGGAAGGCCCTCTTCCCCTGCATACCCATGTCAACAGGAGAATTCCAATATCAGCAAGATTTCTCTCGCATCAACCATATCTGCCGCCTACTTTCTTTCAAAAGCTACCAGGTATGCTACCATGTTAACTGAGAGGGGACATGGACTTTACCCAGCTATGTCGAGCTAGACACATGGCGGGCCTAGGCCCCACACTTCTTCCTCAGTTGATTTTATGGAAAAATGAATGGATAAATTTTGATTAGCGAGGGATTAATTTTCCGAAGAGAAGGACGTCATATCAACTATAGTTTGATTCTCTCAATTAGTATTACCATAACAGCTGGGTGATGAGATAAGGGGAATTTGTGTTGGGGTTATCAACCTGGAAGAGCACAAAAAAAAACAAATATATAATGACAACATAAACGACTCCAAAACCCAGTTCTCTGTGAATTTTATGGAACGTTGGATGATTATATCATTTTCCACATTTTTCTAATACTCAATAGTTTTCGAGTAGTAAATTTCAAATAATTCAAAGAACTCTGGAAATTTTATAGTCTGTTGGGATCGGGGATTTGTATTCGTGTTGTATCTGTCATATTTTTGTTGCTGTAATGAAACACCATCTTTTATTATCATATCATCCATGACTGGTCCCCAGAAATTATAATATTTTTTATGTGTAGTTATACATTTAATGGAAGTGAAGGAAGACATCACCTAATGGCCAATCATTTGGAGACATCAGAAAATACTTAATTCAGGGAACAAAACTGATTAATTTCAATAATAGGATCAATCAAATGATTTCATTTATATAACCATAATTTATTTTTATTAGGATTATTTACTATTATACCAATTATATATCAAGGATGACGAGATTTTGTTCGAGAAAGAACATATCAGGGTTTACATACTATAAAAGTAACTTTAGGATTACGATGAGGAATAATTTCATTTATTACTTCACAAGTATTTGTTTTTCCTTTTTTTGAGGATTTTTCCATAATTCATTATAGAAATTAAATAATTAATAAAAAACCTTTTTGAAGACAAGCTTTCATTCAAATGCACTGAAAAGTAAAAAATAATTGCTTTGGATGTGTGACGTAGGTTATTCCGTGACTTAAATATTCAATTCAATACGTACGCCCAAACCTATGCATTTTTGTTGAAGCATCGTTATTATGAGGCATTTTTTCCTGTTAGTTCTGAGCTATCTAGTCCTTCAATGAGGAGACTATCTAGAGATTAACTCATTCGCCATCTGGGAGTTGCTATCTTCAATTTATGAATTTCAACTGAAAATCAATAATCTTCGACTCAATTCGTAATCTCCGACCCCAAAAACCCCGACATACCAATTTTGAATCGAATCGGGCCGGCATCGAGTCGTGCCGACATATCAATTTTGAATCGAATCGGGCCATAATCACAAAATTCGCCCGCCATCTTGGGTTTGTTGATCAGAAATCCTTAATCTCTGACCCCGAAAACCCCCACATACCAATTTTGAATAGAATCAAACCATAAACACAGATAATATCAGCCATCTTGGAGCCGCCATTTCAATTTTATGAATTTTGAAGAAACATTCCTAATATTTGACCATGAAAATTCCCACATACCAATTTGAATCGAATTGGACATTAAACCTGAATCTCGTCCGCCATCTCGAAGCGCCATTTTTTTTCCTCTAACAGTAACTCCGAACACACCCACACACAAATTTCGAATAGAATCGGACCATAATCACAAAACTCTTTCACCATTTTGGAGCCGCCATCTTTAATTCATGAATTTCAACAGAAAATTAATAAATAATCTCCGACTCTGGAAATCCTCACACCAATTCTTTGATCGAATTGGACCATAATAATAAAACTTGTCCGCCATCTTGAATTTTTTCATTTTGACAGAAATTTCACATTCTCCGTCCCTAAAAACCTCACATACCAATTTTGAATCGAATGGTACCATAATCACAAAACTTTGTCCATCATCTTGGAGCCTCATTTTGTTTTTTTTTCCAACGAAAATTTCATAATGCATTGTCACCGGAATTATGATCACCTGCCGACTTTCAGTTCGATCGGATGTCGGCAAGTGTTCCAAAAATGGATTACAAATTTTGAACCAGAAAGAATGACAGCATATGAACGAAGCGAGTTTAATAAAAATGTGTAATAAAACATGCCAACAGCGCTGGATGCCGTATCGTGCTGAATATGAAAGATATCATGCAAATTGGACGCAGTATCATACTAAATATGGAAACAAATTATTCACCGGACGTGATAATGATATGATGGTGAAAGGACGCAATATTATATGAGAATACTTTGTTTTATTTTTGAAGTATTTGATAATCTGAAACCAGCTTTGAGTAGGATTTTTTGTGTAGAACCAGTATACTCCATCAGAATTGACCTAGATAGCGTATTTCTGGTGGACGCAGTGACGTACGCTTTCTGAAAGGACGCAGTATTGTAGGCAAGATGTATTATATATATATATATATATATATATATATATATATATATATATATATATATATATTTCGAAAAATGAAAAGAACTTTTTTCTCAAAAGTCGTTGGTTGCAGAGATACAGGGTATTGAGTATGATGAATTGAAAGTATTTTTCATTCATAACATCCACAGTTTTGAAAAATTTTCAATAACATCTGAAGGAATGTTATTGTTCAATAAGCGCTTCATTTTGAAAAAAAAAACACATTTTCAGTTGCTACCAGTAGCGTACAAGAAGGGTAGCATGGCCATTTCTCTCCCTTATTTTTACGACACTGGTGTGATCAGAAAATATAATAATTTCTTGCATTCCTCAGTAGAAAATGTATACTTGTTTGAATCCGGAAAAACCAACCATTTTCGATAAAATTGCGTTTTGATGAATACAAACATACTGGTAATGAAAAAATGGTTCGGCTGAAGTGAATTTTACAATCCTAATTACTCAATGGAAATAACAGCTTGATATTCTAGCAAAAAAATTGATGACATTTTCACATGCATTTTTTCACAAAGCCACTTATTTTCTTGCAGAGGTACAGAGTAATGAAACTGGAAAATCAAAAGACATTTTTCTAGTAAGTTTCATAGTTTTGAAAAAAAAACAACTGAATTAGAAGGTACACTTTCATTCAATGGGTACTCTATTTTGAAGAAAAATCGGTTGTCACAGTGATGTGCAGAAGAGTACCATAGTTTTTTGCCCCAACTCACATCCACGAGACTGATACATTTTAGGTAAAAATTGTATAACCCATCCAAAAATGAAAAGGGAAACATTCTCAATTGAATATTGATAGAAAGATTTTTCTGTGAATTGAAAAATCCACGATTAAAATGAAGTTTATCTTCCAGTCGCAGATGATTCCACATCTGATTTTATGAACAACCTGTTTATATTTTCAACAAATCAATCCATCCAAAAATTATTTTGATTATAATTACATATTAACGATTTTTTTATTGTGTTGTATTATTATTTATGAAAAAGATTTTGCATTGAATTCCCACCCAATTATTTCAAACAGAAATGCACTTCTGAGGTGTTTTTTTTCCAACTCATTCACCATAATATTGGAATAATGTAAACACTTCTCCTATGGAGATGTGTAATAAGAAGATCATATCGAACTTATTCTCTGAGTGCTAATTGGAAGGACTCGATTAAAAAGATAAAAGCACAACAAAACCATTTGATATACACAAAAATATTCCAAAATGATATCCAAGTGAAGTAGGAAGTTGAAATAGTTTACATCATTATTCATTTCAATTCAATTTTGCTGTGATTCCTATCCACAATGAGATGATTCAGATGATTATGTACAGTATTCAAGTAGGCAGTAGGCATCTGTTATTGCACTGATATTTAATAAAAAAATATTTGAATCGAGTAGGTTCCTACTTGTAATCGAAGATGGACAAAATTTTCGTTTTTTGGAGAGAGTAATAAATGCAGTTCCTCAGAAGAACTCGGTCCAGAATGCAAAATTGTTTCTTCTCTCCATCCATCTGTCATTGCAATGATATTTCATGAAAAATGATTTGAATCAAGTAGGTACCCGCTTGTCATCAAGAATGTACAAAATTTCAGTGTTTTTTTGGATAGAGTAATGAATACTTGTTCCAGAAAGCAAATTTTTTTCTTCAGTGAGCTGGAAGATATGCATTTTGTTTATGGTACGTGTCTTGGAAATTCAAGCGCTTCCTTGAGAAAATAACAAGAATTATATACGCATGGGCGGCAACCTAGTGAAAAGATATTCAGATCCTCACATCGAAGGTTAAGTGAAAATGGGTGTTCCACGACCAATATGAGATCGACAGGAAGACCAAGGTCAGCCAGAAATGTACGGGCAGAAGTGAAGTTTCTCAAAAATGAAAAATTTATATATCGAATCCCCTCAAAGAGCGTTTGAAGAATTGGTTTGGTAGATAATTTATCCAAATCATGTGTTCACAGGATAGGACAGGATATTATTTCTGTAATTGGGTTATAGAGAAACAAGAAAATGATGCTAGATTCATTAACAAAATATTGTTCACGGATGAAACAACATTCGCATGTTTATGCAAAAGAGAATCCACATGAGACTATGGAACAATATTTCCAATATTTATTTAAATTGAATATTTGGTGTGGAGTAGTAGCTGATATCCTATTGGGATTCTTTGAAATCGAGAAAGCACTGAATGGACAGAAATATCTCGAATTCCTTAACAATAATTCTCCAGAATTCCTGGAAGATATGAATTTACAAGATCGACAACAATCATGGTTTATGCATGATGGTGCACCTCCCCATTACACACTGCCAGTGAGGAAATGGCTACATCTCCATTTTAATAAAAGCTGGATTGGTCGCGGCAGGGATGCACCTCTTAGTTGGACTTCCCGGAGGTCAGACTTAAATCACATACACAAGATTCATACATACGATAGAGGAGTTGCGGGAGAGAATTCAGGAAAACATGGAGAGGATGCAGCTATATGGAAATATTCTGAGAAATTTCAATTTCAATTTCCTCAAAAGGGTTAGAACTTGTATTCAAAACAATGGTGGATACTTCGAACAGATAAAAGCATTAGAAAGGAATTGTTCAATAAATATATTTTATAGTCTTCTATTTTAATTTTTGAGGAATTGCCATTACACTCTTTTTGTACACCACTGTGGCAACTGATTTTTTTTTCCAAAATAGAGCACCAATAAAAGTAGAACATCTCTGCAAATGTAATTGTTTTTTTTAAATCCATAATACTTATGAGAAAACATGTCTTTCATTTACCAGTTTCAACACCCTGTACCTGTGCAAGAAAACAGCTTTGTAAAAAAATGCATGTGAAAGTGATTTTTTCATTGAAATATCCAGTTGTAATTCAAACCAGTAATTAGGATTATGAAATTCACTTCAGCCGAACAATGTTTTCTAGTTATTCATAAAAGCGCAACTATCTTGAAAACAGTTGGTTTTTTCAGATTCAAACAACCATAAATTTTTATTCAAAATTGAATGAGAAATGCAAAAAATGTATTATTTCTTCTGATTTCACCTGAGGCGTCAATAATAAGGGAGAAAAGGGACCATGATACCCTACTTAATATGGCTTCCGCCATCAGAGATCAACTGGTGACCTGCTCGCTTACGTCTCACATATATGGCAGCTATCTATTGAAAAGCATGGAGAAACTTTAGCTGTGGCATTAGATATCTTCAAGGCGTTCGATCGAGTTTGGCACCAGGGACTCCTCGCCAAGCTTCCGTCTTATGGCTTGCCCCCTCAGCTGTGTTCTCTGCTTGCTAGTTTTCTCTCAAACAGGTCTCTCCATGTAGTGGTCGATGGAGTTTCATCTGACACTCTAATCATAAATGCTGGTGTTCCGCAAGGATCCATTCTCGCACCAACACTATTTCTACTTCACATCAACGACCTGTTGAAAGCAACTTCATGTCCAGTACACAGCTTTGCCGATGATAGTACCCTCCATACCGCTTTCTCTTCCAGGACCCCTATATCAGCCCGTGAAACCAGAAATGAACGAGGAAGAAATGTTAATAATATAAATATGGACTTGGCAACAATTCTCGAATGGGGATCTAATAACTTGGTAGAATTCAATGCAAACAAAACACAAGCATGTCTTTTCTCTAGAAAAGCCGATCTCACTGTGCCTAACATAACTTTGTCAGGAGTAACCATACCACTGAAGCCATCCATATCGATGCTTGGTATTACTATCAGCAATAACCTTTCCTGGGAAAATCACGTGAGGTCCATTGCCAAAAGTGCATCCCAAAACTTGGTTTTCTGTTTCGTGCCAAGAGCTATTTCACCCCAGTCAGCTGCTTATGATCTATAAGGCACAGATCCGACCTGTCCTGGAATACTGTTCCCATATTTGGAGTGCGGCACCTAAACATATCCTGAGGCTATTGGATTCTGTCCAAAAGGGCAATGTCTCTGTCGGTGATGCCTCGCTTACAAACTCGCTCACTTGTCTGGAACACCGTAGAAAAGTTGGCGATTTGTCTCTATTTTATAGATATTTTCATGGGCGATGCTCTTCTGAAATATCAACAATCGTTCCTGCTTTGGCAGTCTCTTCGAGATTAACCCGTCAAGTTCAGTCATCACACCCCTTCGTGGTCACTTTGGAAACCTGCAGAACATCACTTTCCAAAGACTCGTTCATCCAACGAACAGCGAGGCTTTGGAACTCATTGCCTAGGGAGGTGTTCCCCGAGGCATACAACCTTCAGAAATTTAAGAAGAACACCAACTCCTACCTTCTTTTCCTAGGTTCCCACGATGTTCCTGAACATTACAGGATATCCCTTTTCGTGGAAACCAGAACAAAAAAAAAAAAAAAAACTTGTACGCCAACTGAAAATGTGATTTTTGTTTCGAAATTAGGTACTCACTGACCAAAAACATCCTACAAATGTAATTGAAACATTTTCAAATGTGAAAGTTACGAATGAAACCCTGTATCTCTGCAACGAACAACATTTGAGAAAAAAAAGGTATCAGGAAAGTCCTATTCAATTTGCGAAGAGGATTTTTCGTTTCAATTTGGCACCATTGTTTGAAGTATATGTAAAATATAAAGAGAATGAAAAAATTATATAATGATCATTATACATTACATGAATACCTGTCATGATTCTTTTTACATTTTTCTGTGTACTGTGCATCTCTGAAACCTCTGGCATCTTATAGTCATCGCAGATGATCCAAGAGTTTAGCGGTGGAGCTTTTCTATTATCATCAGAATGTTTCCAGCAATCCATTTGATTTGCACATCCTATAAAAGCATGCAAATCAAAATCCACAATTAAAAGTTTAGAATTCAAATAGACAAAAATAATCTACAAGCAAGAACATCCTGTATGCTGATCTTGAGTCACGAGGAACATGATAATGACATCATCAAAATAACTGATTTGAGAACAGAAGATGGGTGAATATAAATTTTGAACAGTTCTGTATAAATAATGTTAGGTGTAGATATCGAAATTGTAAATAAAAGTTGTATCATGTTAGAATTAGAAAATGTGTTTCGAGAAAGTGTGTAAAAAGTGAAATTCAGATCGGGAAATCAAAAAGTGATGGTTGCCTGCGGAAAAAAAAAATAGAGAGTCGAAAAATAATTCTGAGGAGAAGCGGTAACGAAAATTTTTTATCATCGAAATCAACGTAAATAAGCAGACAACAAATGTTACAACAATTTCAACCTCAAATCCAAATCAAGAAACTGCCTTGCAAATATTCGACCAGAGAGCCACTTACTTCCAATCCAAATCAGATCACATTGCCAATACATGACATAATCATCAACAAAGGGGCCAAAATCAGCTAACTTCACTTCTAGTAGCCATTGAACACCCACTCCAGAATTTTCGTGAGTGCACGAACTAATTGTACATTAACAAAATATTAAACCGACGAAAAAATCAACTGGGAAGCGAAAAATAACATAAACCTTCTTAGTCTTCATGATAATTGAGCTCCAATGTGAGTAACCAATTTTGAGTCAGCGCCAAACAAACAATTATCGAAGATCATTATGTTACTTTGCAGAAGTAATCAAAACGCCGCTGTGCATCTCGCTGCCATCATTATACGCTTTACCTAATTCAATTGCTAGTTTGTTTGGCGCCGACTCAAAATTAGTTACTCATATTAGTTCAGGAGCTCAATTATCATCAAGACTTGGAAGGTTTATTTTATTTTTTGCTTTTCAGTTGATTTCTTCGTCCGTTTGATTTTTTGTTAAAAAGTTTTTATTTTTTAATTCTTCATGTTGAAATCTACTTATTACCATCTATATATATATATATATATATATATATATATATATATATATAATATATATATATATATATATATATATATATATATTATATTATATATATATATATATATATATATATATATATATATATATATATATATATAATATGTTTGTAATTTGATTAGTTCAGGGACACATTTTGTATATCGACGTATATAGGTTCATTCGATCATATATAAGTTGAGGTTCCCATTGATATCCGAAAAATGAAAATATGTTCTGATTCTAAAGCAGTTTTGGGAAAAACAGTATACTTCCAGGACATTTCATTGGATTAGGCACCAGTGCAGTAATTATCTGAAGTATATAGGCTATTTCTGTTATATATCACTCAGTGTGTTCGGGGATTATGAAATAATAAAAATGTTTGAATTCGTTTTGATTTGACAAATGTTTTTGGAAGAACGGCATTCTTCAAGGACATTTCCATTGATACAAATCGGTAAAGTAATTCACCCATGTATATATGATATTTCAGTCATATATCAATTATATTATCCTTATGTATTTGAAAATTAAAGGTATATGAGAGCATTTTATTTAACAAATAATATTGAAAAATAGTATACTTCCAGGACACTTTGATTGACACAAATCGGTAAAGTAATCCACGTATGTATCTATTCATGTTTTTTTGGTGCATAGGTAAGTTTCCGAGGATATTGAAAAAAGGGAAAATTATGAATTCATTACAAATCTATTCAATTGAGATTATTTTTGGTCACTGGAAGTTTTCAGTAGGTATTGAAAACATTTAAAAGTAAGTTTCGATTTCACAAGGCTGAGGAAAACAATCTAACTAAACAAAAATATATGATTTCGGGGTATGTAACAAATGAAAAGAGGGAAATACTGGTGGAATATTTCAACAACGTAGGTACCTCTACTATATGAGTAAATACAATTTTAATTCTTAGATAATTTCAACTGTGTGCATGTAACCAGGAATAAACATAAATGAAAAGCTGTTGAAAAACAAGCTTTCATTCAAATGCACTAAAAAAAAATTAATTCTTCAGATGTGTGACGTATATTATTGTAGATCAAAGGAGTCTGTGATGCTTGATAATGAGCTATTCAAATAATGAAAGATATCCTGATCCAAACAGACATGCTCCAGTAATCCAATGTTCGTGGAGGCATTAGCCAGGCAAGTAGTTCCACAATATACCTATTCTATAGGTTTATTGCAATGAGCATTCCTCTTAGAATCAGGTTACTTTTCATTATTTGTATAGCTCATTGTCAAGTATTAAAGATTTCTTTAATATATAGTCCCGGTCTCTAGAACCGTGAACTTTGGGTATTGCTCGCTTGAAAGGCTGAAATTGAGATGGCGTTGACAGTGGTTTTTTCCAGTCTGTCCGCGTTATGTGGAAATTTGTTTGAATCATTCGGATTAGCAGACATTAGTCATTGTCTGCATTGACCTACCCTATACCATAAGACGGAAATAATGGTAAGTGACTCATTCTTAACTCTAGGGTGCCCAAGAGAGGCAAGGGAAGAGGGAAGGACATTCCAGTGGCGGAAATAATAAATGCAATGCACCAATAACCCAATAATCCCGCAAGCACGACTATGCAGTGATTGACGTCACTGACTATAAGAACGTCTCATGGTACCTATATTCAATAATTTTAATAATTCGTTTTTTCATCCTATTATTTACAGGTTGTTATACCATTGAATTCAGTTTTGTTGAAGAAATACGTTTTTGAAACAAATTGAAATGGTTTTTCAATGTTCAATTGTTATAAAAAAATGTATCAAATAATAATATTGAGGCGAATGGTATACATCCAGGACATACAAGTTGTGTAGGAGGGTATTCACACTGATACCATTCCATAAAATTTCAATATGTCTCGGCAATCAGTTTGAAAAACTGAGAATATTGACCAAGAAGTAAAACTGCTAAATGAATTAATTAGTACGGTACTTTCAAAAGTGGGTAAATAACTTGAGGGGTATACGATATATGATGACTTTACGGTATTGCAGTATTTTCAATGCTTTCTACCTCGCTACCTATGAGGGTTTTGCAGAATCTGACAAGAGAGCTATGAATACTGAGAATGTCGTTATATATTCAATATACGGAAAATAGACATAAAGCCGTCAATTGAAAAGAAGGAAAGAAATATTGGTGGTCTTTGAAGTATTTCACCAGAGTAGATTGTAGTTATGATGTGTCAATGGCAGTTATTAAATAATTGTTACTGTTATATATTTGATGTTAGCATATGAAAGCTAGTCGGATATTTGATTTCATAAATATATTCATATATTCATTATGATTTTCGTATATACTGAATCATTTATATACGGCTTCAAAATGGTTAATGAGTTTTGTGATTATAATTCAATTCCGTTGAAAATTCGGAGATGAATTTGTTGTTGAAACTCGATAATTAGAAATGACAAATTTCATACATGACTAAGAAGAATCGAATAATATTTAATGAAAATGATTTTATTGAAATACATTAAAACGAATGAATACTTATTTTGAGTTCCAAACTAAAGACTCGGCAAGTTTTTGAATCTGCTACTGAGACCTGCCTACGTGATATATCTAATGATTTTTTCTACTTTTTGAATGCATTTTAATGGAAGCTTACCCTTAGAAAATGTTGAATTCATTTTTATTCATATCTAAACCATTTATCGAAAAATGTTCAACAACATTTTGTTTGAACTCTTATAAACTTGAAACTTATGAGAAACGTTATCTGGTATGTATACTTCAGTTTTTAAAAAAATACTCACAGATTGTATACATATTGGAAAAACGAACGTGTATAACTTTAAATTCCAAATAGCTTTTCTAAAAACTGAAAACACACTTTTGACTGACAAACTTGTAAAAATGCTTGGGACAGCTTCTGTAATTCTCAATAGTATTGGTAAAAAAGAGAAAAACTTATCCATTACGGTACAGAAAATAACAATCTTGCAACTCATGCCAGATATATATTTGTAAATTGATTAGTTCTGGGACATTTTCTTGGGTTTAATGTATGATTCCGGTACAATTGTATAGTTCCAGATCAGTGTAGACGGTTATTTCATGTTACTGAATACACCGTACGAATACGAGAAAATGTAGCGTAATTGAGTGATAGATAGATAAATAGATATATGGATAGATTAGATGATATATATTACCTGTTTTACCATTGTAATATTCCATGTTTTACGTGTACATTCAATAGCGATCTTTACAGTTAAGTCGTCCAAGACAAACTGTCTTTTTCCACTTCTGTGTATGGTACAATGTGTATCAAGATTCGCTGATGTCTCATTCAATAAGGTTTCAGTATACCCGCGATTATTTTGTTTCTGAACCGCAAGATGACGTATGCGCTGACGGTCTTAGATGAAAATGGCGGTCCTGTAGAAATACAAATTATTCACGGGAATCTATTCGTTGATATAGTTTTCTGTACAATAACAAAACAGGATGCGCTGTTATCAAGTCAGGTACATTAAGTTTCAAAAGCGATAGTCAGTCATGGGAGAAAATTAAATATTGTTCCTAAATCCCGTTAATTACCGAATGCTGATATGTCTGTGATCTGTTATTACCCGAGGAAATTGTCGACGATATTCGTTCGGGATACTTTGATTTGGGATAACCAGGACGTTCCAAAATTATTCGTTTGGAATCAAAATATAGATGCTGTTACAAATTCGATTCTCACTAAACAGATCTCAGAAACAGTTAGAGATATAGATGCAATCAAATTGGGGAAAAGTTACACAATTATTTGCTGAATAAAATGAGAATAAAATGTTTCGAATTGTAGTAGATTTTTTCCGAGCCAATCATTGCAGATAGGAATAATCGGAAAGTCATTGCCACTTTCAAATACCTACAAAGTGATGACTAATCGGTGCATTCATAAATATATGAATTCTAAGTGGAGATTATGATTTTTTTTGTCGAACATAAAAAATTCAAGATGGTGTACGAGTTTTGTGATTCATTGTCCAATACTTTTCAAAATTTTATTGGTATACAGGGGCATCTAGACAACGTCAGACTTGCTCACGGATCCAGGTGAATTTGAAAGATGGGGGCCACTTGGAATCAATCAATGAAAAATTGCCCTCATTTATTATACACCTAGGAGGTGAACAATATGAGTTTGCCTATATATTTTTAACGCCACTGTATATATTGCCACGATTGATTGATGATTTTTGGAGCCTTTACCAATTTCAATGGGATTGTCACCTACGGAGTGGAATACTCATTCCCCTGTGTTATGAGGCTTGGGGTTGTGACTACAGATAATGATTTTGAAAATACTCTGTGACTCTCAGAATGACAGAACATGAATCCAAAATCTAGGTTCATTCGAACACTGTGATGAAATGATATGGTGACGTAGGGTCAATGAAATAGAAAGTTGTTTAAGTGGGGTTAGTGGCAAAAGTTTGACTCGAATCTAATTATTTCCAGTACAAAATGTCTAATAATATGAAACCCTCTTATTAATAATTATAGTATCCTCAATTTCCCGAGTATTGCATCTCCTCAGCACAATATCATGCCTCATAACACAGGTGAACAAATAGTCCACTCCATAGGTGACAATTTGCATTGAAATTGGTAAGGGCTCTGAAAATCATCAATCAATCTCAGCAATATAGACAGTGGCGTAAACAATATATAGGCACAAATATTGATCACCTTCTAGGTGTTACGACAGATAAGGGCAATTTTTCATTGATTGTGATGACTCTTATGGATGGCAAATAATGGAATGTTGATTGCAAGTGGCAGCCATCTTTAAAATTCATTTGGAGAAAGTTTCGACACTGTCTAGGTGCGCTTATTTCAAATAATTTTTGATTATTCAGCTTGATCCCCCGTTAGGCCTTATTTTGCGAAGGAACCTTATACATTTTGAGACATTTTACTCCCATTTTTGAATCCAAAAGAACACCTACCTGCACTTGTTGCACTGATGCAAGTAATAGCCTATCTTATTTCTTCTAATCACAAAAGAATTTCACTTTGAAAAAGAAAACATTCTCAATTGGATTTTGAATGAAAACAATTTTCTGTGAATTAAAAAATCCACGATAAAAATTGAGTAATTTTTTGTGAATGTCTAACAGAAAACATCTACTTTCCCGGCAGAAGAAAAATCTGATATTGAAAATTTCATTTTTTCCCAATTTCATCTATTCCAGTCTTAATTAGGATGATTACACATCTGATTTTTTGAACATCCCGTTCATATTTTCCAACAAATCAATCTATCATACCCCATGACAGCTTTTAATGTCAAAAAAATCGAATTGTCTCTCCAAAAGAAATGTTTCTACATTTTTCCTTCTTTGAAAAGTGAGATTGCTTCTAGAAAATGTATTTTCCATTCCTCCCAGTCTTTCTGTTGATCGTGGAAGCGTGGAACACATTTTCGTCGACAAAAATGTATTGAAGACCTAGTGAATGCGATGCCTCTCTTGCGTCAATGATACAAATGATTTCTGGTGAGTACTCTGTTTTGGAAAACATTCTTCTTTGCCTCATTTATTTATATGAGTTCCCAATTAAGACTGGAATAGAAAATCAAGTAACTATCTGAATGAAAATGCAAATTTTCAATTTCGGACTTTTCTTCTGAGTTAGGTCCTTTCAGAATATCCATCAGATGTAGTTCAATGTCCAGCGTGACTTTAGCCGGGGAAGTAGTTGTTTTCTGTTAGACATTCACAAAAAATAACTCCATTTCTATCGTGGATTTTTCAATTCAAAGAAAATTATTTTTATTCAATATTCAATTGAGATTGTTTCCCTTTTCAACATGAATACCCAACAAGAGGTTATCTTGAACGATGGAGGATGGTGACTGAAGTTAATCTTTCAGTCGCAGATGATTCCACATCTGATTTCATGAACCTCCTGTTAATATTTTCAAATAAATCAGATTTTCACTATTTTGCACAAGCCTTCGTACACCCCCGTGAAAGTTGTAATGCAAAAAACCGGGAAATATTTCCTTTGTTTATAGTCTAAAGAAAGGGATGTCCTGGAACTAATCTAAACATATATGTATTTTTATATGTCTAGGTTTTTCTTTTCCCAGAAGTACCGTTGTATCAAAAGATATATTAACAGGACGGTTATGTACGTAGCGGCTAGCGGCGCAAGAATATTGTAACAGAACATAAATATTATATTAACACTAACGAGTGAAATATACGAATTATTATAATACGCTTTATTAGTGTTTTAGTTTCTTCATTATATTCTAGCTTTGGTTATTTTGTTTTATTAAACAAATGTGCCCATTACCGACTGAATTTT
Organism: Gonioctena quinquepunctata; assembly: GCA_018342105.1. Taxonomy (NCBI): domain Eukaryota; kingdom Metazoa; phylum Arthropoda; class Insecta; order Coleoptera; family Chrysomelidae; genus Gonioctena; species Gonioctena quinquepunctata. The sequence goes on from JAFIRS010001117.1 coordinate 125,031, forward strand.
GATGATATGTTTGGTGTTTTTTTTTCATATTATTGGCAACTCGTGGGAAAAAAGCATTGTTGGAAGTTGCAAGATAGTTGAAATGAAATGAAAAAAAAAGTATTTTTTCTGATTCGAAGATTCTTCATACCCGTATCATGAAGCTTACTTTGGGAAAGGAAAAGTATGAATGATACATGGAAATCGACAATTATTGACGGGTTTCGGAGTTACAATCTATAATATAAAAAAGCTTGTCCTGACTGATTTGTCATCGCCGAGCTAAAAACGCAGAAGTGAGAAACGCAGAAGTGAGAAACGTGACATTGAGAAACCATGTCAAGAAACATGGAGGTATAATTTTTCATGACAAAAAATATTTTCAATCAATATAGAGTTTTTCTCGACTTATAACCTTCCACAATCCAAATTTAAAAATATATAAAAGTGTACAAGGCAAACTTTTTTGTTCCTTGATTTTTTCTCAAGTTTCTATTTAATTTCACTTGAATGTCAGTTTGGGTCAAACCTTTAATTTGAAATTTCACCTACTTCCAATTATCCAATCGATTGGAGACTTGGCAGGCGTTCATATATGGGTGACGATGCATTATGACATTTTCATAAGAACAAATTAAGATGGTTTATGGTCCGATTCTATTTGAAATCAGTATCAAACAATTCAAGATGGCGGACGAGAGTTGCGATTTAGAGTCCTATTCTATTGAAAATTGGTAGCCATATGTAGAAGTTTTTGGGGTCGGATATTCTGATTTTTTTGTCAAAATAAAAAAAATATATTTGGCAAGCCGGCTATATGGACCAATTCCATTCATAACTGGTATCTAGATGTTTCTAGGGTCATAACTTATGGATTTTTCGTCAAAGTTAAACAATTCAAGATGGTGACGAGTTTTTTCATTTAAGCTTCGATTAATTATGTTATTAGTATTTCAAGTGAATTATGGTCGATCAAAGATACGAACGAGTTTTGTGATATGGTCGATTTATGAAAATTGGTACGAATTTTTCGTCAAAGTTCAACTATTCAAAATGGCTGACGAGTTTTATGATTGATGGTCCGATTTTATTCAAAATTATTATATGGGGGTGTTAGCAGTCGGACATCATGCAATTTTTGTCGTAAATGAAAAACTCAAGATGATGTACGAGTTTCATGATTTATGGTCGATTCTATTCAGAATGATTATCTACGGATTTTAGAGATTGGGGACTATGAATTTTTTGAGAAAATTAAAATATTCAAGATGGTGGAGCTTGATGATTTATGGTTTGATTCTATTCAAAAGAGGTACCTAAAGATTTTTGAGATCGTTGATTATGAATTTAAGGTCAAAATTGGAAAATTTAATATAGCGGACAAGTTTTATGAATTATGGTCCTTTCACACAAACAGACGGGATATTTGAATCAATTCCTAATTTTGTTCTATACAGCGCATCCATGCAGAGGGTTGTTTGATATGAATTAGGAATGTTTTTCATAAAAAACTATTTTCAGCACTAAATTCCCAGGGAGATGTCGGTAATTTTAATTTCTACAGGACGGCCACTTTTTTTCCAAAAACGTCAGTGCCTACGACATCTTGTGGTTCAGAAACAAAATAATCGCGGGTATAATGAATCCTCAATGAATGATACATCAGTGAATCTTGATCATTATCACATTGTACCATACACTGAAGTGGGAAGAGACAGTTAGTCTCAGACCACTAAACAGTGAAGATCGGTATTGAATATACACGTAAAACCGAATATTACAATGGTAAAACAGGTAATATCTTACATCTATCTATCTAATCTATCTATATATCAATCTATCTATAAATTACGCTACATTTTCTTGTACTCGTACCGCGTATTCGGTAACATAAAAAACAGTCTACAAGTGTCCTGGAATCATACATTAAACCCAAGAAAATGTCCCAGAACTAACCAATTTACAGATATATATCTGGCATGTATTGCGAGATTGTTATTTTCTGTTCTATAATGAATATTTCTTTTTTTCACCGATAGTCAATGATGATTTCATATGGCTGTAACTCTATACTATTGGGATGATGTCCAAGCATGTTTACAATCATGTGTGAAAAAATGCTGCTCACAAGTGAAACGGTAAAAAAAAACAACTATTTCAATGGATTCTTGGAGCAATTCCACTTGTTGGTCTTGTATTTCAAATACTCACCATTGTCCCCCGTATGTCAGTTTATCAATCAGAAGGTGTTTTCAGTTTTTCGAGAAACTATTTGGAAATTAAAATTATACACGATCGTTTTTCAAATATTGACATTGAATTGTTATTTTCTGTTCTATAATGAATAGTATTTATCTTTTTCACCGTTGTAAATGATGATTTATATAGTATCTCTATACTATTGAGATGACAGTAGCTGTCTAAGCATTTTTAAAACCATCTGTGAAAAAATGCTACCTCACAAGTGAAATGGTAAAATAGTTATTTCATCAACTACTTTATATGGTGGCGATTAATCATCGAAATATTTTAACGCGAGAGCGAATCGAGCGCGTTAATGTTCGAGATTATTAATCGCCGTTTCAATATACGAGTTGATTACAAATTTTTTTCATCGACATTCGAATAACATTCAAATCCGAGTATGTGTAGTTGCCTATAACACAATCATACATTAATGGACCAAATCGACCATTTACAGATTATTAGTGGTCGATTTTGGTGTAAGTTTGGTTGCATATATCACAAGCATGCATTAAAAGATACTTCGAAGGTTGAAGGTTGAACGATCGATTTCATGTAGATTAAACAGACTCGTTGATACGAGGTCGCCAGAAAACGTTATTTACTCAACTATTTCAATGAATTGTTGGTCTTGTATTTCAAATACTCTCTATTGCCCCTTCGTATGTCAGTTTGTCAATCAGAAGTGTGTTTTCAGTTTTTCGAAAAACCATTCGAAAATTAAAATCTGTCAGTATTTTACCAAAAACTGATAAGTATGCATACCCGATAACGTGTCCCTTAAGTATCATGTTTATGAGTGTGTGTATCAAAATGAAGTATACTATTTTTTGCTGAACGGTTTAGATAGGAATAAAAATGAATTCAACATCATCTCCAAAGGGTAAGCTTTCATTAAAATGCATTTATAGGAAAAAAACTTCAATTTCCACAGGACGGCCATTTGTATCCCAGCCCGTCAACGCCTTGCGGTTCAGAAACAGAATAATCGCGGGTATACTGAAACCTTAATGAATGGGACTTCAGTGAATCTTGATAGATATCGCACATTGTACCATTCACTGAAGTGGAAAGAGACAGTTTTTCTTGGACGATTGAACAGTGAAGATCGGCATTGAATATACATGTAATACATATATTATTACAATGGCGAAACAACTAATACCTATCATCTATATATCCACCAAATCCGCTACATTTTCTGGTACAGTACCGCGTATTCACTAGCATAAAAATCTGTCCACCCTGTGACGGAATCATACATCAAATAAGAAAATGTCCCAGAACTAATCAATTTATAAATATATATCTGGTATGGGTTGCGAGATTGATAATTTCTGTTCTATAATGAATAAGTATTTCTTTTTTTGGCCGATTGTAAATGATTATTTCATGTAACACTATACTATTGAGATGACAGTAGCTGTCCAAGCATTTTCACAAGCATGTGTGAAAAAAATGCAACCTTACAAGTAAAACGGTAAACACGTTATTTACTCAACTATTTCTATGAATTGCTGTAGCAAATTCACTTGTTGGTCATGTCTTTCAAACACTCACCATTGCTCCTTCGTATGTCAGTTTGTCAATCAGAAGTATGTTATCAGTTTCTCGAAAAATCATTTTGAAGTTAAAATTATACACGTTCGTTTTTACAATATGTATAAAATCTGTGAGTATTTTACCAATAACTGATAAGTATACATACCAAATAACGTTTCCCATAAGTATCATATGATTGTTCAAATCAAAATGAAGTATACTATTTTTCGCTAAATGGTTTAGATATGAATAAAAATTTATTGAACATTTTCGAAAGGTGAGCTTTCATTAAAATGCATTCAATAAGGAAAAAGTCTTTAATTTCTACAGGACGGCCATTTTTATCCAAGACCGTCAACGCCTTGCGGTTCAGAAACAGAATAATCGCGGGTATTCTGAAACCTTAATGAATGAGACTCCAGTGAATCTTGGTAGATATCACATTGTACCGTACACTGAAGTGGAAAGAGACAGTTTGTCTTGAACGATTGAACAGAAAAAATCGGTATTGAATATACATGTAATACATAGATTATTACAATGGCAGAACAACTAATACCTATCATCTATATATCCACCAAATACACAAAATTTTCTGGTACCGTACCGCGTATTCACTAACTCAAAAATTTATCTACACTGATCTGGAACTATACAATTGTCCTGGAATCATACATTAAACCCAAAAAAATGTCCCAGAACTAATCAATTTACAAATATATATTTAGTATGTGTTGCGACATTGTTATTTTCTGTTCTATAATGAGTAAGTATTTCTCTTTTTCACCGATTGAAATGATGATTTCATATAGCTCCCTCCACCTCTATACTATTGAGATGACAGTAACTGTCCAAGCATTTTTAGGAGCATGTGTGAAAAAATGCTACCTCACAAGTGAAACGGTAAAATAGTTATGTAATCAATTAGTGTATTAATTGTGGCGATTAATGATCAAGATATTTTAACGCGAGAGCGAATCGAGCGAGTTAATGTTCGAGATCATTAATCGCCATTTTAATATACTAGTTGATTAGAAAAAATTTCCGTCGACCTCTTTCCTGGGGCCATCGTGAAATTTTCGATATTAATTTCCTTCAACTAGGAGGAAACTTACAATATTTGGATTTTAAAATACATAAATTTGACTGCGCGAAGGTAATATGATTTGACATTTGAATAATATTCGAGTTGGTGTATGTTTAGTTTCCTATAGCACAATTATACATCAAAGGAACAAATCGACCATTTAAATGTTTTTAATGGTCAATTTTGGTGTATGTTTAGTTGCATATATCACAATTTTGCCTCAAAAGATAAATTGAAGGTTAATAGGAGTCATTACCGATCGATTCCGTGTAGATTAAACAGACTCGTTGATACGAGGTCGCCGGAAATAGTTATTCAATCAACTAGTATATTAATGGTGGCGATTAATGATCGAGATATTTTGACGCGAGAGCGAAGCGAGCGCGTTAATTTTCGAGATCATCAATCGCCATTTCAATATACGATTTGAAAACAAAATTTGTTCATCAACATTTGAATAATATTTGAATTCGTTTATGTTTAGTTCCCCATACCACAATTATACATTAATGGACCAAATCGACCATTTACTGATTATTAATGGTCGATTGTGGTGTATGTTAGGTTGCATATATCACAATAATGCTTCAAAAGTTAAATCGAAGGTTAATAAGAGTCATTAACGATCGATTTCGTGTAGATTAAACAGACTCTTCAATACGAGGTCGCAGGAAAACGTTATTTAATCAACTATTTCAATGAATTCCTGGAGCAATTTCACTTGTTGGTCTTGAATTTCAAATACTCACCATTGCCCCTTTGTATGTCAGTTTATCAATCAGGAGAGAAACGGTAAAAACTTTATTGACTCAACTATTTCAATGAATTCATGGAGCAATTCCACTTGTTGGTCTTGTATTTCAAATCCTCACCATTGTCCCTTCGTGTGTCAATTTGTCAGTCAGAAGTATGTTCTCCGAAAAACTATTCGGATATTGAAATTTTAAACGTTCATATTTCCAATATGTATACAATCTGTCAGTATTTTACCAAAATCCGACAATTATTCATACCAGATAACACGTTTCCTATAAATATCAAGTTCATGAGTGTTCAAATCAAAATGAAGTATACCTACTATTTTCCGCTAAATGGTTCAGATATGGATAAAAATTAATTGAGCGTTTTCTAAAGGTGAGCTACCATTAAAATGCATTAGAAAGAAAGAAAAACTGTAGACATATCAGGAGCAGATTCAAAAACTTGCCGCGTTTTTAATTTTGGTTTGGTATTCTTGCGTTTTTGGATATGTTGTAGGCGACACATTTGGAAAAACAAAATTTCTTTTTTATGCATTTCAATAAAAGCATTTCTTTTTTTTTTCATTCATTTTTGTTCAATCCCCCCAGTCATTTATGAAATACGTCATCTTGAATTATTGGGTTTTAACAACAAATTTATCTCGAATTATTACGGAATCGAATCATAATCACAAAACTCGCTCATCATTTTGGAGTCGTTACCTTGAATCCCTAAAAACCAATTTTAAATAGAATCATGAAACTCGTCCGCTATATTGAGATGCTATCTTGAATTTTTCAACTTCGACAAAAAATTCATAAAGTCGCCATTTTGTTTTTTATCTAACAAAAATTTCATATTGCATATTATGAACCTGTGTCATTTCAAGTTGATCGGACGACTAGAAGTGGGTCAAAATTCAATACAAGATTTGATTCAGACAGTGTGGGTTCAATAAAAGCGCGTAACAAGGCAAGTAAAACGAAAGATTGTAAAAAATGGCACTCATCTCAGAAATAATTTTCTACTCCATTATCGTAGGGTATTGCGCCAACTTTTGAAAACATCTCCTGTAGGTATTTTAGTTATAAAACATGAGTATTCAATTCATGTCCTGGAAGTATTCATTAAACATAAAAACTTCCGGGACGTCCCTGAACTATGCGTATTATATAAAAAACTTCCAGGACTGACCCGGAACTATACAGTTGTCCCTGAATCATACTTCAAACCAGAAAAAATGTCCCGGAACTCGTCAATCTACATACATATATATATATATATATATAAATATATATATATATATATATATATATATATATACATTCAAATATATATATACATTTATATATATATATATATATATATATATATAGGCAGATAAACAGAATGCACGAGAAGAAAAACAACATACAAAAAGTTGGAAAACAAACCTATAATGGGAATGCCATCGCACAACCAAGCTATAGCAGCAATAAATTCAGAATGAAAACAACAAATTTATTGAGTTCCTTCATGAAACGAACCAAATTAACGATGTTACCAAAAAAAGCTCACCAACTACAGTGGAATTTCTCCAAAATTTCAGTCTCTTTCAAAAGTACATTAATCAACCCTATCAGTCAGACCGATTGTATCTCCCACAGAACCAATCGCACCTTTTTCAACTGATATTCTCACATAAGCCCACAATTTTGGCAATGTATATTATGTCAAAGACTCCTTTGAATAACAAATCAATTTAACAACCTATCATTACCAGCCAGTCTGAATGTACTATCCCTTTTCAGTAATGTCAATCTCGAAACCTGCCAGAGAGTCGTACACAAAAATTGGAATGGTATTCGTTATCATTATCATATTACCGAAGACACGTTTATAATACTTCTAACATTTTTTTTCGAGAATATATATCTTTTATTCAATGATATAACAATACAGACAAACTTTTGGTAATCCAATCGGAGATTCAATTCCACCTATCCTTGCGGCATATATAATGGACGACACTCTACTTTAATCATTCAAATATTTTTCTTACAGAAATATGTCAACAACTATGACGCGCATATCCAATTTACTATAGAAACTGAAAACGTACAATTCGTACCATTCCTAGATGACAGATTCGTAAGTTCCAATTAGAACAAAATACTAATTGATTGGTATCGGATACCTTGCAATTTATGAAAAATCTATCTGTCCTACCACAGACGATCGGTCAAAGTGAATTTGTTGAAGCAAATGAAAACAGGGTGCTGAGAATTTCAGTTTTTACAAAATAAATCTTAAAATTATTTTATATCTCTCCACTATCATCCTTCAAGTTTAATTAAAAGTATATTGTTCAACACATCGCCCATTATAGAGCCACAACATATTAACATATCGAATAATAAAACAATGACCACTATCAATTTTACCCACATTATTTTCTAACCATACATAAGAGATACCATACAGGAGAGTTATTTCATCAAAACTGGCTAGACTTTTCAATTTATAGATAATATCAAATAGCCAACAAAACAGTTCTTACAATCAAGTCATCAAATTCAAAAGTGAAAGACAAAATTCCAATTTCAGACAGCAGGAACGTTATTCATGGTATACCGTGCCAAAATTGTAACAAAATATACATTGGCCCAACATCGAAATTATTAAGACAGATAATAATCTCCCGCGAAAGTGATTGCAGGCACCATCCAGAAAGATGTGCTCTGGCAGATCAAGTCAACAAATATGACTGAAACCACAAATGTGCGGCTGGCTTTCTGTTTGTTGACCTCGTTGATTTGTCGTTTTCCACCAATTGTTATTCATCCTTGCACCAATTGTTGTTCATCTCCACCGTACTGATGAGGGCCGAGAGCCCGAAATACGTGTCCACGGTTAACACTTTTCTCTGAAGGCTATGTCCATTGAATTCCTTCCATTTTGTTTCAAACAGTCTCGTTAATTTTATATTTTTAATGAGCTTCGAAAACTGTATCTTGACACAAATTATCATAACTCAAGTTTCATTTCCAAGGCACACTATGGTTTTTTTTGTTTGTCGAAAACGGCAAAATTTATTAGACAATTTTTGTTTTCAACTTTGACCACACCACTGGATTCGTAGTAGTTATAAATAAAAACCATCAAAAATCCATGGAAAAATATTGGTTAACAACGAAGTTACAACAACTTCAATTTTGGAAACAAAGTATGTGATTATAATTTTTATTTAGATTATAGACATATTTAAAATGTGGCAACACCGTCGATACAAAATAGAACACAAGTGAACTTGTACAGTGAAAATCTGGAGTCAATAAGCTCATTCCGTTGTACAGTTATAAGTATGGTAATATGAGCCATTTGTAGTGGAAGCGATTTTTTCCATAGCCGATAAAAACGAAATGAACAAAAAGAACGTTTGAAGTATTTATTCAACAATGAACCGTCATTGAGCAAAAACTAAAATAAACATTACTGAAAAATTATATATTTGAATTTTTGTGGCTTCTACCAAACATCCATCTAGTTTGACACATTTATCGTATCTCTTCCGAATATTTTTACACTATTTCTTATTTGTTGAAGTGTAATTTTGGCACAAATCCAGTGGTGTAGTCAGATTTCTATAACAAAATCGATAACCTCAAATCGCTCACATCCTTTCAGGAGTTATGACTGTAGAGCGGAATGAGCTATTGACTTCGAATCTCCACTGTACAAGTTCACTGGTGATCTAATTTGTATCGGCAGTTTTGCCAGATTTTTAATTTTAAATTTAATCTAAATAAAAATTATAATCAAATACTTCGTTTCCAAAATATAAGTTGTTGTAACTTCGTTGTTAACTAATATTTTTTGATGAGATTTCGATGGTTTTCATTTATAGCGACTACAAATCGAGTGGTGTAGTCAAATTTGAAAAAAAAAATTGCCCAATGAACTTTTGCCGTTTTTGACAGAGAAAAAAAAACCATAGAGTGCCTTGGAAATGGAATTAAAGTCATGAAAATTCGTGTCAGAATACAGTTCTTGGCGCTCGATATTAAAAAAAAAATTTTTTGAGATAAATTGCAAAATGCGTATTCTACAGGGGTGATTCCATTTCAAATGGGTCACACTGTATATTTATATATGTATAAATATGAATAAATAAATATATATAAATAAATAAATAAATATGTATATATATATAAATAGATATATATATATATATATATATATATATAAATATATATAAATATATATATATATATATATATATATATATATATATATATATATATATATATATATATATATGCATAGTGCAATGCATAAAATACACAAAGTCGTCTTCACAAAGGATTTAATATGAATTGAAACACAACTGGTAGACAACAGGTGAAAAACAACTACTTTCCTAGCAGATACCACGCAGAACGTTGAATGATATTCAACTGACAATCTATGCAAACTTCCATATAAATGGATATTGATCGCAAATGTTTCTTTCTGATGAGCTCGATTATGTTTAATCTATGTCGTGTTCGCCTTACTATCCGCATACCGGTTTCAGGCTTTTTGGCCCCCATCAGTACGGAGTAGTCACCAGCCAGAGATCCGGAAAACTCTGGCCGAAGCGAGACACAACATCAATCAAATCACCATCTTTAGGTACGTCGGAAAAGATAACTTTCAACCGGCGGCTCCTAGTGACGGAAAGGAATACTCCATACATTTCTCCTACCTCGATAGGATTCTGAATTAAAGATTCCTTCTGAGTGGAAGTGGTCCAGGTTGCCCGACTGGCATATATTTGAAGATAGGGAGCCAAGTAATCTATGCAAACTTCCATATAAATGGATATTGATCGCAAATGTTCCTTTCTGATAAGCTCGATTATGTTCAATTCATGTCGTGTTCGCCTTACAATCCGTGAACTGGTCACTGTTGCCAAGCAAGACTCTCGCAAGCACGGCTCACAAATCTGTCTACGTACGAAAGTTTGTTAGATTCTACTAGTGATATCTGATTAGCTGGTGGATGAAAGGTCTTGAGATCCTAATTACCAACTCATCAGAAAACAGTATGCGATGTGCACGAAAATTAATTCGATTATTATTGTTTTTGTGTTTTCAAAAATTCTATCAGAAAATAATTCATATTATATTGATATATCTAGTAAGAAAACGCCCGCATAGTATTGGCGACTCCAGAATTAAAATATTCCACTTCATTCATGAATGCGAGGAGGGATTTATCTTCTACTCCTCAAAATACGCACGGAACAGCTCGGTGTTTAGTTTCAAGAGCCAACAAAATACAGGGACAATAATATTCGAATTGATTCTCCTGTACATCGCGTACTGTTTTCTGATTGGTTGCTACTTAGGATCTTTTATTCACCAGTCAATCAGAGAACACTGGTAGAATCTAACAAATTTTCTTCCGTAAACCGTGCCTTCAAGAATCTTGCTTGGCAACGGTATTCAGTTTACGTCTTCTGAATGCCTGTTTGTGTCATTCGTTCCTCACAAGTGACTGTGATGATTATAATAAGTGCTTCAAAGCAGAGTACAAGTCAACTAGTACTGACTTTATCACCAATTTGGATATAACAATGTGAGTTGTTTTCTTCACTCTGAACTTGAATATCTATCTCAGGCAGCCTGCAATGTGTACATTCACCATACAATCAGTTCAACATTCTACATTATCCAAATGTCAACTTGAATGTTCATTGCATTCGGCAATTGCCAAAGTTTTCCTTTGAATAAGTCACCCACAATTCTGTCGGACTTTACAAAGAGAAAAACATATTTTCAAACATTTTTTTCAGATTTTCAACCACTGCATTATACACTCGTCAACCTCGGTTTTGCAAGGGGTTAGATGGAATCCTATATATACCCGCCAATTCTATAAAATCATATATATATATATATATATATATATATATAAATATATATATATATATATAAATATATATATATATATATATATATATATATATATATATATATATATTGGTTGGGGGTTCTTGGGTTTGGGAATCTTGTGTTAAAAATGAAACTATCCTATATTATTCTAGACGTTTCGCCTATCTTCCGTAGATCTTTTTTTTTTTCATTGTTTTCTATTTCCGTGATAATCAACAATGGGATCTGGAAGGAAAAATATTTTGAGTTATGGTGGAAATGAAAATAAGAATGGCTGATATGTGCAAGGGATGAATGTTTGGTCTGGGGAAAGGGTGGGGTAGAAGAATTATGTTTGGCGATCATCATTGTTGAGAGGACTCCTTTTATATGGTCTATATTCATTGGTTGATAGTGTGGTAAGTTTTTGTGGTTTTATTCGAGTACAACAGTTGAGAGCGACGCGAATTTGGGTTTTGCTCAATTAAGTTGTTGTGTACCTGTTAGGTCGATTTCTAATCTTGAGTGGGTGGGGATGGGGATAGGCGTATTGTTGAATTGGTTGAAAGTATTAATTTTATTAATTTTTATACTCTTCATTTGTTGAAACAGTATTAATCTCTTTAATTTTTCACTCAACAAATGAAGAGTATAAAAATTAAAAATAAAATTAATACTTTTTCAACCAATTCCCAACAACAATACGCCTATCGCCCCCAAAAATCCCCACCCACTCAAGATTAGAAATCGACCTAACAGGTACACCAACAACATTAATTGCAAAGCAAAACCCTCAAATTTCCGTCGCTCTCAACTGTTGTACTCGAATAAAACCACAAAAACTTACCACACTATCAACCAATGAATATAGACCATATAAAAGGAGTCCTCTCAACAATGATGATCGCCAAACATAATTCTTCTACCCCACCCTTTCCCCAGACCAAACATTCATCCCTTGCACATATCAGCCACTCTTATTTTCATTTCCACCATAACTCAAAATATTTTTTCTTCCAGATCTCATTGTTGATTATCACGGAAATAAAAAACAATGAAAAGAAAAAAAGATCTACTGATGATAGGCGAAACGTCTAGAATAATATGGATAGTTTCATTTTTAACACAAGATTCCCAAACCCAAGAGCCCCCAACCAATTTATATATATATATATATATATATATATATATATATATATATATATATATATAAATATATATATATATAGAAGAATCCTTTTTAAATTCGGGTATGCAGTCAACACCGTAGAAAAGTTGGCGATTTGTCTCTATTTTATAGATATTTTCATGGGCGATGCTCTTCTGAAATATCAACAATCGTTCCTGCTTTGGCAGTCTCTTCGAGATTGACCCGTCAAGTTCAGTCATCACACCCCTTCGTAGTCACTTTGGAGACCTGCAGAACATCACTTTCCAAAGACTCGTTCATCCAACGAACAGCGAGGCTTTGGAACTCATTGCCTAGGGAGGTGTTCCCCGAGGCATACAACCTTCAGAAATTTAAGAAGAACACCAACTCCTACCTTCTTTCCCTTGGTTCCCACGATGTTCTCTGAACATCACAGGATATCCCTTTCGTGGAACCAGAACATAAAAAAAAATGGAGTATTTTTTTTTATTCAAGCTTGAGTCATATTGTTTCATCAGAACTCTATAATGAATTAAATTGAACATTATAAGATTTGAAAAACAGAATGCATATGTTATTAAAAGTGAGTTAAATCTTTCATTCAGCATTTTATAAATACATGCATACAAAGAACTCTTGGTATTAAGTCATATATAGTTAAAACTTAGATCAAAATTGATCAAGATTACTTAAACATAAGTGTATGAACATTTTAAAATTCCAAATGGGCTCTTCATTTGGAATTTTAAAATGTTTATACACTTATGTTTAAGTAATCTTGATCAATTTTGATCAAAGTTTTAACTATATATGACTTTACCAAGAGTGTTGTCTGTTGTGACATGGTATTTTATAAAATGCTGCAAGTGAAAGGGATTCTTAACCTCACTTTTGTAAGTACACATATGCCTTTTTGGTTTTTCAAATCTTATAATGTTCAATTTAATTCATTGTAGAGTTCCTGATGAAGAGACAATAAATGACTCGAAAGCTTGAATAGAAAAAAGAGTACACTTTTTTTCCATACCCCTGTTGACTGCATACCCGAATTTAAAAAGGATTCTTCTTTAACTTAGACAGTCGTCTAACCTTCACAACTTTCTATATATATATATATATATATATATATACATATATATATATATATATATATATATATATATATATATATATATATATATATATATATATATATATATATATATATATATATATATATATATATATATATATATATATATATATATGAATTTGTAGAATTGGCGGGTATATATAGGATTCCATCTAACCCCTTGCAAAACCGAGGTTGACGAGTGTATAATGCAGTGGTTGAAAATCTGAAAAAAATGTTTGAAAATATGTTTTTCTCTTTGTAAAGTCCGACAGAATTGTGGGTGACTTATTCAAAGGAAAACTTTGGCAATTGACGAATGCAATGAACATTCAACTTGACATTTGGATAATGTAGAATGTTGAACTGATTGTATGGTGGATGTACACATTCCAGGCTGCCTGAGATAGATATTCAAGTTCAGAGTGAAGAAAACAACTCACATTGTTATATCCAAATTGGTGATAAAGTCAGTACTAGTTGACTTGTACTCTGCTTTGAAGCACTTATTATAATCATCACAGTCACTTGTGAGGAACGAATGACACAAACAGGCATTCAGAAGACGTAAACTGAATACTGTTGCCAAGCAAGATTCTTGAAGGCACGGTTTACGGAAGAAAATTTGTTAGATTCTACTAGTGTTCTCTGATTGACTGGTGAATAAAAGATCCTAATTAGCAACCAATCAGAAAACAGTACGCGATGTACAGGAGAATCAATTCGAATATTATTGTCTCTGTATTTTGTTGGCTCTTAAAACTAAACACCGAGCTGTTCCCTGCGTATTTCGAGGAGTAGAAGATAAATCCCTCCTCGCATTCATGAATGAAGTGGAATATTTTGATTCTGGAGTCGCCAATCACTATGCGGGCGTTTTCGTACTAGATATATCAATATAATATAAATTATTTTCTGATAGAATTTTTGAAAACACAAAAACAATAATATTCGAATTAATTTTCGTGCACATCGCGTACTGTTTTCTGATGAGTTGGTAATTAGGATCTCAAGACCTTTCATCCACCAGCCAATCAGATATCACTAGTAGAATCTAACAAACTTTCGTACGTAGACAGATTTGTGGGCCGTGCTTGCGAGAATCTTGCTTGGCAACAGTGACCAGTTCACGTGTTCCGAATGTCTGGATCACTACAATGGTCGTGATATTATTTTTCGCAATAATATTCAATTGCGAATATTTTTTTAGTCAATGCTGTTTGTGTTATTCGTTTCTTACAAGTGATATAACAAGTTGAGTTGTTTTCCTCTTTTTGGAATTGAGGCAGCCTTACAATATGTTCATTTATCACACAATCAGTTCAAATTTCTTCCTTATTCAAATGTCGACTTGAATGTTCATTGATTTGGCAATTGCCGAAGTTTTCCTCTGAACAGATCACCTGAAAGTAGGCAAGAACAGAATATGTTTTAATTTTTTTTATGTTCAACCACTGTTATTCGTTATATATAAATATATATATATATATATATATATATATATATATATATATTTCTATTTCGCTTCGGCCAGAGTTCTCCGGAACTCTGGCTGGTGAATACTCAGTACTGATGAGGGCCAAAAAGCCTGAAACCGGTATGCGGATTGTAAGGCGAACACGACATGAATTGAACATAATCGAGCTTATCAGAAACGAACATTTGCGATCAATATCCATTTATATGGAAGTTTGCATAGATTGTCAGGTGAATATCATTGAACGTTCTGCGTGGTATTTGCTAGAAAAGTGGTTGTTTTTCACCTGAGGTCTACCAGTTGTGTTTTAATTTATATTGAATCCTTTGTGGAGATGACTTTGTGTATTTTATGCATTGCATTTCTTATTTTATCTAACTTTACTTGGCTCCATCTCTTCAAATATATGCTAGTCGGGCAACCTGGACCACTTCTACTCAGAAGAAATCTTTAATTCAGAATCCTATCGAGGTAGGAGAAATGTATGGAGTATTTCTTTCCGTCACTAGGTGCCGCCGGTTGAAAGTTATCTTTTCCGACGTACCTAAAGATGTTTTGAGCTCGATGGTGATTTGATTGATGATGTGTCTCGCTTCGGCCAGAGTTTTCCGGATCTCTGGCTGGTGACTACTCCGTACTGATGGGGGCCAAAAAGCCTGAAACTGGTATGCGGATAGTTAGGCAAACACGATATAAATTAAACATAATCGAGCTCATCAGAAAGAAACATTTGCGATCAATATCCATTTATATGGAAGTTTGCATAGATTGTCAGTTGAATCTCATTCAACGTTCTGCGTGGTATCTGCTAGGAAAGTAGTTGTTTTTCACCTGTGGTCTACCAGTTGTGTTTCAATTTATATAAAATCCTTTGTGAAAACGACTTTGTGTATTTTATGCATTGCACTATGCATATATATATATATATATATATATAATATATATTAAATAAATAAATAAATAAATAAATATATATATATATATATATATTATATATATATTTATTATATATAATTATATATTTATATATATAAGTTAATTTGTCCCATTTTAAATGGAATCACCCCTGTAGAATACGCATTTTGCAATTAATCTCAAAATAAATTTTTTTTAATATCGAGCGCCAAGAACTGTATTCTGACACGAATTTTCATGACTTTAATTCCATTTCCAAGGCACTCTATGGTTTTTTTTCTCTGTCAAAAACGGCAAAAGTTTATTGGGCAATTTTTTTTTTTCAAATTTGACTACACCACTTGATTTGTAGTCGCTATGAATAAAAACCATCGTAATCTCATCAAAAAATATTAGTTAACAACGAAGTTACAACAACTTATATTTTGGAAAAAAAGTATTTGATTATAATTTTTATTTAGATTATAGACATATTAAAAATCTGGCAAAATTGCCGATACAAATTAGATCACCGGTAAACTTGTACAGTGAATATTCGAAGTCAATAGCTCATTCCGTTCTACAGTTATAACTCCTGAAAGGATGTGAGCGATTTGAGGTTAGCGATTTTGTTATAGAAATCTAACTACACCACTGGATTTGTGCCAGAATCACACTTCAACAAATAAGAAATAGTGTAAAAAATATTCGGAAGAGATACGATAAATGTGTCAAACTAGATGGATGTTTGGTAGAAGCCACAAAAATTCAAATATATAATTTTTCAGTAATGTTTATTTTAGTTTTTGCTCAATGACGGTTCATTGTTGAATAAATACTTCAAACGTTCTTTCTGTTCATTTCGTTTTTATCGGCTATGGAAAAAATCGCTTCCACTACAAATGGCTCAAATTACCATACTTATAACTGTACAACGGAATGAGCTTATTGACTTCAGATTTCCACTGTACAAGTTCACTTGTGTTCTCCTTTGTATCGACAGAGAAAAGTGCTAATCGTGGACACGTGTTTCGGGCTCTCGGCCCTCATCAGTACGGTGGAGAAGTGCAAGGATGAACAACACTTGGTAGAAAACGACAAATCAATGGAGTCACAAACAGGAGCCAGTCGCTCATTTGTGATTTCGGTCAGAAGACCCTGAATTCCAGGGCAACAACCAACGTCACCACGGAGGCAGCTCTAGCTACCTGCGTGACATCCGAGCCCGAAACACGTGTCTACGGTTAGCACTTTTCTCTGAGGGCTATGTCCATTGAATTCCTTCCATATTGTTTTCAACAGTCCCCTCGATATTACTCTCTTTCATATTTATATTCCTGGACTCGGATGTCACGCAGGTAGCTAGAGCTGCCTCCGTGGTGACGTTGGTTGTTGCCCTGGAATTCAGGGTCTGCTGACCGAAATCACAAATGAGCGGCTGGCTTCTGTTTGTTGACTCCGTTGATTTGTCGTTTTCTACCAAGTGTTGTTCATCCTTGCACTTCTCCACCGTACTGATGAGGGCCGAGAGCCCGAAACACGTGTCTACGGTTAGTACTTTTCTCTGAGGGCTATGTCCATTGAATTCCTTCCATATTGTTTTCAACAGTCCCCTCGATATTACTCTCTTTCATATATATATATATATATATATACATATATATATATTATATTATATTATATATATATATATATAATATATTTTATATATATATAATATATATATATATCATATATATATATATATAGTGATTTGCATCAGATTATTGATGGATGACATCTATAATCTGTGGTGAAGCTTGAACCTATATCGTGAATTTTAAAATCACGAGATTTCGTGCACTTTAACAGGTCACTAACAAATTGTTAGAAGGCCTACCACGATATCAATAGTGTACTTCTCATGCGTTTAACGCAAACATCGATATCGAGAATGAAAGGTCAGCTTCAACCAAATAGACACACCATCCGTCTACAGCCTGTTCTCATGCGTTTAACCCAATCATCAGAACGGCTATGTGTCTCTTAATATCGCTATCATCGATTTCGTGCTTGGTATCTAGCCTTATGTGCCAATACAAACATGTGAATTGCATCAGATTATTGATAGTGACATCTATAATCTGTGCGGTGAAGCTTGAACCTAATATCGTGGAATTTTAAAATCACGAGATTTCGTGCACTTTAACAGGTCACTAACAAATTGTTAGAAAGGCCTACCCGAATCAATGTGTACTTTCATGCGTTAAGAAATTATCGAGAATGAATTAGGTTCAAGCTTCACCGCACAGATTATAGATGTCACTATCAATAATCTGATGCAATTCACATGTTTGTATTGGCCTAAGGCTATGAACCAACGAGAAATCTGATGCGAATTTGAAAGAGACCACAAGCCGTCCTGATGATTGGGAAACCATGAAACAGGCTGTAGACGGATGGTGTGTCTTTTTGGATTCGTAACAGATTTCTCTCTTCTCGATATATATATATATATATATATATATATATATATATATATATATATATATATATAATTCATGAAGTTCGCTACATTGCTCTGGTTCAATCTTCTTTGAGTTCATTACCTGTAATATCAACAACTGGAAAATGAAATTTTATCCTTGAGAAATTTATGTTATAGCGTTTGGCTTATGCTTATTCATCGCACTCATGGGAAAGGCAATCAAAACCATTCATATTTACTATTTCAAATGTTTCAAAAGTATTACTTTTTGTACATTCTTCCCTCCTATTTTTACACTTGAAACAACCAATGAGAAGGAGGATCTGAATAAACTGAGTTCCACACATTTTTTTATATACAAATTTCCACAATCATGATGCAGAGAAAGTTTCATTCAGTTATTTGCCCACGAAGGTAGGAATCTGGAAAACCGTAGTCGAATATTTCAAACTCCCCTTTGTTCCTGCTTTTTCTGAACTCGTGATGAAAAAATGCCAAATTCCTCCTGAGTTGCGCTCCATAGCGATGAATTCCATCCGACTGGAATCCGTATGATTTCATCATATAATAACTTTTTCTCTCATTCGCTTCAAACTAAACCCTCACAGTTAGCAGGTGATAAAATGGATTAATATGAGTATAGTGGAATTCTGTCAGATTCAATTTTAGATTGAGAGAAACTCTCAAAAATACGATTTGAATGTGAACAAATAGACTATAAATAATACATTTTGTTGGTGTTTTATTACCCTCAATAGTTTCCGGACTATGTTTTCAAGATTTTCAGTTGAAAGGAGAAGAAACAGAAGAATTTATTATGATTGATTTGTTAAACGAATAAATTGTTATTATCTAAACATTTTATAGAAAAAAGCAGTTTAATATATTATTCTTCAATTCAACAAAATGTTACAGTCCACTAAACCCAAACACATTTATTTGTTTGTTAATATGAACAGGCTGTTCATAGAATCAGATGTGGCTTGAGCCGGGAAAGAAGTTCTTTTCTGTTAGATATTACAAAAAATAACTTCGTTGTTGCAGATTTTTCAATTTTCAGAAAAAGCAATCAATATTTCCTTACCAATCTTGGAAGTAGCTATTTCAAAGTAACGAACAATAGACTTTGGATCGAGGTTTGGTACCGACACTTGAATAATAACTAACCATGTGACGTGAGTTTCTCTACATTTAGTAGGCAAATGTCTTATCTTGAGAAGTTTATTACTCCTGAACAATTCCAAAATACTAAATTCATAGACCTTCAGCTGTTCATTGAATTTCCGTTGAGATATTTGCATTTCAAATGGTTTTATTTGGGAAAGTTCATTACTATTGAATACGTTTGAAATACTTTTTTACATGAGCCATTAGTTGGTCATTGAATTGCCGTTAAGAGACTTGAATTTCAATTTGGAACACATTCGACTAGAGTTGTTTTTTTTTATATTAGAAGCATTTTGTGTTTAATTGTTGTATAACGGAATTTTCGCGCTCACTTGTCTCGCATCCACTTGGCTTGCCCCATCTTGTTCCTGCACCCAGTAGGCATTATTATCTCGAAAACATTTTATTTTTTTTAAATTCTACCAACTTTTGAGAATCGCCCTTTACCTAACCTGACCTGAGCCGTAAGAAAATACTTATAATTACGTGTTGCAATAAACATTAAAAGATGTGAAATTTTCAACTGATTGTTTGAGTAATATTGTAGTGAATTTGGGTTGTTTCCCGACTAACATGGTGAATTCTGATCCTACCCACTGATTTTGATTGATTGAAAACAGTGAAAAAATATAGAAAATGTTTATTAGAATGAATATAGAGATTGAATGAATAAAATGAAGTGATGAATCTCTTCCAGTAGTTGTGAATTTCAAATGGATAGAACCAGAATATTACTTACAAAACTGAGTCGGGAATAATTCCAGAAACCATAATCTTCAAATTGGTAATAGGGCGTCTTAACTTTTCAACTTTCTAACTGCTCCCATTTCCCAATCTAGTTTTGAGCACGGCAAAAACCCAACGTCGTCTCCCCAATCAAACCATCAGTCGACACTCTTGTTTATATTTCGTGTTTTGCAGAATAACAAGATTGTGACCCACTTGAAAATTATACTGATTGATTTACTCTACGAGGTAATCGATATATCGGCTGAAATCGTGCGTCTCGAGCGGTAATTTTCCAGAACAACTAATGATTCGGTATAGCGAAGTAACATACTTGGTAGAAAGTTTGCTCCGCAGTAAAGTGTGAGAAATTTGTGTTTTCCTGAACCAAACATATCTTGTACCGGCCTGTAACAGAAAACTAACCCACCTGCACCATATATATTGGAGACGACGTTGAAAAATCTCCCTGAAGACAAAAAATCGGATGGAAATCTGATTGGAAGTTGCGATCTGGCGAGCAAGAAATCAGTCTTTGCCGGGATCAGTTCTCTGCCGTGGGCCAATCTCTTGGGGGTGCTGGGGGCATTGTCTTTCCTAGGTGAAGATTTATTGAAAATACCAATGATAAATTCACTAATTTCGGCGAAATCGAATGAAAAGTCAGAAGGTTCTGGTAATGTCCCTGCTACAGAAAGGCTCAGAAACGAGCAATTTCCTGCCCTGCCGGCCACCAAAGGTACGCAGAATCAACCCTCGCCATCGTATCCCTATCGTAGAAGCACTAGACCAGTAGCAAATATCGACTCTAGTGGAAAAACTGCGTTGAATGTTCCAACTTCAAATAGATTCCAAGTCAAGGTCGACAATTGCCTTTCGGATTCGAGAGTAATTGAGGCTGGCGTTCCTCAGGGGGCAATTAGTTTTCTGTGCTCTACGTTCTTCACACGTCAGACCTACCCAGGAGTGATCATGTGGAAATTGCCCTTTACACCGATGATACAGCATAACTTTTCTCTTCAGCCGACCATCTGATGAATGTTGTCTATTTGGTCCGCCTGACTGTACTTCACATAGCTCTATTCAGTTGGAGTGGTCTGGGCAAGGCTCAGCCTGACAAGACATGGCATAGCTCGGTCTGATTGGACTCAATATGGCTCAGATTGACTGAAAGTGGAATAGTCCAACTTAACATGGCTAGGCTCTCCAAGACCTGGCTTGACTGGCTGGATAACCATGTTTTCTTTTCATCTTTTCCTATGGAGGCTCATGACTCTCCAGCATTCCTTACAGGGGTTATTATCTATAACAATAACAAAATTTCAAATTGCAAATATAATACGCTCATCGAAATATATGCGGAATACCGAAAAGATATACGAAAAATAATAAACCTCAAATCCTACAAACAAATGTCTAAAATATAATCGTTATAACCATGAATGAATCAATTTATATCTAAAAAAAATCGAATTCAAATAACATTGAAGTATCTTTTTTTTTTCATTACTGGAACGTTTAAATGGTCACAAAAAATCGATGCCCATTTTCTGAAATGGTTTAATAGGTATTTTCGAAGGGTAACAAATTGTTGAGAAGAATCTCACGGAAGGTGTATGTATAACTAAAATACACTCACTTGTTTATTGATAACCTCTGGCAACAAGCCTACCCTTATATTTCACAAAATTTTTCACTTCCTCCTTTTTTTCTTTGAAAACCCATTCACAGTCAATCACTATAACACCTTCGGGATTTTCCTCCACAATCCATGTTAATTTTTTTTTTCGAAGCACCTATCTCATTTTCCATCACTTTTCTTCACTTCGCACGATGTATACTCGACAAAGCCTCTCCATAGGTTGTTGGTTCATCTGTTTCACACCTATATGTCAATGAATTTTTATCGGCACCAAATTCACAATCATAAAATCTCCTTGATAGTCTAAAGTTATATTTCTGTAGTCTTGTTTCATTCAACACTTTTTCGAAGTCTTGATCATAATCAATTTCCTAAATAGTTTACTTAATCATTATTTCATTTTCAAGATTCATATTTCATGTCTCCTCAGCTCCATGTTTTCCGAAATTTTCCAGTTGAACGATATTCTCTGGTTCTTCTTCAGGAACGGGGTCTTTTTCATTTTTCTTGTCTAGTAAAATATTATATCTCTAGGGAATTCCAACTTATTTTTTGTTGGAAATAGACTCTATATCCTTTCACTTCATCGCTGTACCCAAACAAAAACACCTATTTAATTTTTTGAGTGTTATTTCAAGCGATTTTCCTTCAGAATGTGTATTGATGCCCTAAACCAAAAATTTTTTATTTTTCGAGGTTAGCTCTTCCGCCAAACCAGAGCTCATATGGCGTCTTGAACCCATGGAACTTCCACTGGTATGCTGCAGTATTAACTACTTCAGCCCAAAACTATTATCCATGCCACTAACCATTAAAAGTGGAGTTCCTACCAGAATCCTTAACTCACACTCTGCCCTCTCATTTTGCTGTAGGGTATAAACAACATAATGTTGAAGGCAAAACCTTGTCTTTTACTACATGATTTTTAAATTCTGGACCATCGTCAGTTCTGAGTTCTTTCAATTTATTTTTTGTCCCTCTTTCGGATAGATCAATACAAGTTGCCAGATGTGTTCTAACTTCGGATTCATTTTTCATAAAGAACACTGCTCGATAAGAGAAAAAATCCACTTTCAATAACATACAATTACGAGCTCCACCAATCGATAAAGTTCAGAGGCCCTTGAATCACTCACGGGAAGAGGAGTTCACTGCTGATTGCCCGACAAACATTCTCCACACGCCAATTATTTTCCATCATTGCATTCAAACGTTTTGATACGCTGAAATATTGTGCCAAACACTAATATTTTTGACAGTTTCAACGGCACAACTTGATATATCACCGCTGCCGTCATAATCGCTATGGGTGTGTTTCATTGTGCGAGTAGCTTTCAGAATTATCTCGAATGAAGTCCATTTTATTACGTATTTTATTCCAATATGGAACTCCACACATATGTACTTCATTGTCCACGATTCTACACTTGTGTTGTCCGAAACCATTTGAGAACTTTCATTCAACGCACACCCAACTGAAAATACGTTGAATTTGAGTTCTGGCACATATAACACACAAAGTGATTACCACTAGTTTTGTCCCACTATTTCACTGTTTCATAGCCTTCTACAGTTAACGCGTTACCATAACTTTCTGTATTTTTTTCACTTTGGTGATATACCTGAACAATGTATCATTCTAGAACATGTGTTTACTTACATCAGTGTCCATTCACCAATCAACGGCCTTCAAGTTTTCAAAACATCCGACAAATGCATTTGAAACTGGGGACATTCTAACTGGAAAAACGTTTTGCATAATGATTCCTTCATGACAAAAGTTTAACTTTTCATTAGGTTTTCCCCCAATGTTTCCATGCTGTCTCTCATTTTACTTGTACTAACTGCTAGTGCTGTGTCTTTTTCGAGGGGCATTGCTCGTTCTTCTTCGATAAGAAATCTAGAAGTTAATTCTCTCAATGTCGGTTTGTCTCCAGGCACGGACCCCCAAGCAGATGAAGAATGTTTATACTTATCTGGGAGGGACATCAGAATATTTGTTATAATAATTTTTTTTGGCAAAGTTTCACTTGCCTGCTTCATTTTATTTTTGACCTCATCGATCCTTGAGATATATGAAGAAACAGAATCGTTCACAAAATCAATGAGGAAGAATTTCTGTTGAAGCAAGTGGACACATAGCACTGTCTCACATGACAATATGTGAGTCATTGGCCTCTATTCCATCTTCTTAACTGAGAGTTTTTGGGCTTCCACATCATATTTTATTCACGATGCTCTCTATGTGTCTTTGTTTGTGGGTTTTGTCTTCATAATAATAATAATAATATTAATAATAATAATAATAATGATAATATATGTTTATTTACCAAAAGAAAATACATTTTTGAGTAAAACTAATTCAACATGTAAATAAACAGTTCAATTCCACGGAAGCTGATATTTTGGCATTGGCTTGTATGTGTCAATGCATATTTCTTGAATCTGCATATAACTATATATGCAATATAAGAATGTATGTCTGTAAATGAGTAAATAAGAAAATAGTAAAAATAATATTGTCAAACAGTAAAATAGTAAAATTAAAATAGTGAAACAGTAAAAATAGTACAAATTCAATAATAAAACATTGGAAACAGAGGAAAATAAAATAGGGAAACAGTAAAAATAGTAGCAATAAAATAATAATCTTGGGAGAAGAATCTTGGAGGAAGAATAATATATACAAACTTATATTGATTGAAACTTCTTGAACATTTTTTGATCTTTCTCTTGTATTCATTATAATTATCAATGTTTCTTGAATATTTCTCTTCCAGGAATTCCCATGATTTATTTTTGTAAAGTATAGCTGTATCGTCAGCATTACTCAGGATAATACCCTTGATGATTCACTGGATTAGGTTATTCATATAAATTGTAAAAAAAATGGGGCCCAGGACTGCTCCTTATTGCAACCCCGTATTTAACATTTCCTTATCCGCTGGCTATACCCTCATTATATACTTTCTGTTTTCTATTAGTTGGGAAGCTTTCAAGGAGTTCAGAGGCTCGTCCTCTAATTCCGTATCACTACATTTTTTTCAACAGTTTTTCGTGAGAGACAGTATCGAATGCTTTGAGCAGATCGACGAATATACAGATTGTAGGAGTTTTTTTGTCCAGTGCATTGAATATTTCACAAGTTAATTTCAATATTGCATATTCGGTCGATTTCCCCTCTCTGAAGCCGTTCTGTCTATAATTACCTCTTGGATATGAGTGATACTGGTCTATAATTCGAGATATCTTTTTTCCCCAGCTTTATATATCGGATTCACTGATTCTATTTTGAAGATATCTGGAAATATCCCCGTTTCAAATGTCTTATTTATTAGGTGGGTAAGAGGACTTTGCATTCTATCTGCGATTTGTTTGAGTGTTTCTGACTTTCTATTTTTTTCACAGGATATTTTTTAATTTTAAGGGAGTGAATGGTGTTGCATACTCCATTTTCTGTTGTTGGAATACTCACATACCATTTTGAATCGTTTCTATATTTTCGTTATAAATTTGCGAATTATCAATTTCTATCGCTAATGTTTCTCCCACCTTACTAAAATATTCATTGAATATGTTACTCTCAACCGACGGTACGTCTTATTATCGTTATTAATTTCTTCAATTTCAGGATTCGATTATTTTTTTTACAGATTTTATTAACCATTTCCAAACACCCTGTGAAGAGTTTTCACATTTTTCAATAATCTTGTTTGAGTATAGTTCCTTATTTTTCAATAATATCTTATATCATTTATTTTTATACACCGAAAACTGTTTCGTAAGATTTAGGTAGTTTGGATTATCCCGTGAAATTTTGTATATTTTTTTTGTTATCGACGTTAGCGAAGCTTTTGTCATCCATGTTTTCCCAGGGATATATATTTTCTGATATGTTTTGGTAAACGTGATCTCTTCAATATGGAATTTCAGTGTTCCTATTTTCAGATTTTGAATTAATTTTTTTGTAGTTTTTTTAATTGTCTTGTTTTTGCTATTGACATTCTTTTATAATCAACACAATTGGAAAGTGGTCTGTTATATCAAATCTGAATATGAATGATTCAGCAAGTTCGTCTATATTTTTTCTTCAAACAAAAAAATTATCAACGCTTGTCTGGTCTTTTATCTTCATTACTATATGATATGAACTCATGGGAGCTAATAATATTTTTATAGTCTTTAACATATTTATGATTGTCATCTAATAAGTTGATATTCATATCACCTGTTAGAATATGCTCATATCTTCTACCATTATCAGATTCTGAATATGCATGTTATCCTACATTTGGGGTTTTTGGGCAAGTTGCTGGATTTCTATACAAATATGTTATTATATAATATATTGTTTGCATATCTATTTTCATTTGGATGCATTTAATTTCACATATATTGATTATTTCGTGTAGTGTATTTCAGTTCAGTTTCCATAGAAACAATGGTACAATCATCATTTTTAGCAGCCCCATCCCTGTGCAGAGAGCACCACAGGGCTGGACCAACCCTTTTACCCATACTTGTGGAAACCACCTGAACTGCAAAAAGCCAAAACACCAAGAATGCATTCAATTTCATTATATTGTTATTTTTTTTTTTTAAAAGCAGAGGGCACCACAGGGCTGGATCAACTTTTTTCCCCATACTTGTGGAAACGATCTGAACTGCAGAAAGCCAATACACCAAGAAGGCAGGAGAGCAACTCCTGGCCTACTCGGTGGTCAAACAAATTCATGAGGGGGATAAGAGTTATCCATATAAACCTCCAGCACTGTAAAGCGGCCACGGCAGTACTTGCAGGGGCTATGAGGAACTTTGAGGTGGCCCTTATTCAAGAACCTTGTACCCGACAGGGTGAATTCACAGGTCTGGGATGGGTGAGCGGAGATCTAGTATGTAGCGGATCCACTGGGACCCCCGGACCTGTATACTCATTCGAAAGAAATATCAACGTACTGCCGTTAACGAACCTGTGATCAGAATATTCGACGGCAGTGAAGGTAAGGAGCAGGGAACACAATGGGTCGGGGTAGTTAATTCTTGCATCAGCCTATTTCCCCTCGAATGATCCTGATCCACTACCCACGAAGGCTGTGGAGGAGATGATGAGGTACTGCAGGCAAAACCGACTGCAGGTGATGATCGCCTGCGATGCAGATGCGCACCACATCGTCTCGTAAGGAAACCTTATGAACCGCAAAAAACCAAAACATCGAGATGGCGGGAGGGCAACTCCTGGCCTCCTCGGTGAACAAACGAATACATGGGGGGAGAAGAGTCATCCATATAAACTCCAGCACTGTAAGGCGGCCAAGACCTTACATGCAGGGGCTATGAGCGACTTCGAAGTGGCCCTTATTCAGGAACCTTGGACCCGACAGGGTGAAATCGAAGGTCTGGGAGGGGTGAGAGCAAGTATATAGACCTGTATTCTTTTTTGAAAAAATATCAGCGTACTGCTTCATCAACGAACCTGTGTTCAAAAGATTCGACGGCAGGAAAGCTAAGGAGCAGGGAAGACAATGGGTCGAGGGAAGTTAATTCTTGCATTGGCCTATTCTACCTTGGATGATCTGGAACCACCACCCACGAAGGCTGTGGAGGAGCTGATGAGGTACTGCCGGCAAAGAAGACTGCAGGTAGTAATCGCCTGCGAAGCAAATGCGCACCACATCGTCTCGAGTAGTAGCGACACCAACGAAAGGGATAAGTCGCTGCTTCAGTTCGTGGTAGCCAATGGAATAGACATACTGAACGTGGATAACAAATCAACCTCTGTTACAAAAAACAAAAGGAAGGTACTCGACGTTACAATAGCCATCACCTATGTGGGTAATTTTGTTATAGAATGGCATGTATCTGAAGAGGAGAATTGCTCAGACCACAGACACAAACATTTCATGATGAAGAGCAACACCACAACAGAAACTCATCGAAATCCAAGGAGTACGGATTGTAAAGCATATAGGGCAGATCTAGCATGCAACCTTCTTATATTACAAAGACCGATAAGCACAAACAGGGTCCCAGAGATGGCAGTGGAGTGAGTCGATGACACAATCATCTGTGCGTTCAACAATAAATGTCCCCTCATCACAAAAAACTCCTTCAGGAACGTGCCCTGGTGGAATGCTGAACTTCCAAGATCAGGGAGTCAAATAAGGAAAAAATTCAACAGCGCCAAGATTACTGGAAGGTGGGATAACTATTGGAACGCCTGGACCAGCTACAAAAAGGCACTAGATGGAGCTGAGAGGGACTACTGGAGGAGGTACTGTGGGAAGATAAAAACTACCAGAGGGTGCACCAATCTCTCTTGGGACAAACATTCCCTCAGAGATGAACAGAGAGAGTACACCACTACAGGAAAAGATACCATGAAGGAATTATTCAGTGTCCATTTCCCCTGGAGCCCAAATAGTACAAATACCTGCTAATAGGAATGAACCGATGGCTCTTAAAATGTATTTCAGGTGGAGTTGGACATTAGCAAAAGAGTTGGTGACCTATGACAAAGTTCAGTGGGCCAAAAACTCATTCGAACCATTAAAACCACCGGGACCGGACGGGATTCACCAGTATTGCTGCAGAAGGGAACGAAACTACTGCACACAAGGCTCTGCGAAATACTAAGAGGCAGCCTGGCACTTGGATACATGTCAAAGCCATGAAAAAACATCAGGGTATTCTTCATACCAAAACCTGGTACAATCGGACTGGAAACGGCAAAGTCCCTAAGACGGATAAGTCCATGTCCTTTGGACTGAAGATCCTGAAGAAGCTTGAAGACAGGCATATAATGGAAGGTGCACTGATAGAGAAGCCACTCCATCGAGAACAATATGCCCACAGGACTGGCTGCTTAAGAGAAGAATAACTCTACAAACTGATGGAGAAAGTGGAAAACAAGCTGGAAAATTAAAAAGGTACTAAGAACGCCCTTTGCAGACATAGACGGAGCTTTCAACAACAGCTCTATAGACCTAATCACTAGGTCTCTTAGTATTTCAGAGGAATTGAAGAACTTTGCGTGACCTAGATGGACTAAATGCTAAGAAACAGGATGATACATACGACCATAATGGAAGAGATAATAGTGGCCCGAGCGGCCAGAGAACGCCCACAGGGGGGAGTTCTCTCTCAAGTCCTGTGAAATCTGGTCATGGATGGACTACTGGAGTTCCTTGAAAAAAAAGGAAACAAAACCTTCGATTACGCTGACGACCTTGTTGTCTAAGAACAGGGAAAATTCAATACCACGGTTGGGGATAGCATACAAGTGGCCCTGAACTTGGTAACCAGATGGATGTACTTGGAAGGATTGAATATCAACCCTCAAACTGCCACCATAGTAACATTTACTTGAAGACGCAACTTAGAGGGGCTAGGATTTAAAAAAATTCAAAGAAAAACAATACAGTGTGAGGAAGAGGTCAAATATATCGGAGTGATACTGTACTGTATATTGACCTGAAACCATCATCTGACAAAAGTGATCAGAGAAGCGGAGACTACCGTTATCGTGGCAAGACGCTCTTTTGGCAAAGAATGGCAAAGAATGGGCTGAAACCACACATGGTACAACTGGTTGTACAACATGGTGGTAAAACCGGCCATATTGTATGTCTCCCTGATGTGGTGGACGAAGACACTGCAAATGAGTGCCAAAGCTGAACTGGACAAGGTACAAAATGAGATCAGACCACATCGCAGAACGATTCTCATCTGACAAGTTATACAGGGTATCCATATCAGACAAAATTGAATGGAATCACACATAACTCAACACCATTCTACACGGCAAGATCTGATACACAATGGATTGAAATTGGAGAATGGTGCGGGAACAGGCAAGTACTCCAGGAAGCCAAGGACCGAACTTAGCCACTCTCTGGGTATTCACACTTCTGTATTCCAAGCAGAGGTCTACGCAATCCCTCAATATGTGAGGAAAAACATCAGGAGAGCAATATCGGAGGAACAGATCCCATTGACAGCCAGGCGGCACTGAAGGCTCTAGCAGCCAGAAAGTGATGTCTCAACTGGTATGGAACTGCAAAGAGAAACTGACAACTCTCAACAGGGAACAACTGGAAATTGTTACGGGGCTAATGACAGGACATGTGTCAGTGAAAAGGCACCTCAATGGAATGTGACTGTTCAATGGCGACCTTACATGCAGACTGTGCGTCAAGGAACCAGAAACAATATCACACATACTGTGCAACTTTGTAGCTCTGGATTGCAGAAGACAGTCAGTCATCGTACAATCAATTGGTGAACCGAAACTGTACAGCACATTTTCAGCAAAGGACCTGTACAAACTCTTGCAGGGTACAAAATTACTAGAATGGGTGCTGTAGAAATGAATACGCAGGCCAGATACAACGGGCCAGGAGGTCCAAGTGTTGTTCGGAGGTACGAATCAGACGAGCCCACTGGGTGAGCTATTTAGTGGGTGACCTGGAGAAAAGGGGACATGGGAACCCGATAACTCAGAGAGCGAGTCCCACACTTTGTCCATAGATGTTTTTTTTTCCACCATCATTTCTATCCAAGTTCCTAGCATTGATATTACGTGATACCTTTCTAATGAATATAGGAAAATTTCTTCGAGGTCATGTGTTTCCGTTGATTTTATTACACCAAAGTCAATGTAAAAAATTGATAATACTGATAGTATTTCATCGGAATGTTTTTGGATACAACGTATGTTGAAATATATTATTTTCAAACCATTGGTTTTGGCAGATTGTTTGTAGTCTTTCATGTTTTTAATAGTTCTGCTTCTGATTGGATTATTTTCATATCTCAGAAATGAATAATTTGTTTTGTATATATCATCTATTGCTTGAGTTACCTTCAATACTGCAAAAATTTATTTTCTTTTAGGTTGTATGGATCTTGAATTCGATCTGGAGGGGGTCTTGCTTTATCTAATGTCGCGTTTATTTTGCTTTTGTTCACTTCTGCTTCTTCTGTTGTTCTTGGAGTTTCTGCTTCGCCTATTTTTCTTTCTTTCACGATTCTTTCATCTAGATGTATTTTGTTACATTTCAAACAGCTCCTGCCTTTCAATATTACTGAGGTCTGAAATTTCCAGACTACCCAGTTTCTACCAAAGAGTTTCACGCTGATAACGTGTTTTGGATCTGTTTTAACTATTTTATTTCAGTTTACAAAACGCTTGTCCCAGCTAGGAGGTTTTGCGCCAACAGCAAAATTTGCACATTGACTTGTCCTTCCTCCTTTATGTTTCACGAGTCTATGCCACTAACTGATGAATATCCAGGGGTAGCATACAGAAATGAAGGCATTTTCTTTTCCTGAATGTATTTTATTTTTACTTCAATAACTTTCAACTTCCACAGCAAAAATATACATGACATATTGTTCGGCCATTATTGTATTTACTACCATTATTTTTACAGACCTACCAACATGGGAGAAATAACTGGAAAATATGTTTTTCACTGAAACTAACCTAATATATTTGTCAGATTTACCATTGCTTGCTAACATTCGTTTTATTCCAGAAAACTTGCAAATATTGAATGAAAATGGAAGTGGCTTTTCTTATTGTTATTAAAATTCAAAACGGTATATGCAGTTTCCATTATTAAATTTGAATTTACTTGACAAAAAATACATTTGACAAATTGCAATGATTTATCACAACACACTTATTTTTTTCCCCTTCTACATATTCCCTGATGATTTTTTTATTCATCCTGAGGGTGGTTTATAATTATTACCAAAAAACATGTCGAGTTCACTTTTTTCTCCCCATCTACACTCAATTCTCGCAGGAAGGAATATATATCACCAACTTGAGATGTTGAGAAGAGAGAGAGCAAATACCAGTAATCTCTATCTATTCGAGAATCAGTGTGTTCACGTTCATTATCAAAAGATTAAAACTTTCTACCCCAAACTTCTGAACATTAATCAGATAATACCCAAATTGCTCCTAACTGAATTTTCACTCAGAATACTTCTGAGGGGAAAAAGATTATGTACTCAACGTCAAGAATGGTCTCGACACGATTGCAGAGTAATAAGGATTTCAAGTGAATGGCTGAAAATTTTAAGGGAAAAGGAGCTCACCCAAGTTTGGATTCGAAGACTAGACATCGTTGTCGCTCAATGTTATTTCATTTGAGAGGGATCCTTGACAAAATATCGGTTTGTTAGCATGGTTTGTTGTGATACAAATTTTTCTGTGATCAAAACACAATGTGATAGACAAACGATCTATGATCAGATTCTCTTGAAATTATTTCTGAAGTTTTTTGTCTACACTCACGTTGAGTGAGATCATTCTCATTCATTTGTACGTGATAGTTGAGTGAATCGTATTCGTCTGAATTGAGAAGTCCATAATTTTGTGTTTTGAATTTTTCAGGAAGTACTATCGAAGTTTTTAATTGTACTTCTAATGATATATTGTGGGTTCAAACTCTGTTTTAAATGAGTATAAATGCGTGTTGAAGTATATAGGACAGTACATATTCAAATCAGATCAATATTTGATTGAAGAAAATAATAACGATCAAACTAGATTCGATTGAACTAAAGAGTATAAACATAAATCAATTCAATTTCAATGTTATTCAATTTTATTCAAATTCAAGTTGTTATTGGTACATACAATATTTGTTAAGAAAAAACATATCGTGAGTCCAAAAGAAGCATAGAACATACCTGAGCAATGAATGCTCGTGTCGTAGTGTTCCATTCTTTCATTTGGACATCTCAAATTACTATTTTATACAGTGCGTGTTTTGAATAGTAGTAATACTAATATTTTATCAATGATAAATAAATGAATATTGAGTAGTTGAATTCGAAGTTTACAATAAGAATAATTTTATATAAGTAGGATTGTTGAGAATTAATGGGAAAGGGAAAATGAGAATCAAGGAGAATGTATCAATTGAACATATAATTCAGTGTATTGTTTTCGAGAATGAAACTTTTGATGTTGAGTTTGTTGTTTGCCATTTTTTTATTATATGTTTTATTCTAAGTGGTAGCATATTGTATAGTTTAGGTCCGAAATAGAATATACACCTCTGTATATGACGCTTCCTGAATATGGGTATTCTGATGGATTCATTCTCAACAGATCTTGTTTGTTTATCATTTTTATTACACGCTTTATATTAGCTTCACGTTTGTAACCGACTCATTTGGGCGCGATTTTGACCCACTTCCAGACATATCGATGATTTGAAATTTGGCAGGTGTACATAATTCCGGTGACAATGCATTAAGAAATTTTTGTTTGAGAAAAAAACAAAATGGCGGCTCCAATATGGCGTACGAGTTTTGTGATTATGGTCCGATTCGCTTCCAAATTGGTATCTGAGGGTTTTGGTGGTCAGACATTATGATTCTTCTGTCAATACTGGGAAATTCAAGATGGCGGATCCATAATGGTGGACAAGTTTTGTGATTATGGTCCGATTCTATTCAAAATTGGTATGTGGGGGTTTTTGGGTTCCAATATTATGATTCCTCCGTGAAAATTGGGAAAATCCAGATGGCGGCTCCAAAATGGCGGACGAGTTTTGTGATTATGGTCCAATTCTATTCAAAATTGGTATGTGGGGGTTTTTGGGGTCGGAGATTATGATTATTTTGTCAAAATTGAAGGATTCAAGATGACGGCTCTAAAATGGCCGACGAGTTTTGTGATTATGGTCTGATTCCATTCAAAATTGGAGAATAATAGGTAAAAAAATTAAATAATAATAATAATGGTTTGAAAAACCTGAAAAACACGCTTTAATAGAAAACAAAACTTAAAAGTTGAAAATAAATGATAGTTCAAAAACTATAGAACATGCTTTAATAGAAAACTAAAATAAAAACTGGAAAATAATTTTAATGAGTTTGAGATAAGAAAACAGTAATTAACAAAAAATTTATTTCATCGTAAAAAATCGTGGGGTGCTTTTTGAAATATTTTCATGATGATTCTACTTTTACCAATATCTGTCCATGAAATACTAACAACAATTGACATCAAGCACCCCACGCTTTTTTACGATGAAATAAATTTGTTGTTAATCACTGTTTTCCTATTTCAAACTCATTTGAAATTATTTTCTACTTCTTAGTTTAGTTTCCTATAAAAGCGTGTTCTTTAGTTTTCAACCTATCATTCATTTTCATAATTTTGTTTGTTCTTGAACATCCACTGGAGACATTGATAGGAATATAGACCCCTGACATTCAAGATCTCAGTGTCTTTATATGTGTGTTGAGGGATACCTGGGTTTATTCAATAGTATCCCAATTAAGGTGTTCTGTGTTGTTCGGGGTCGACTAAGTGTTCTATTGAACATTCCACCCCAAGTGGTTATACAATAATTGAGGACAGACTCTGCCGGAGATTTATATAACATAAGAAGGTTTCTTTCATCCAGAATATCTCGTAATTCATAGAAGTTTTTGATTAACATCCTCAGTCATTTCACTACCTAGTCAGAGTGAGCGTCCTATTTCGAATGCTGGTCTACCATAACACCTAGGTATTTTATCTTTGTCAACCTTTATATCAAGGGACAGGAGCAATTGTATGATTCACACCCTGTTCG
Organism: Gonioctena quinquepunctata; assembly: GCA_018342105.1. NCBI lineage: Eukaryota > Metazoa > Arthropoda > Insecta > Coleoptera > Chrysomelidae > Gonioctena > Gonioctena quinquepunctata. Next base: position 159,760 of record JAFIRS010001117.1, read on the forward strand.
ATGTATACTCAATGTTTTTTTTTTCCGGTTGGCTATTATGTATTGAAGTGAAAGTTAGTAATTTTGTTTCATTCATATTGAGACTCGGGAGGTTGAAGCATAGCCTCAGATCGCATAGTACCTTATGTGAATCTTTGTATACGTTTTTACATGACTCCCCAGTGATACCCCTGGCAGTGTCATCTGCATATGAAATGAGGTGCCCTTTTTAGATTTTACTCAATACTGTTCCTTGGGGAACTTCCATTCTGAATTCTGTAGAACGACTGTATTGGTTGTCAATTAATTTTTTTTGAAATCTACCATTTGAATAGTCCTCTAATAAGAGCAGAGTTGGTTCCCGTATACCGTATGTGAAGTACTTGTTCGAAAGCTTGGTGTCTACTGCGGTTCCGAAAGCTTTGGCAAGATCTAAGGAAATCCTCAAACATTTTTGAGAACTATCCGAAGCCATTACGATTTTTTCAGTCAGGTCTAGTACAGTACATTCCAACAGTATTCCTAGTACCAAGGACATAGTACCCAGGACCAAGGACATTTATTTTGTTTCCTGGTATTTTTCGGGTATCTGAATATCACTTCTCTTTCTCCTCTTTCTATTCATGGGTGAAGTTGTTCTTGAAATAGTCATTTGTGGACGAATAAATGGTGGTGTTTACAATTGGTGTCTCTTGGACTATTGCTTCCGGGTAGATTACTGGAGTTTTAGGGAGGAGTCTGATTGTTTCAATTCTTTGTGATAGTATCCTCCTACATTTACAAATGATTTGTTATTTTCAAACAATTCTGATTGAAGTGCAGGCGTTTTCGGATGGCTAACTAGGCGATAATCATTAGTGAGACCAAATGTATATATTCATTTCATTTCAATTTTATCTGCTTATGGTAATAAAGATGAATGAGACAGCTTCTGAGCCATCTCAAATTACACTGGGAGCAACGTCTTTGAAAATTCATGTGCGCTGGAAAAATGAGTGTAGTGCAGGTATGTCTGTACTCCATTATATTTGAATGAACGTTACCAGTGTCGGATTTGTAATCGTAATGAGAATAATCCGGGAGATTTGAATAATCCATCAAACCATGTGGGAACTGGGTATGATATAATCAATAGAATTTGTTAACACAAATGAATCAGTATTAGGAAATAGGATTATAGGATAATTAACCTCCTATAACTGTTTTAAAAATGAAACCATGTTAAAGCTTCATCAGCTACATATTGTAACAAGTCAAAGAATTTCTTAGTGTTCTGCGTCTGAGGAATAATCATCTTCTTCGCATGATGAATCTCCATTTAGATTGATTAAAATGGGCATTTTTGTACATTCCCAATTTATACTAATAAAATTTCCAGTGTGTTTAATACAATCTGCCCAATTTGGCGTAGTAACTTCATTCAATGCTTCATTCCATGTTGAAACCGGCTTCCTCCTATATTGGAAGAAGAGGACAGCAATAATCATTCACCTAACTCTTGTCTGAGATCACGACTAATTGGGGTGGGTAAATAAATGCAAGTGTTGAAGAAAAAGGTGTTTATTGCGACGGGCGCTGCTGGCGGCGTTCGAGTTTGACGCCGTAGTGAAACGTTGGCCTTAGGCTCGGTATCAATGAATAGAACAAGAAGAGTATACGATCTACTTGTCTACTCAACCCTATATAATTATGGTTAGAATGAATTAATTCAACAGATTTCAGAAATTAATTAATATTCTACAAATGAACCTGCCTGGATGTGAGACTATCAATATCACAGAACGGCAAGATACTTCTGATAAGGTTTACGCAAGAGCCCCCTTGTATTATCAAACGAGAGTTTACAGTTGCATGGTGATAACGTCAAAAGTATGGTTATTTCCAGAGCTTATACTTTGTTTTCTTATAGGATACGTATGTACATCGATTGAATACTCAAAAGGCCTGAATAGGTTCGATCTGCAACTACAATATCGGGTGTGATTGAACAAAATGATATTGAAGGATTATGAACTTGAAATTAGAAATAGTCTGAGCTAGGGCTGATCTGTGTGCACCATCCAGCTCCTTGGTGCTCAGGGGTGTACGCTGACTGCAGGATCGCTCTGCGGCATAGTTAGAATGAGGCCCAGCACTCCGCACTCTATAACGTGTGTTCGCTGGGTAACTGCAAGATCACTCTGCGGCACAGTGAGAATAGGGCCCAGCACTTCGTACTTGATAGGGTTGGTACGATGCTTTTCTGCATTCATTATTCATCTGTTTGAGCACATAACCACAAATCTTTCCATAAAACAGTACATTTGACTTCAAGCAGAGCAACAAGTTGGCACACTGAATCCTACCTTGAGAAAGGAGAAACATCATTTTCCATAGGCGTACCGACTGAGCTGGGATGAGGTAAAAGAGTATTTGAAAAAAGGTAAACAACATAGCCGGATATATTATAACTGTTTGATAGGTATTTCTTTCCATAAATCTCAGATGAAAATAAATAATTAAATCTAACGTAGAGCCAATATTTTATTATATTATATTATATATATATATATATATATATATTTATATATATATATATATATGTATATAATGAGAAACGTTGTTCGTACAACCGTACTATAAGTTGAGGAATAGGTGGTTTTTCAGGTTTGCAGTCTGTGACCAATAAAACACATTTTTTTTCTATTATCAATATTTTATTGTAGGAGAAAACTATAAAGTGAAAAAACAATAGAAATATTACTAATAATTTATATGAACACTAAACAGAATACTCACAAAACATAAAGTTACTCACGAAAAAATGTGGAAACATTGTCGAAGTGATAGCCAACACATTCAGACTAGGACTGCAGAATACATTGATTTATGTATGAAGGAGGGAGGAAAAAACTAGAAATGAGAACGGAAAGCAATGGTATATTCTTTCCTTCGACATAGTGAGGGCAAAAAACGACATTAAAGAGGAAAAAAACACGAAAAAGGGAGAAACATGAAGAAACATTTCAATCATACGTCTAAATTGATAGCGAAATATTGCAGTATATATTGCTTGATGTCCTGTATCAGATTTATAATTGATCGTTGTATTTTTGTTTTCATTGGTGTGATATATCTCAGGGAATAATCTGCTTCTGTAGTTATTTTCGTGTTCCAGTATTTTAACATTCTCATAATTAAATTGGTGACCGGTTCTTTTGTAGTGTTCAACAACCGCGCATGAGTTTTTTCCCAAACGACAGTCACTCTCATGTTGGATTATGCGTTGTTTCAACCACTGTGATGTTTGCCCCACGTAACATTTTTGACATTCCAGAAACGAAAGTTCAGAGACAACTTTGTTATTGTATAATAAGGGTGTATTGTATTTGACTTTCAAAAATGTATTTTAATTTATTCAAATGTTATATTTGTCAATCTCCATAGGCGGATATTTTTTAAAAACACTAATTTTTTTGGGATAATTTATCTATGTATAGCAATTTTCCATATTTGAACAGTATGTTTGAGTCTTCAGTTGGTCCATCGAACATGTTGGAATTGTATATATTTTTTTTTTCAAGATATATCTGAGATAGCCGTTATTTTCAGTAATGTCAAATATATTTTTTTTAATTTTGTTTTGTGAATGATTCATGAGAAATGTGAGTTATTCTATTTTTCATAGTTATCATTGTATTATATTTTTGGTTTTTGAGATCATCGTTGATGAATTTTTCAGAAGCTCTTTCTTTTTGGTACTAGTCTAATATCATTGTATTATTTTGAGTTCTGATGAATCAATTAGTTTTGCTGATGATAACGTGATTTTTCATCCAGTAACACTTGGAATAACATGCAGAATAATAAAATAGGAAATGATTTTGTTGCAATAAGAGATTGATTAAATCAAAAACTCTCTCACAATGAATTCTGAGGAATCTCTTCGTTCCCTCTCATTGCCTAGTTTTAAAACGTCACCTAGCAGTTATTACCCAATATATTATTTGAAAAAAAGCTTTTGAATATTCAGGGGTGACAATATATTCTCATTTGCATTGCGACAAGCACATAAAAAGCAAATGTAGGTTATAACGATATCTGAAATCTGTATAGGATGCGGATGAGTTGGAACGTATATAGCATTGGTTGGTTGAATCACGTCTTCAATATTCAATTCTTAGTCGGACAGAGATTGAATTACAGTTTTGTCGTGAGAAAATTGGGAACTTCACAGTGAAAAGAATATTGAAATTGTTATACAACAAAACATATACTATCGAATAAGATTCAAAGAATCCAGAGTTCCTGATATCAGACAACTATATATGAACAGCTCAGTTACATATTTATACAATAATGAATATAATTTCAGAATAATTGAACACAGCCATGACACACGTTGTAGAGGGGCAACGAAGTCAAAGTTATTTGAGTTGTATACTTTTCAATTATTAATCGATATATATATTAGAATTATAGCAGAATCGAACGTCCGGTCAACCTTTTTGAATCTATTCAAAAGGAGAAAGGCATATATCATAACTGGATAAAGAAGTATTGCACACGACCCTGAAAAAAATCAACAATTACCACGTTCTATAATTTGGTAGATATTACATCCTAGTTTCATTTCGTCTATATTACAACTGGTCATTTTCCCAATCTTATTCAATGGATTCGTGGAGTTGTATCTTTGTATCTACACAATATTAAAATAAAAGAGAAAAAGAGTTATTACAAGCTTTTATACAAAATACTGAAAAGGAAAAAAAATTTTCTTTGATTGTTTGACCTAGATTATTTTGTGAGTAGCAGATTCAAAATCTTGCCACGCAAGGATACCTATATTCGCGCATTTGTTTAAAGGCTTGCCTTAATTTTTTCAATCATTTTTATTCAATTTTTTCAAGTCATTCATGAAATCTGTCATCTTATTGAATTCTACCAAAAATGTATAGTCTGCGACTCCAAAAAACAAAACACATATCAATTTTGAATGGAATCGGGCCATAATAACAAAACACGTCGCCATTTTGAAGCTATCATCTTAAGTTCATAAATTTTGACAAAAACAACATTATGTCCGACTCCAAAAACCCCCTCAGATCAATCTGAAATGGAATCGTGCTCAAATAACAAAACTCGTCGTCATCTTGGAGCCGCCGTCTTGTTTTTTCTATTGCTTGTAAAAAGAGACAAAAAGGAAGGAAACAAATTACCATTTTCATATGTACTGTGTTTAATCAGAAAACCGAATAATATTTAGATATATTCGAAGAGTGCAAGTACTCATTTCTATTTCCATTTCAGACATACAACATGGATGCTCAAATTGGGGAATCATCAGCGTGTGCGACTGCTTTAATGTGCGGTGTGAAAACGAACTTCGAAACAGTGGGACTAGATGCGCGGGGACGATTCGAAAACTGTTTCTCTAGCTTCTCATCACGAGTAACATCTCTCATAGACTGGGCACAGGAATCCGGTAAGAGAATATTATCATTTATTGATTTGTTGAGAATGTTTCATTTTTAAACAGTGATGATTTATATTATACAATATATTCATTTAAACTAAAGGAATAGGATCTCAAACATACAACGTGATCAAAATTGTTGTGAATATATATATATATATATATATATATATATATATATATATATATATATATATTTATATATATATATATATATATATATATATATATATATACAGGGCTATTCAAATTCGTTTCTGTACATGGGGATCTCGTAAACGATAAGAGATAGAGTGTCGGTTAAATTGTGGCAAAGTTGCGTATTTTAGAGACCTATTCAATGATGTGAAAAAATCGAATTTAGCTCTTTTGGTTCTGGAGATATACAGGAAAAACCAAAAAATCCCAAATTATTTTTTTGCCTGTATCTTCTTTATTCGCAGACATATTGAAAATCTGTCCACATTCTATTGGCACTTGATGTGAGCTATCAGAATATGTTCATGAATCTTTTATACAGGGTGTCATCTGACTTGGGCCACCCCCATCTTTGAATTTTTAAATACGGACCTGTATTTTTGTTGTAGTTTTGGATCGTCGACGTTCACTTCATACTGAGAAATTAAATTAAATTTTATATTTCGGGAAGTTTCGGTAATATTTTATTATAATTGGGTGAATTATTCCCTTTTAAATTACGGCCCTGGAAATTAGTTGACTGAGTTAAATAAAACACAATAGCAACTTTCACGTCTCCTCATGTACCATAGTGTTTTAGAGTATTTTTTCATTTTAGGTACCAATTCATATTTCTTCACATTTTCAATGCTCTTTGAGCGTTTTCTACAATGAACTTCGAATAGCAAAACTTTTATGATTATCTGAAACATATCTACAACAAAAATAGATTATACATATGTATTTTGATAAGCTGAAAAAGAAATTATAGCAATAATTACATACGAAACGAACACTATAATTGTAATAAAAATTGAAATGAAGTAATTTATATACACAAAAAAATTAATGGCGCAATAAATGTTCGAATTGGAGTTCTTCCATTTCGAGACATTTTTGAACTCGTTTTTTCATATTATTTATTGCCCTTAATACACTTCTTTGCTGCATTGTTGCGAAAGCATTCAAAATCCTCAATCTCAAGTCTTCCACATTTTCTTGCACCATAAGTGATTCTTGGAGATAGAAAGATCATAACACCACATTTTCGCTAGTTACTATAATACTTACCTATAAGTTGCTAATGTCTTTAGTTACCATGTTTAATACCGATGAAATCTCAGTAGACTATGAGAACAATTGTCGATAATATTTTGACATTTGTTGTATATCTTTGAGTTTATTGGTGTAAAAATGATGTTTTCCGCTGAAGAAAAACGGGACATGGTGAAAATTTATTATGAAAACCATAGAAACAGTTATGCTACAGCCCAACGGTATATGGAAATTTATCCTGAAAGGCGTCAACCGCATGAAACTTTGTTCCAGAAATTAGACAAAAACCTCAGCGAATTTGGATCATTCAATAAGCCTCGCAAAAGTTATGGTAACAGAACTCCAGCCGAAATAGAGGAAAGTATTGTTGAGAAAGTAAGTTTTTTTAAATTTTAATAAACTCTCAGTAATATCACTGAATTTTAGATTAATGAAAATTCATCGAAATCATCGGTACAAATTGCAGATGAATTGAATTTGCCACAAACGACAGTTTGGCGCACTCTCAGGAAGCATAATTTTAAATGTTACAAAATTAAAACGGTTCATAAATTACATCCAGGAGATCCCGAAAGAAGAACAAATTTCTGCAACTGGTTGCGTAGACAAATCGTAAGAGATGGGAATTTTTTGAATAACATCATTTGGACCGATGAGAGTCGTTTCACAAACTGCGGTGTATTCAATAGGAATAATGAACATGTCTGATCTCAGACCAGATGAAAATAAGTTCAAAGAAGATCGCCAATCAAGAGCGATTTAGAATTAATGTATGGGCAAGAATTTTAGATAATGAAATTCTTGGGCCATATATTTTCCAGGAGACATTGAATGGCGAACGTTATTTGCGATTCTTAAGGACCACCTTCACTGAATACCTCGAAGATATTCCAATAGGTAGGTTGAATGGAATCTGGTTTCAACATGATGGAGCTCGTCCTCATTGTACAAGAGAGGTTAATCAGTTTCTGAATACCACATTCAACAACAGATGGATAGCAAATAATGGGCCAATAAGATGGCCTGCAAGATCACCAGATCTTACTATTTTGGACTATTTTCTATGGGGGACATTGAAAAATAGGATTTACGCTGGCGGAGAGATAGAAAATATAGAAGACTTGAGATTGAGGATTTTGAATGCTTTCGCAACAATGCAGCAAAGAAGTGTATTAAGGGCAATAAATAATATGAAAAAACGAGTTCAAAATGTCTCGAAATGGAAGGACTCCAATTCAACATTTATTGCGCCATTAATTTTTGTATATAAATACTATATTTCAATTTTCATTACAATTATAGTGTTCGTTTCGGATGTAATTATTGCTATCATTTCTTTTCAGCTTGACAAAATACATATGTATAATCTATTTTTGTTGTAGATATGTTTCAGATAATCATAAAAGGTTTTGCTATTCGAAGTTCATTGTAGAAAACGCTCAAAGAGCATTTGAAATGTGAAGAAATATGAATTGGTACCTAAAATGAAAAAATACCCTCGAAAACACTATGGTACATGGGGAGACGTGAAAGTTGCTATTGTGTTTTTATTTAACTCAGTCAACCAATTTCCAGGGCCGTAATTTAAAGGGAATAATTCACCGAATTATAATAAAATATTACCGAAATTTCCCGAAATATAAAATTAAATTAAATTTCTCAGTATGAAGTGAACGTCGACGATGCAAAAACTACAACAAAAAATACAGGTCCGTATTTAAAATTCAAAGGGTGGCCCAAGTCAGATGACACCCTGTATAAAGATTCATGAACATATTCTGATAGCCCACATCAAGTGCCAATAGCAAAATGTGGACAGATTTTCAATATGCCTGCGAATAAAGAAGATACAGGCAAAAAAATAATTTGGGATTTTTGGTTTTTCCTGTATATCTCCAGAACCAAAAGAGCTAAATTCGATTTTTTCACATCATTGATTAGGTCTCTAAAATACGCAACTTTGCCACAATTTAACCGACACTCTATCTCTTATCGTTTACGAGATCCCCATGTACAGAAACGAATTTGAATAGCCCTGTATATATATATATATATATATATATATATATATATATATATATATATATATATATATTTATATATATATATATATATATATATATATATATATATTGTCCCAAAATATCATAAAAAGGGGGGTGTGTTGTTGTTGTGTATATTGAACCCCTTGGATGAGTCTACCAACTACGCCACTGTCTGACACTTGTTTTTCCGTCGTGCAGATCGGTAAACAAGAAAAATGTACAAAGTGTACTGTCATGTGTACCACCTTATATGACACCTGCAGCCGCTAGGGTCCTAATAATTACTAAGTCCGGTCCGGTCAGCGGAATCGCGACTCGCAATTATCAAACCAAACGCAAAAATGAATATATGACCAACTTCCCATCTCGACCCGATAGAAAAATTGTCCATATAAACCGCTGCGCTTACGCATGTATTTCATCAGGGATTTCGACTTCCTACATACGACTAGTGCTGTCTGGGGTTCGTTTGCTCCGGCCTGAGACAATTTGAACTACCTAAGACTTGCGAATGAATTTACCAGAATGAGATAAAAACCCATTATCCCATCCCGAGTACTGAGCCCAGCCCTGAAAGAATCTCTGTGCTCCATCAGCTATTGAAATTCTAACGAGGCTTCAAAGCCACCACCCCCGACACTCCGGTCGGTCCTCAGTAACATTTCGTTTAAAAAAATATAGTGATCTAAATTTTGAAACGTTCTGAAAAAGTGTTAGCCAAAAATTTGCAAATGAATTTGGAAAACCCCACGAACAAAATTTTTGTTTAAACGCGAGAGAATTCCCCACCGTAGGACATCTGGTAAGTCCTCTGGAAACGAGAAAAGCTCGATCCCAGCCGGTCCAAGGAGAGAGTGTTCTTTCTCAACGCAAAATTGTAGCCTCCGATCGGCTATTTCGAAAACAATTTTAATTCCAAAAATTTCCTTTAGAAAATTTTGAAAATACCAAACTATGGAAATTCCCCTAGAGACAACAACACCTCAAGGTTATTTTATCCCCAAACTGAAATTCAATATATTTCCCTAGCCTTTGTTTTACGAGTGGGCGACAACTCGTTTAAAATCCCCAAAAACGACAAACTACCGAATATGTACGTTCAAATTCACGCTCCTCGGAAATTATGCAAAGTGCTTACAATTACTTGAGAACGAATCTCCAAAGTAAAAATGATTCAATCAGAATCGAATTCAAAAACTATGACAATCGTACCAAGTCTCGATTGCCATTTTACAACGAAAAACGAACACAAACTCGCCCTAAGATTTTAATCCGATACGCTTTTCGTTGCAAGAGAATTAAATCTCCGAAAAACTCGATCTTGGAATTTAGAAATTTAATTGACAAGTGAGGTGTGATATTGAACGTAATATTTTTCCCTTTCACGAGATTTCACGGTGCCCTGATCCATCTATACTACCTTTACAAGAACAAGTCCAGGAGCGACTTGAAAGGAGAGGTTTCAAACTAAATTTGGATAAGGCGTAGAAAAACGTAGACCGACCTAACTCAGAATTTACATTTAACTCTCTATCCGCAAAGAAAAATAGGAAAAGGTAACCTACGTGCAGGAAAGTTTTAGGGAGGGACACATGGACCAAGGAACCCCTTCCGGGAGCCGGAAACTCGGTTTGAGAATCCTTTCTCTTCTTACGCGCAGCTAATTAAGCTCAAGCCCTCTCCGAGATAGACTCCAAGTTCAACGAGGACCATTTAGACCATTCTCGGATCTCCTTAAGAAAATCTACCGAGATACGTCCGAAGAGCCGCATGCCTTGTTTGTGCGTGTCAGCAGTCCCAGATCTGAAAACTTCCAAAACACGAAAAGATTGACACCCTGAAAGAGGCATGATTAGTAACCCTGTATATACTTATCGCAGGCGACTCCCTGAAGTAACTTCTCGTAACACATCAGGAGAAGAAAATCGCCTACGTCCATCCTAGAAACCATAATTCTATCCAACGAACGACCCATCTGAGAACTACCAGCCGAAATCATCCCTTGTCGTGACACCGAATCGTCGAATCCAAAAATCCATGGTCCACATCCGATGTACGATCTCGATTCGGAAACTGCACCAGTCTCATCGTCCGTGAAAAAGATCCATCCAAAAATCCATGCGGGAATTCTCCATACTCAGGAGAAATACCTGCGAAAACCCTCAGCTGGCCGAGGTCCGCACGACGTGAGCGTCGAACCCAGACTCCCTCTCTTCACAATTCTATTTTTTTCGGCATTGAATCCGAAACAGAAAAAGCTTCCTTGTCTGAATCAGCCCAGCGTCGACCGTTAAAAAAAAATGCTGACTTTTGAAACAGACACTTGCACGACATCAATGGACAACGGCGCCGCTAATATTCAAAACAATCTCTCGACATAAGACTGGAAATAAACATTTCCAAATCTAAACATACGTTACATAACATGAATCAAATACGATTATAATCCAAAGAAACCTTCGAAACAATATAATTTAAAAGATTTTTCCCTATTATTTTGTGTTCATGTTTCACGATTGGAATGCACGTTGTTGAATGTCTGATATTCCTGGTATTGAGCTTGTTTTATGTTTCTTTCCTTGTTTTAAAATACATTGGAGTGTTCAACATATTCATTTATAGTATGTGGGTGTTATAATTCATGCAAGACTTCTCCGTGGAAAAATATAAAGATCAGTTTCTTTTTACCTTTATATTTTTTATTGTGGAGTGAGGGTTTAAAATAAGTTATTGAAGATTTTATATGTCGTTTCTATTGTTAATACTGCTTGTATCTTTTTTTATGTGATTCATTTCGAGGAAATTTGTAAGTTTCGGATTTTTTTCTTTCGTCAAAATTTCAACCTTGTCAAAATCGAATTTATGTTGATTTTCCTTTTCATGTTTTGACAATGCTGTGATGTCTGTTTTCGAGTATTTGTGGGCTTGAATTCGTTTCTGTAGGTATTGTTTTGATTGGCTTCCGCAACATTCACATGGTATTCTATATACGGTTTGGGTTTGATTATTTCCGGAATCACAGATTTTAATTTTGAGTATAAAATGTTATTTGTATTTTGTAATCGATTGCTATTGTTATGTTGTATTTTTCTACTGTTTTGCTGTTAACGCTAAGAGCTTTCCCTTCATCGGAATAGGCTATGACACTGAATATGGTGAAGTAACAAGTGACTTCTTAACCAAAAAATGCACTCTATACTTCAGTTCACTGCACCATGTTCAATAGAATTATCAGAAAATCATATTGTATCAAACCATGATAGTCATCCACACACTATTCAATTTGTAACGAATGCGCGAGCACGATGAAATTCAAAACTAATACGAGAGTTCTCAAATTTATTTAATCACTGTCCTACATATATAACACATGCTGGTTGAATCAAGCAATAGCCATGAGTCATAAGGCACGGCAGTTCAGAGATTTATTCAGTGGCGTATCGTTGGAGGTATTGATTAATGAAAAATCCAATAAATTACCTCGGGCTGCTCTGAATTAGTGCAAAAGCATTTCCACATGTTGTATATCAGTTCTTCCACTCTCAGTTATATCTCCAATCTCCTTCTTGGCATCGTAGATCTGAACACATCCCTTCCAGTACAGATAATCCTTCTGGACTTTTATCTGCTTTAAGAACTCCTGTGTGAATCAGCAATCCCAAAACAGCTTCCAACGTGTAATGAACAAGTCTTTTGTAATATTTCCGACATTGTGAAATTTCATGGTTTGCCCACTGGATGAGTTCATGTACCATATATTCCCCGTCTACTACTTAGATAGTTCAATATCATCCAATGCTGCCAAAGAACCTCGTAGTCGGGGCAAACCCATCTCCTAGTTATGACTTCATGTTCTGGAATTGGCTGGAGGTAGTTGTTTTGAGCTGGAATAACAAAGAGTAAAATACTCTTTCACCAATGTGAATATCATATGAGTTTCAGAGTGCTGGAATATAGAATCAAATAACTGGATTGAAATATTCCTCCATATACCCAAACATTTATGCTTTTTTAACTGAAATATCGTACTGTGATTATATCTTGTCTCAATATATTTCATTCCACGAGGTTCTGTTACTGAATATTCTGAGGTTGATATTAGTTGGGGTGGGAAGTCGAGATGATAGCGATTATTCATGAATTGTATGGCATTGGGTTATTAATAAATGGGTATAACTTCATGAACGCACGTACATACCTAACATGCATAATATACAGGAATAATATTATTTTCTGATCGATCTTGGTGGACCGGTGAATGTGAAAAAATATTACATATGAATATTTTGTCAAATAGCAATTTACAAACGTAAATTATACATGATATTAATGTCAGATCAACAATTATTGGAGAAAATATGGAAACATTGCAATTAATTGTTCGAAAATTAACCGTTAGGCAGACCTCACAGTAGAGAGTGACTGATATGCAAACCTCTGTAACGAAATAAAAAACATGCTTTACTGATTTCCACATGGGATCTCGTCATAATTTACGAAATTTCATTTACTCTTGATTTCAGCCTCACTTGTCGATAATATTTGATTCCCAATTAGTGCTATATCGAAGTAATTTGGCAGTGGAATGGTCACAATACTGCGTTGTGGAACGTAGAATTCCGATTCAGTTGGGGTGGAATATAGAGGACAAATAGAATGGCAGAACAAAGCACTCGAAAACTTTATGTTTTATATTCATCGACTTCAGATTTATTGATATTTTTGGGCATACTTTCCTGAAACTTCTTTTCAATTTCCTCGTGGTAACACAAAATTGCCACTTGTGCGTCCCTAATCTTCGTTGCAATTTGAAAATATCTTCATTTACTGAAAGGATAACTGGGGAATGTTGAACACAGATGTTGGTGAATTCATTTAATTGGTGTCGAACTATCTGTTGGTTAATGGGCGAACTCGGTCGGACGGTCCTCAAAAAGCCATCAAAGTGAAATTCACTCTAAGACAGAGATTAGAATGCCAGGGGCGCACAAGATTTTGGAGATAATTTTCACGAACTGATGGGCAGGACAAATATCACAGGGAATCAAAACTGATCTATCGCCAACATCTGACCTTTGTAAGCCAAGGAAACTGAGATCAAATATGGTGCATTGGCTGTATTACATGATGGTGAAGCCGTTTCCACCGTACACTTCCTTGGTGTGGTGGCCAAAGATACAACAAAAAAGCGCTCTAGCAAAATTGGGCAAGATACAAAGACCTTTAGAAATAGCACGGGGTCAAGGATATCAACGCCTACTGCAATTACAGAGACACTGCTGTCTCAAGTAGCATTGTTAATGGACAGTTCATAGCGGCCACGATTATAGAAAACTGTGGGGTATTTGACCACAACCACTGCCACGTAATATATATACACGGTTCTATCACGCGGCGGCTACCAAAACGGGGAACACCTTTTTGGTGGCAGCTACGTACCGATCTACGTTCCTGGATCTCCGATTGCCACATTCCAACCACGTTGTGGTCACCTGACAGAAACCTGGATGTGTAGTGGCTGATACTTGATATGTTCAACAACTGACTGCGCTTGTGCAATTGATATGTAGCTCGACCTCTGTCCTGCATTCTTCCATTTTGCCTGATTGATGGACTATAAGTATGAGACTCGATGGACTATAAGTATGAGAATATATAACATACAAACACGTAAGTAGGTATATTGTATGAGGATAATTCTGATCGGGATGAAATTGAAATGATTGAAAGTTTACTGTGGAATATGGGTGTTGTAGCTTGATTTTGAGCACGCGCTATCTGAATACTCTTTATTTAAGGAAAGCAATATAATTTTGGAAATAAATCGCCCTGAAATTATGTACTCAAATCCCTCATTTCATTTATTAATATTGGTTACTTGAAAACAATACCTACCCAATGAATTACCACGTTTTATGCAGTTTTGACGACAGGTACAGTTTCATTGAATGTTTTGTTCATTTCTCTAATAATGTCGACCCAGTTTATTCCTGTAAATATGACTGCTTTTGGATAATATTACTTTGAAATGACTGAAACTGCAAATATACCAGTTCTCTCATCATGAAGTGGCAGTGGAAATGACTTATTTACTTTCCTACCACTATAGAATGGTGCCTACGTCGCAGGCCCATGACTCACCACAAAGTGGCGAACACGTCGCCCAGTGGTTCCGATGTTCAATCTGCCTGGACAAAAGTGAAAAAATGAAAGTGCGAAAAAAACATCAATAATTCAGCAATATAATAATTAATGATTACTCATCTCACGGGCTATAATATATTTGTGAAAGTCATTAAAACTCTCCTGAAAAACAGGGTGACAAATTATCTTTCGAGAATAAAGCTTTGATCGCGTTGTAATCGGTGGAAGTTCAAGGCGAAAGTCCAACTGTTATACACAAATATTGTAGTTCCGGAGCAAGTTGAATCTTGTTGGCACTCAACTTTACAAACTGTTTTCCATCTCCATAACATTTTGATTATCTATTCGCTGTCATTCTGATTTTTATGGGCGAATTATTGTTCCTTGTCGAATTTTGTTTGAGTTCTCGCATGTTCATGGAAATATTGAACTAGCATTGAAGAAGGCCGTCGAAGTCCATTGAAATATTATTCTTGACAGGTGAGTTCGTTGACTGAGTTTTATGGCCTAGAGTTCCCAAGTTTTTATTCTTTGATACCTTTTCAGTAATAATGATCGAAATCAAAAGGAGAGATATCTTCAACGTTTGTTACAGTTAGTCAAATATTCGTAAAAGTCTAGAGTATTTACGACAACATATTATGAATAGAAATGCTATAGAAGACAGAGATGAACTAATTATTGCACAAGTACATGAATAATATACATTATTTTGCAGAAAAATCAATGAACGATGGAGACAATGTCATTACATTTCAGGGCATTTTTCAGACAGAAATGCCGATTGGTTGAAGGGTCATATAATCATTACAGACAACACCCAAACAAGGAATATTATAGATCGACCAAATAAGTCGTTCAATGAATTTAGCGATAAATCACTGTATTCACAACTGAAGCTCTTGCTTGAAAGTATTATGTTTTTTTTTCGGAAGCTGGTCATGTCACCAGCTGCACCCAAGCTTCTTGGGCTTTTTGTGCTTTTCGGTTTTGTTTTTCAGCATCCACTCCGCAACGCTAGTCTCCTGTACCAGTCTGTACAGGTTCTTCACCGGTTGGCTACTGATTCTGCAGGGGTTAGCTTTGGCTATCCGAATAGTGCTTGTCTTTTACGGTCTAGTGCCTCGCATTAGGACAATATATGTTTGGCCGTTTCTGTCCCTTTGCCACATTGTCTGTAGGAAAATTCTCCGTTGTACTGGTGTCCTATCATTGAGCTGTGACCAGTGCTTGTTATTGTTCTGACTTGGTTCCTACTCATTTCGAGTAGTTCTGCAGGTCTACGTTTCGACGTTTCTCTAATTAATGTTTTCCCATGGTGCATGTGAGGAACTTTCTTCCAGCGTCTCTTTGTTTTCGTTTGACCCAGTACCCTATGCAGTTTTGGATGTCACTTCGAGTGCAGATTCTGGGCAAATATATAGAGTTGATGAGCCCTTCCTAGCTAGTTCATCAGGTTTCTCGTTGCCCTCGATGACTCAGTGTCCTGGTACCCACATAAAATTCATTTTGTTGTTTTCTGCGAGGACACTGACTCCCAGACCCGTGTCAAGTTCACTTTTGGGTTCGTTAGGGCCTTCAGTGACACCTGGCTGTCTATGCATATTTTGATCCGTTTGTTGCGCACTACCCTCATGTTGTTTCACCTCACGCATTGCAAGATTGCGTACATTTCCGCTTAGAATACGGAAGTGTTTAGTCCCAGTGAGGTGCTTAGTGGGGAGTTTATCTCATCACTGTATATACCAGCACCAGTTCCTTCCTTGGTCTTGGATCTGTCTGTGTTACAGATCCCGTCTCCAGGTTGGCTCTTGACGGTGTAGGTAGATGTAGGTAACGTCCTAGGTCGAACACAACACCTAAGACTTTACCTCCACTTTAAGGTTATAATTAAAATAAGTAACAAAAAAAACAATTCTGTAACCATATTTCCATACAAGATGACCACTAGAGATGAGTTACTACTTGGATTACTACAAATACCCACTTTATTTCAGTCAGTTTTGATAATTGAATATATTTTTTCCATCATACAAGCTTTTTATAATACACTGAAGATGAAGGAAATAATCTTCGAAATGTAAACATATGTATCCCAATATCACATCATATTCTGTGGAGCAAAGCTTTGGGATACAACTTTTCCCTACCTTCATATCTCCACTTCGAATAAATGGACTTATATCCGGAAAAAAATAATGTGTTTGTTGAGGTGTTCATTTATGCGAACATGCAAAGGTCTACAGGTTCTACCGATGTAGGATGCAGAATAATCATTGCAAATCAATTTATAAATTTCCACTCTATTAGCTCCTAGGTCAAAAGCGCTCTGCGAATAAAAAATTAATTGCGCGAAATACACAAATATTTTTACTGGATATGCCTCGTGAAGACAGCTCCACTTCCAGTTCTCAAATTTACCGGTAGAGGCACGCACAAAAATCTTGGAAATACTTTTCAGGCAACGCTGTTGTGTTCAACCAAGTGCAAAATTGAACTGTCAATTTTTACAAGCTTTTATTCAAATTCATCTGTCCTGATATCGGTCTGTGGGTTTGAATTCAAATCTTACAAGTTGAATTTGACCGACTCCTCGTTGTTCGATCGATCCGAAATTTGGCAGTTTTCCATAATTCCGGTGAAAATGCCTTATGGCATTTTTTCTAGGTAAAAAACAAAATGGCGGTTCCAATAGTATGGAATAGTTTTGTGATTATGGTTCGATTCTATTCAAAATGGTTATATGGGGGTTTCCGGGGACAAGATCACGAATTTCTAGTCAAAATTCAGGAATTCAAGATGGCGGCTCCCATATGGCCACGAGTTTTGTGGTAATAGTCCGATTCCAATGAAAATTGGTATGTGAGGGTTTTTGGGATGGGAGATCATGATATTTCGTCAAAATCTACGAATTCAAGATGACGTCGAATTTATGATTATAGCTCGATTCCATTGGGAATTGGTGTGTGGGGATTTTTGGATTCGGCAATCATGATATTTCTGTCAAAATTCATGAATTCAAGATGACGACTCCAAGATGGATACGTGTTTTTTATTATGACTCAATTCAATTCAAAATTGGTATGTAGGTTTTTTTGAGGACGAAGGTTATCAATTTTCGTCAGAACTCAATAAGATGACGGATAACATGAATAACTAAAACGAATTGAATGAAAAAGATTAAAATGAACTTTTCAAGACGAGCTTTAATACAAATATTAAGTTTTTGGCCTAGGTTGTTCTATGAGTAGCAGAACCATAAGCTTACCGCGAATATAAAATGGGTATTCTCAGATTTTGAATCTGCCAATCACCGAATAACTTAGGTCAAACAATCAAATAAATATTTTTTTCTTTCTAGTGCATTTGTGTAGAAGCTTGTCTTGAATTTTTTTTTAATCTTTTTCATTTACTTTTTGTTGCAAATATCTGTATGTGTTCATAAGTTTTGCACATTGTTTTCTGATAATTGGGAACTGGTGAGGGCTACCAGGTCTGATTTCATCTTCAAGTTGAAAATCATAATTTTTGCACGATTTTATATAAATATGAACTCTGAAGATGAGAAGGCGGTTGATGCTGTACGTAGAAACTTCAATATAGATTGAAACAATTACAAAGTGTTCAGACTAGGCAAATATTCACCAAACAAGTCTAGTCGCCGAATATCGAGAACTGCATATTATGTAAATTTTGAAAAAATTCTAATTTTCAATTGGTGAAAATCAAAACAAGTACCAAGAAACAAACCACAATAATCAAAAAATAATTTCTGAGACATTGGAACACATGTAGATTCACACGATTGTCTCGAAGGTTTTACATAGAGATTGGCTGAGCCAAACAGCGTTGCCTGAATAATATTTTCAGAATTCTTTCGCACGCCTTTCCTCTCTGAAGATAACACTGACCGTATCTTTATGATCCGTCCTCATACTTCCAAATTTTCACGGCTAGATAGTTATAGTCCATCCAATATCAATTGCAGAAGCTGTTTCTATAGGGAGCAAATAAAAACTCACTTCACTAACACGAGCGTATATGCGAAGAAACGGAACGAAAAATAATGTGTACCACTCGTAAACATTCGCCGCCGGCGTAGGGAAGATCATAAGAGCCGATAGTCAACGTGGATCTGAGTGACAGCTGTCACAGATTCGTCTGGGCCAATCGAATCGAATCGAATGCTTGGGGGTGTGTCTATACGATGGGAGGTCATAAATCATGCGTTATATTTGCGTTTTAATAGCTCTGAAAGATTAAAAACCAGTAGCGTCTGTGGTCTTGGTGTGTGCCGATCAAAATACGTTTTAGGATATAATAATAACCTACATCAAACAATGAATGAATTTATTCTTCTTTCTTGATGTATTTGTATAAATAAAAGCTTGTCTTTGAAATTTTTTCATTTTCCATTATTTATGAAGTATTTTTTGAATCTTAAAATATATTAATAAAATTAGTTATTTCCGCCACTGCTGCTCAGAGGATTTCGCCGCAAGACTTTTTTATGCCTCTGCAATTGATATTGGGAAAACTATATCTACTTGTGCATCTTCTTCATATTCAATTGATCTTCTTGCTCTTATAGTTAGAAAATTATCTACTCAAATTCATTGTGAGATGTAGCCACCCGGTGTAATAAATCCTTAAGTTTCTTGGTGTTTTCGTTTTTTCATTGAAATTAATGTGTACCAGTCATTTTCAAAAACTATGAGACCAGTAACAAAGATAATTCTGCGTTATTCAGATAAATATATTCATATATCCGAGAACGAATTGTTGTCTGTTCAAAAAATAAAATCTAGCAAAATTATTGGATTTCAGGCTGAGATTGAATTTATAATTCAAATAGTGTGTTTGAAATGGGTATCAATCCTCCTGCTTGAAAATAGATTCAACGAGAATTGATCTTTTCCTCCAAATGATCGCAAAAGTAAAATTTTCGTGAAAAACCATCATGAAAATAGTTTGAAAAAATCCTTGTTAATCCCGCAATTTATTACCGGCACACAGATTTGCCAGAAATCCATTTCCATCGGTTTTACATGAAAATTCATTCTAGCATGAAAATTCATTCTAGCATGAAAATGAGTCAATATCTGGACAGAATTACATTAGAATTGCAAAGGTGTGCCTCGCTCGTGACAAGGGTTACCTGGAAATACATTTCTCATCAGCCTATATACCTCACAGATTGATGTTCCCTGTGATATTTATTCACAATTACGCTAACAGTGGGCTACTACAGAAAAACCCTACGAGCTAGCTCACAGGAAATTGAATCGTTTGTTGCAGCTAGATTTCAGAAGAAATATTATCTATTGAGGAGTTTAAACTATATATCTAGATATATATATATATATATATATATATATATATATAT
The DNA here is from genome assembly GCA_018342105.1 of Gonioctena quinquepunctata. Classification (NCBI taxonomy): domain Eukaryota; kingdom Metazoa; phylum Arthropoda; class Insecta; order Coleoptera; family Chrysomelidae; genus Gonioctena; species Gonioctena quinquepunctata. The sequence continues at coordinate 180,005 of JAFIRS010001117.1, forward strand.
ATATCTATTTATATATATATATATATATATATATATTTATATATATATTTATATATATATATATATATATATATATATATATATATATATATATATATATATTTATGGAAGGGAGCAATATCAGGAGGACTTTCAAACAAAATGGGTAAAATTTGATGGACATAGCCCTGAAAGAGAAGTGTTGACCGTATACATGTGTTTCGAGCTCTCGGCCCTCATCAGTACGGTGAAGAAGTGCAAGGATGAACAACACTTGAGAGAAATCGACAAATCGATGGAGTCAACAAACAGAAGCCAGCCGCGCATTTGTGGTTTCGGTTAGCAGACCCTGCATTCCAAGGCAACAACCAACGTCACCATGGAGGCATCTATAGCTACCTGCGTGACATCCGAGTCCAGAAACACATATCTACGTTTAACACTTCCCTTTGAGGGCTTTGTCTATTACATTTCTTCCATTTTGTTTAACAGTCCCCTCGATATTGCTCTCTTTCATCTCTATAATCCTCGACTCGGATGTCACGCAGGTAGCTAAAGCTGCATCTTTGGTATCGTTGGTTGTTGCCCTGGAATGCAGGGTCTGCTAACCGATACCACAAATGTGGGGCTGACTTCTGTTTGTTGACTCCGTTGGTTTGTCGTTTTCTACGAAGTGTTGTTCATCCTTGCAATTTTCCACCGTACTGATGAGGGCCGAGAGCCCGAAACACATGCCTACGGTTAACACTTCTCTTTGAGAGCTATGTCCTTCTAATTGCTTCCATTTTATATATATATATATATATATATATATATATATATATATATATATATATATATATATATATATATAGAGGATTGTAAATATATATTATATATATATATATATATATATATATATATATTGTTATGATGAGAAATATAAGCTCAATGTAAAAAGAATAGCTCCACTTCCAGTTCTCAAATTTACCGGTAGAGGCACGCACAAAAATCTTGGAAATACTTTTCAGGCAACGCTGTTGTGTTCAACCAAGTGCAAAATTGAACTGTCAATTTTTACAAGCTTTTATTCAAATTCATCTGTCCTGATATCGGTCTGTGGGTTTGAATTCAAATCTTACAAGTTGAATTTGACCGACTCCTCGTTGTTCGATCGATCCGAAATTTGGCAGTTTTCCATAATTCCGGTGAAAATGCCTTATGGCATTTTTTCTAGGTAAAAAACAAAATGGCGGTTCCAATAGTATGGAATAGTTTTGTGATTATGGTTCGATTCTATTCAAAATGGTTATATGGGGTTTCGGGACAAGATCACGAATTTCTAGTCAAAATTCAGGAATTCAAGATGGCGGCTCCCATATGGCCACGAGTTTTGTGGTAATAGTCCGATTCCAATGAAAATTGGTATGTGAGGGTTTTTGGGATGGGAGATCATGATATTTCGTCAAAATCTACGAATTCAAGATGACGTCGAATTTATGATTATAGCTCGATTCCATTGGGAATTGGTGTGTGGGGATTTTTGGATTCGGCAATCATGATATTTCTGTCAAAATTCATGAATTCAAGATGACGACTCCAAGATGGATACGTGTTTTTTATTATGACTCAATTCAATTCAAAATTGGTATGTAGGTTTTTTTGAGGACGAAGGTTATCAATTTTCGTCAGAACTCAATAAGATGACGGATAACATGAATAACTAAAACGAATTGAATGAAAAAGATTAAAATGAACTTTTCAAGACGAGCTTTAATACAAATATTAAGTTTTTGGCCTAGGTTGTTCTATGAGTAGCAGAACCATGTTTACCGCGAATATAAATGGGTATTCTCAGATTTTGAATCTGCCAATCACCGAATAACTTAGGTCAAACAATCAAATAAATATTTTTTTCTTTCTAGTGCATTTGTGTAGAAGCTTGTCTTGAATTTTTTTTTAATCTTTTTTATTTACTTTTTGTTGCAAATATCTGTGTGTGTTCATAAGTTTTGCACATTGTTTTCTGATAATTGGGAACTGGTGAGGGCTACCAGGTCTGATTTCATCTTCAAGTTGAAAATCATAATTTTTGCACGATTTTATATAAATATGAACTCTGAAGATGAGAAGGCGGTTGATGCTGTACGTAGAAACTTCAATATAGATTGAAACAATTACAAAATGTTCAGACTAGGCAAATATCCACCAAACAAGTCTAGTCGCCGAATATCGAGAACTGCATATTATGTAAATTTTGAAAAAATTCTAATTTTCAATTGGTGAAAATCAAAACAAGTACCAAGAAACAAACCACAATAATCAAAAAATAATTTCTGAGACATTGGAACACATGTAGATTCACACGATTGTCTCGAAGGTTTTACATAGAGATTGGCTGAGCCAAACAGCGTTGCCTGAATAATATTTTCAGAATTCTTTCGCACGCCTTTCCTCTCTGAAGATAACACTGACCGTATCTTTATGATCCGTCCTCATACTTCCAAATTTTCACGGCTAGATAGTTATAGTCCATCCAATATCAATTGCAGAAGCTGTTTCTATAGGGAGCAAATAAAAACTCACTTCACTAACACGAGCGTATATGCGAAGAAACGGAACGAAAAATAATGTGTACCACTCGTAAACATTCGCCGCCGGCGTAGGGAAGATCATAAGAGCCGATAGTCAACGTGGATCTGAGTGACAGCTGTCACAGATTCGTCTGGGCCAATCGAATCGAATCGAATGCTTGGGGGTGTGTCTATACGATGGGAGGTCATAAATCATGCGTTATATTTGCGTTTTAATAGCTCTGAAAGATTAAAAACCAGTAGCGTCTGTGGTCTTGGTGTGTGCCGATCAAAATACGTTTTAGGATATAATAATAACCTACATCAAACAATGAATGAATTTATTCTTCTTTCTTGATGTATTTGTATAAATAAAAGCTTGTCTTTGAAATTTTTTCATTTTCCATTATTTATGAAGTATTTTTTGAATCTTAAAATATATTAATAAAATTAGTTATTTCCGCCACTGCTGCTCAGAGGATTTCGCCGCAAGACTTTTTTATGCCTCTGCAATTGATATTGGGAAAACTATATCTACTTGTGCATCTTCTTCATATTCAATTGATCTTCTTGCTCTTATAGTTAGAAAATTATCTACTCAAATTCATTGTGAGATGTAGCCACCCGGTGTAATAAATCCTTAAGTTTCTTGGTGTTTTCGTTTTTTCATTGAAATTAATGTGTACCAGTCATTTTCAAAAACTATGAGACCAGTAACAAAGATAATTCTGCGTTATTCAGATAAATATATTCATATATCCGAGAACGAATTGTTGTCTGTTCAAAAAATAAAATCTAGCAAAATTATTGGATTTCAGGCTGAGATTGAATTTATAATTCAAATAGTGTGTTTGAAATGGGTATCAATCCTCCTGCTTGAAAATAGATTCAACGAGAATTGATCTTTTCCTCCAAATGATCGCAAAAGTAAAATTTTCGTGAAAAACCATCATGAAAATAGTTTGAAAAATCCTTGTTAATCCCGCAATTTATTACCGGCACACAGATTTGCCAGAAATCCATTTCCATCGGTTTTACATGAAAATTCATTCTAGCATGAAAATTCATTCTAGCATGAAAATGAGTCAATATCTGGACAGAATTACATTGGAATTGCAAAGGTGTGCCTCGCTCGTGACAAGGGTTACCTGGAAATACATTTCTCATCAGCCTATATACCTCACAGATTGATGTTCCCTGTGATATGTATTCACAATTACGCTAACAGTGGGCTACTACAGAAAAACCCTACGAGCTAGCTCACAGGAAATTGAATCGTTTGTTGCAGCTAGATTTCAGAAGAAATATTATCTATTGAGGAGTTTAAACTATATATCTAGATATATATATATATATATATATATATATATATATATATATATATTATATATATATATATATATATATATATATTTATATATATATATATATATATATATATATATATATATATATATATATATATATATATATATATATATATATATATATATATATAATATATATATATATTTATGGAAGGGAGCAATATCAGGAGGACTTTCAAACAAAATGGGTAAAATTTGATGGACATAGCCCTGAAAGAGAAGTGTTGACCGTATACATGTGTTTCGAGCTCTCGGCCCTCATCAGTACGGTGAAGAAGTGCAAGGATGAACAACACTTGAGAGAAATCGACAAATCGATGGAGTCAACAAACAGAAGCCAGCCGCGCATTTGTGGTTTCGGTTAGCAGACCCTGCATTCCAAGGCAACAACCAACGTCACCATGGAGGCATCTATAGCTACCTGCGTGACATCCGAGTCCAGAAACACATATCTACGTTTAACACTTCCCTTTGAGGGCTTTGTCTATTACATTTCTTCCATTTTGTTTAACAGTCCCCTCGATATTGCTCTCTTTCATCTCTATAATCCTCGACTCGGATGTCACGCAGGTAGCTAAAGCTGCATCTTTGGTATCGTTGGTTGTTGCCCTGGAATGCAGGGTCTGCTAACCGATACCACAAATGTGGGGCTGACTTCTGTTTGTTGACTCCGTTGGTTTGTCGTTTTCTACGAAGTGTTGTTCATCCTTGCAATTTTCCACCGTACTGATGAGGGCCGAGAGCCCGAAACACATGCCTACGGTTAACACTTCTCTTTGAGAGCTATGTCCTTCTAATTGCTTCCATTTTATTATATATATATATATATATATATAGAGGATTGTAAATACATATTATATATATATATATATATATATATATATATATATATATTGTTATGATGAGAAATATAAGCTCAATGTAAAAAGAATAAAAATTGATATAATGATACTTATATATCACATAAATACCTGCTATGTTCGTTTTGCAATTTTTCTATACATTTTCTCCTCTAGAACCTTGTACCATTTCCTCAAGAGTTCAGCACTGGGGTTTCTCTATAGTCATTAGTATGTTGGCAACAATACATTCAATGTGAACAACCTATGAAAAAAATATAGAAATCAAAATTCATGAATAATCTTTATGGTAAAATCAAATCAGAAGGTAACATGTCAGTGACATTTTGATGGAAAATAATAAAATATAAAATTTTTGAGTACAGAAATTCGTCAAATATGGATTTAAACAAACTCTGTATATATTATGTAAGCTATAGAAGTTGTAAATAAAATCCATAGAACGGTTTAGAATAAGAAGAAATTCTCCATAAAGTGAGCAAAAACCTAAAATTTGTGAAATTAAAAAAAAAAGTGAGGGTTGCCAGAAGGAAAAATAACAAGCTTTTGAGAAGATTAAGCCGTACCAAATTTTGAAAATCAATAAGAGAGAACACAAGAAGAATGGAAGCAAATCAACCATTTCACAATATAAAACATATCCAGAAACAAATAGGAATAGAAACTATCAAGAAAAAACCACTTACCTTCAGAATACAGCCTCAGTCCTATCCTTAACGTTGCCATCAACAAATGGGCCTTCCACAATGGAACTGCAATCTCAAATATCCGAAGAACACTTCCAGGATTGACGAGAATACTCAAGAGAAAGAATAACAGGTATTTTCAACCCAAAACTGAACAAAGTGAGCGTATTCGTGCCAGACACTTCTCTCAGGTATTCTGATGAATTTTATTCACTGATTTTGACATTATTTCTCTCATTCATGCTCATAGAATGAGTATTAACCTCAAACGTATATTCACTAGTTACTTTTTTGCACATGGGCAAAGGTTTTGACAACTTTATTTCACTGTTTGATCAAATTAAGATAGATTCCGCAGGTTAGGTATACTAAAGGATTCTTTTTGAATAAAAGAAAGAGAATTTGACTATTTTCTGGATAATTATTCATCTGTTTGATCACATAACCATAAATCTTTCCACAAAAGAGTACATTGAAAATGGATTGCAAACAGAGCAACAAATTGGCACCACTGACTCCACCATCAGAAGGAGAAACATCCTTTTCCTTAGGCGTACCGACTGAGCTGTGGTAAGGTAAAAGAATACATGTAAAAGAGTATTTGAGAAAGGGTAAACAACATAGCCGGATATATTATTGCTGTTATGATAGGTATTTCCTTTTCAAAAAGTTCAAATGAAAATAAATCATTTAATCTAACGTAAATAGCAAATATTTCATCATGATGACTAGTTATTGATGAAATGAAATTATTAAAATCCTATATAATAATAATAATAGCATCGCCATACTAATTGGCGCCCAACGCGGGCTCATGATAATGAATATATATATATATATATATATATATATATATATATATATATATATATATATATATATATATATATATGCTTCCGTGGTGACGTTGGTTGTTGCCCTGGAATGCAGGGCAAATGTTTGTTGACTCCGTTGAATTGTTATTTACCACCAAGTGTTGTTCATCCTTGCACTTCTTCACCGTACTCATGAGGGCCGAGAGCTCGAAGCACGTGTCAACGGTAACCATTTTTTTCTTTTTTTTTGCCCATTAAATTTTTCCATTTTGTGTTTAACAATCCCCTCGATATTCTTTCTTTTCATATATATATATATATATATATATATATATATATATATATATATGGGTGTATGATGGGTGTATGATGTGCCTCAACAGTGAAAACGTGTGTTAAATCGTTCTGTAAAATTCGATAAAATCTCACACAAATAAAACTTTTATTTGAACTGAACCTACGGATAAAGTCATAATAAAGTATAACCGTCACAATAAGAAGAGAATGAACAAATTATATCAAAACTCTGGGAACTCTCATCACCGCAAATAGTGTATTGAACATAAAGCAGTCCAGATACTACTGAAGGCAGCGCCGCTTGAAATGACTGAAACAATCGAGATGGTCTTGGACGAAATAAAAAAAAAAAAAGGAAGAAATAATATCAATAATTGTGGCAGTGGAAGTACGACTGACATTAAAAGTCGAAGAAATTACCAATAGACTCAATAAACTTGAAAGAGAACACCACGTTGAAAGAGGAACTTGAACTTCAAGAGAGAAAAAATAAAGAAAAAAATATCATCATATTCGGACTAAAACATACAGGACAAATCACCCTGGAATTCATTACACGTGAACTCAAGAAACTCATTGGAGTGGAATTACTACCGACTGATTTAAGTAACTTTTACCCACTGGGAAAAAAAGAATTCTGCCCAATCAAGGTAAAGCTACTGTCTTACCTAAAGAAAACATCATTGATGGTAAACGCAAAACAGCTGAAAGGAACGAACATCTCCATTTCAAATGATTTGACACTTGAACAACTTCGGGATTACAACATTCTAAAGAGACATTTATGCCTTGCCAAACAGGATAAAAACACAAACTGTTTTATCAGAAAGAACAAGCTATATGTTAACAACAAAACATATAGTGTTGAAGACTTAGAACAACCTGAAGCCAGTGCGGAAATAATCGAGAAATCAAATAGTGCTCCTGGAACACCATCCTCACAGAACCATCACAAAACCGCTGGGAAAACAATCCTGACTGACATCAACAGAAATCAGAAACCGCCATCCTTCTCAACCCCAGCAGCCACTGGTGCTGGAAAAAAACAACAGCCTATCAGAAAAGACGAAGAAGAAAAGAAAAAAGTTGAAACCCGTTCGAAGGAAACTAGAAACACTACTGATTCACGTGATCAAAAATATATATAAACTAAATTAAGAAAAAAAAATTAAAATAGCTGAGGAAGCCTAGTTCCATAACTTGAAAGAGACATTATATGATTTTACCGCATGATTTCTATAACAAGTTTCTTTTAAATTATTTTATATATGTTGAAAAAGTAAAAACAAGTATATAAGTATTTTACCGACCAAATCCTATTACAAGTTTCGTTTAGCTCTTCTATATTTGTTAAAAAAGTAGAAATAAGTATATAAGTATGGATGACTATATTAGAGATTTTAATATTTTTGAGATAGACACAAAAGAAGTCCCAGATATGGAGCAATTGAAACAGCACTTGAATGAAAATAATAATCAAAATAAATTTACAGTTTTTCACAATTATATACGAAGTAGAAAAATCGAATTTAAACGGTTTTCTTCACATAAAGGATTCAATATAAAATTGAAACAGAGAAAGGTAGATCTCAGGTGAAAAACAACTACTTTCCTGGCAAATACCACGCAGAACGTTGAATGATATTCACCTGAAAATCCATGCATACTTCCATATAATATCAATGGACATTGAATGCAAATGTTTCTTTCTGATAAGCTCGATTATGTTCAATTTAAGTCGTGTTCACCTAACAATCCGCATACCGGTTTCAGGCTTCTTGGCCCTCATCAGTACGGAGTAGTCAACCAGCCAAAGGTCGATTATGTTCAACTTAACATCATCGATCTTGTAACACCTATAGGTACGCCCCGGAAAAGATAAACTTTAACTGGCGGTACCTAGTGACAGAAAGAAACACTCCGAAAATCTCCCACCTCGATAGGTTTCTAAATAAAAGATTCCTTCTCAGTAGGAGTGGCAAGCCCGTCTAGCATATAGCGAGAGATAAGTGCCATGTGAAGTGGAATGAATAGAAAAATCGAATTTAAACGGTTTTCTTCACATAAAGGATTCAATATAAAATTGAAACAGAGAAAGGTAGATCTCAGGTGAAAAACAACTACTTTCCTGGCAAATACCACGCAGAACGTTGAATGATATTCACCTGAAAATCCATGCATACTTCCATATAATATCAATGGACATTGAATGCAAATGTTTCTTTCTGATAAGCTCGATTATGTTCAATTTAAGTCGTGTTCACCTAACAATCCGCATACCGGTTTCAGGCTTCTTGGCCCTTTATATTGAATCCTTTATGTGAAGAAAACCGTTTAAATTCGATTTTTCTATTCATTCCACTTCACATGGCACTTATCTCTCGCTATATACGAAGTGTCCAAAAGAATTCCACTGAACTCGAAATCCTGTTGAATGAAGTTAAAGAACAATTTGTTGTGATCATTCTCTCGAAAACTATAGAAAAATCTATAATAAAGGAGATATAAACCAAAATGATGGGGTCCTTGTATATGTGAGAGATATTTTCCGAATAGAATCCACAATACACTACATAGTGTGAATCAAAATAGTGAGACTAACAGTGAAATTAACAAAAAAACGTCTATTACTGCTGTATACAGACCCCACACGATTGACATAAAAACATTTAATGATGAATTATCAAACTATATAAAAACGGCTACAAAAAGTGATACTGAAATTTCCATTGGCGAGATAAATATGAACCTGCTTAGTGACTCAACTGAAATACAAGATTACCCCAATACATTATACGAAAACGGATTCAAATCATCAATAAATAAACCTACTGGAATAGAAAAAAATTATTTATCATGCATAGATCATATTTTTTTTAAGAGTAAATATATTGAAGATAAATCACTAAATCCAATAATTCTCCATTCGAAGATTACAGACCATTTCTCAATTCTTACTTTACTGCCCTAAGTGTGTAATGTACTATATAATTATTGATAACATGCACCCCACGCTTTTTTTTATATAATTTTTTTTTTCTTATTTTCTATTTTCTCAGTCGGGTTTTCTATAAAAGCGTGTTGTTTAAACTATGATTTATTTTCAGCTTTCCAGTTTAGTTTTCTATTAAAGCGCGTTTTTAGTTTTTCAAACTATTATTATTATTATTAATTTTTTTTAACCATTATTCTCCAATATTGAATAGAATCGGACCATAATCACAAAACTCCATTTTGGAGCCGCCATCTTGAATCCTTCAATAATCATAATCTCCGACCCCAAAAACCCCAAAATACCAATTTTGAATACAATCAGATCATAATCACAAAATTCGGCCGCCATTTCAAAGCCGCCATATTGAATTTTTTAATTTTCACAAGAGAATCATGATATTTTACCCCAAAAACCCCACATACCAATTTCAAAAAGAATCAGACCATAATCACAAAATTCGTCCATCATTTGGAAGCCGACCACGAAAACCATCAGATACCAATTTTGAAGCGAATCGGACCATAATCACGGAACTCGTACGCCATATTGGAGGTACCATTTCGTTTTTTTCCACACAAAAATTCCTTAATGCACTGTCACCGGAATTATGTACACCCGCCAAATTTCAAATAATTCGGACGTCTGGAAGTGGGTCAAAATCGCGCCCAAAGAGTCGGTTACAAACAAGCAAACATACAAGTGAAGCTAATATAAAGCGTTAAAATATGGCAAACAGTCAAGAGTATACTAACAGAAATGTAACAAGAGTAATAATAATATAACCGAGATCCTGAATGGAAATAACGAAATTGAAAAGGATCTCACTAATATTGTCGAAATATACAACAAACACTACGCCACTGTAGGTGAGAAAATGGCAAACGATATAAAGGTCGCAAACAAGCAGACAGTACATACTAAAAATAAAACCCGAACTACATCAAATTCGATATTTCTACAGCCCTTTACGTAAACTGAAATAAAAAATATTATTCATTCTTTGAAAAACAATTCGTCACCAGGCTTTGACATCACAACCTCAGTCCTAAAAGAAATAAGCAACTTTATTGCAAAACCATAATGTCACTTAATTAATCTTATGTTTAGTGAAGGAAAATGTCCAACCCAGTTCAAAATAGCTGTAATAAAACCAATCTTCCAACATGGAAATCGAACTGACCCAAAAAATTACCGCCCTATTAGTATCTCATCGATTCTGAGTGAAATCTTTGAAAATACCCTGAAAGAACGGTTGGTAAACTCCTTAGAAAACGAAACAATTTGGATTCAGAACCGGAATATCTACCAATGACGCAATTGCTCTACTTGTGAATAAAATTTACTCAAACTTAGATAAAAGTAGGCCATGCGCAGGAATATTCATCGACCTGGCGAAAGCCTTCGATACCATAAGTCACAACAAGCTGTTATCCAAACTAAACGACATAGGTATTCGTGGCCCCGCGCTCTCACTTCGCTTCCAAAGCCTGAAGACCTGACCTGAAGACAAGAAAACAACTAGTACAGATCAATAACACAATGAGTAGCCAAAGTGAGTTAACTTATGGAATACCACAAGGAACAGTATTAGGACCCATATTATTTATAATTTATTTAAATGAACTACTATATTTGAATTGTCAAAGAAAAATAATTTCATACCCTGATGACACCGTTCTTCTTATGGATGGAAACTCTTGGGAAGAAGTAGAAACCAAAATAAAAAATGATTTAGGAAAAATAATAAAATGGTTCGATGACAATCTCCTCACAATCAATATGGATAAAACTGTATATCTACCTCTTTCGAATATAAAAATGGTCCCCAAATACTGAACAATAAGACCTAAATCTACTTTCGAGAAATAATACGTATAATATTCAAACAACAACCAACACAAAATACCTAGGGATAATTATTGATACTAAACCTAAAATGGGATCTTCAAATCCAGAACTCAACCAAAAAAATAAGATCATTGATGTACCTATTCAAACAAATGACATTCATACTAGATGAAAAAAATCTGAAATGCATGTATTTCAGTTTGGTCCAATCACTCCTGAACTATGGCATAACCGGATGGGGTGGTGCATACTCTAACATTATAAAACGAATAGAAATAGCACAGAAGAAAATAATCAAAATTATGTATAAACTCAATAGCCAGTTTTCATCGATTCTGCTTATCCAGACTTCTTAATTATTGAATATCAGAAATCTATTCTACAAAACCTCAATACTCAATGTAGTCAAACATAATTTAATAGATACGAATAAAACTCACATTTATTCAACAAGATTTCAAAAAAATGCCAATATAGTGCTCCCTAAGTCTAAGAAGTGCATTGGACAGGAAAGTTTCCTGCACGTGGGACAGAAATTATACAATTATCTACCAATAAGTTAAAAAAAAGAAATTAACAAAAAAAATTCAGAAACAAAGTAACAAATTGGCTAATTACATCAACAGTCAGAATACTATTATAAACACACCAATAACAGATGTATATACAATCGAATCTGAAATCTGCTAATCAATCACCATTGCTATTAATATAAGTCTAAATTCTATACTTATATATTCTTACTACAATATGCATCTATCAACATACTAGTATTTTCATTAGTCTGTAATATTTCAGAAAGTCTTAATTTTTCATTATGTTAGAAACACTTAATCTAGCTAAAAATACTATAAATATTATTATTATTATTATTGTGTGTGTGGATTTTTCACTCTACATTCGTGAGTGAAGTGTATATGTATTTATAAATGTGTATATGTATTTATAAATGTGTAGTTTACTAAATGTGTAGTTTACTAATTTATCAGTCTGTGACCACTGTTATTGTTACATTTTTATAAATTCTCTCTTACATACTTCAAATTACCTTTAGTAACTTTATCAACAAGATCAAATACCGCTTTGTCTTGAAACAGAGTCTAGCTGAGGCTTACTTGAACCTGGACATAGAAATGTTATTCGAATCAAATCTGTTATATATATATATATATATATATATATATAATATATATATATATATATATATATATATACCTTTGCAATTCTAATGTAATTCTGTCCAGATATGATATTGACTCATTCCATGAATGAAATGTTCGTGATGAACCGATGAAAATGGATTTCTGTAAAATCTGTGCCGGTTTTAAATTGCGGGATCAACTAAGATTATTTGAAACTATTTTTATCACGGTTATTCACGAAAATCTTAATTTGGGGATTATCTGGAGAAAAATATTCATTATGGTCAATCTTTTTTTATGCGAGAAGAGATATCTATTGATTTCCATCTTAGAAAGACAATTTGAATTCTGAATTCAATTCAAACCTGATATCCAATAATTTTGCATGATCATATATTTTGAACAGATAACAATTCTTCCTCGGATATACTTATTATAATACCTTATTCATTCATCTGAACACGGCAGAATTATATTTATTACTTGTCACATATTTTTTGAAAATGATTGGTAGACATTAATTTTAATGAAGAAATGAGAACACGAAGAAACCTGAAGCATTATCACACCAGGTGGCCACATTCTACAATGAATTTGTGTGGATGATTTCCTAACTAAAAGAGCAAGAAAGTCAATTGAAGATAAAAAATTGCACAAGGAGATAACTATCTTACCGTGAGAAATTGAAAATAAAGATAGATATTTGGCTCTATTACTGAGTAGACGTGTTTTGTGTGAGCTCCAGTAAGTCGTGAATTATAGTGGCAATTTGCGAAAAAAAATTTGCAGAGCCTTCAAGTGGAAAATCATATAAAGCGAAAAAAACGTTGTTGAAGTGTCCCCCTGCACATAATTTCAATTCGCAAAAACTGGAATTATATCAGGGAACGCCAATGTGTGAGTCGCTGTTACTATAGTTACCTGTCCGACCAAGTTGTGACCCTGACTCGAAGTAAGTCAAGCAACAATACTGAAATGGCTTCCAAAAAACTCATCAAAGTATGCGCTAAGTTTGCTGAAGAACTTGAGGGAAGACTGGATGCTAAATTCAACAAAATTTTCGAAACGCTTGCTACATCCGTGGAAACTCTCAACAAAACTGTTTCAAACAATGATATAGCTATTGGACAAATTTAAACGAAAGCTGATGCTATTGAACAGCATATCAGGGGAAAGTCGTTGGGATTATACGGCTCAGAAGAGCATGATGACGAAGTTGTATCAGAAATCATAACGTCATTCCTAAAGAACATACTGAACGTACTCTGTAATCCCAGTGACAGTGATCTTGCATTCCGAGTAGAGAAAGTTGCGAATAATTAAATTGGGACAATTCTTGCCAACTTCACAACGAACATAAAAAGGAAAGGAATTGCTGTTGTCAAGAAAAAAGGGGACGGGCATATCAATCTTTGAGGACCTGACAAAAGCCCGCTACGAATTGCACCGCATGGCCAAAGAAAAGTATGGTCCCAGAATTGCTTGGTCTTCATCCGGAAAAATAAACATGATAAAGAAGAACTCTAAAACTCCTGTCTCCTCTTCGGTAGATCTCTAAGGCAATTACTTCAACTTGTAGTATATTGACTTCAAGAAAAACAACTAGATGGCGCAACTGCAATCCCCTTCAGTTAGAGGGATCATGTCTCCATAGTCGTACCGACTGGGCTGGAAAAAATTAATAAAAGAAAGGTGAATGGTTTATTGAAAAAGGGTAAGAATTTGATAGCCGGAGTTAATTGTTGCGATGAGGATTTGAAAAGCTCATAAAAAAAGGAAAAAATATCATCATACATTACAAATAGAATATAATACAATCATAATAAAACATCATCATAACATTTTATATATATATATATGTATATATATATATATGTATATATGTATATATATATATATATATATATATATATATATAAATATATATATATATATAACTAGTATTTACCTCGAGTTGTCAGAGTCCACCTGAATTGATGATACTCACGGAGGTGGATGGGTCGCCTGGACCTTACTGAAGGGCCACCAAAGTCGCTGGACCCAAATCTTCCAGATTTATTCCACCTGACGCCCGTTGAAATGAACATCGATTTCTACCCGCTTTCACTTGAGTTCAGCCGAACCCGCTTGCTCGGTTTTCCAATGCGACGTTCAGCCTAGTGTTGCGCGTGCGCCTTACAATTATTGTGACGTCAGTTTGATAAACCAACTCTTTTAGACAAAGCTCCAATAGAGTTAATCTGAAGGATGTAGGTCCGGCGACTTTGGTGGCCACTCAATAAGGCCCAGGCGCCCCATCCACCTCCGTCGGTATCATTGATATAGGTGGACTTGGACAACTCGAGGTGTGTACTTTATATATATACATACATATATATATATATATATATATATATATATATATATATATATAATTGCTCTCGTTAGACGACACATATAGATGATTGTATTTGTATATTTACGTTTGTTATTCATATTTTCATTTAGTTTCAGATGTCTTTCATATTTATTTCAGGCTCCGCAAAATGAAGTAGGATGGAAAGAAGTCAGTGATAATTTTGATAAGATTTGAAATTTTCTCCATTGCCTTGGCGCAATGGATGAAGAACAAGTTTTGATAGAGGCACCTAACTTTAGTGCGAGTGAGTTCTATAATTATAAAGCGACGGGAAACATTCTCAATTGAATATTGAATAGGAATATTTTTCTGTGAATTGAAAAATCCACGACAAAAATGTTATATTTCGTGATTGTCTCACAGAAAACAACCAATTTTCCGGCTTGAGCCACGCTGGATATTGAACCACATCTGATAGATATTCTGAAAGGACACTAACTCAAAATGAAAAATCTGAGATTGAAGATTTGCATTTTTTTTCAGATATTCATTTGATTTTCCATTCCAGTCTCAGGTAAGAACTCATATAGATGAAAAAGGCAAAAGAGATTGTTTTACAAAAGAGAGTACTTACCAGAAATCATTCAACTTTGACGCATGGGAGGCATGGCATACACTAGGTATCCAATACATTTTTGTCGACGAAAATCCCTTTCACGCTCTAACGATCATCGGGAAGACCGGAAGAAATGGAAATGGAGCTTATGATATAATATTGCTAACCTATTTTTGTTTCGTTTCATGTTCTTGAATTTCGCTGGTTCTCTACGAGATGCTTCCTAGGTACTTCCATAACCTAGCCAGATTCTAGCAGGGTTCGTACATAAATTTGCGAGACTGAGAACTGAGCTCCCAGAAAAAAATCCGCTAGACGACTGGTTGTCGCCATATTGAATTTTGTCATAATATGGCTTCTGGTTGTCGTCATATTGAACTTTGTTTATTACTGTCATGTCTTCATTCACAATCTGGCGTCTGGTTATCGCCATATCGAATTTTGATAAGTGTAATGCCTTTAGTGACTCTCGCAAAATTAGGACAATTTGATTGTCGTAAGAATCATCAAAATCGGCCCTTGCGTTTGGTCTCTATAGCGTCACAAGGGGTAGAAAGGGTTATCTGCCCCTTGGATTTTTCATCAAAATTATTTTGGAAGGGAAATATAGAACAATAATATTATTTCAGAATTGCATTGACTGAGTTTTCTTTCAAAGTAATTGGCACGGTTAGTTAATGACGTTGTTTCACTCCACAAGTTATCGAATTCAGACATTTGATTGGATTGTACGAAAATTATGCATACAATTTTTTTTCCCTTTTCATCCCAAGGTTGAAAGATAATCTGTTGTAGATGGAACCAGTGACCATGAGTTTCAAAAACGTGAGGGAAAAAGTTATCATCCTTAGAAATGGCATGAGAAATACTGAACTCAGATGGATTTGTTAATCAAATAACATAAATCCCAAAAACTTCTACTAAACTCAAATTCTAGCACATAGTAGGGCAGGGTCTGAGCTCTCGACAGTTGAAGGGTTATCCATGGACCCTGGATACCCAGTTCAATCCAACTTGACTGAAACCGATCCTTAGTTTCTAGCGTCGCGATTCAAAAATTTGGCATGCGCACTCGGTCTCCATGATACCTCAAATTTATTGTATTTGAGTTCTTTAGGTCGCCTCCATCGATTCTGAAATGGAAACTCCCAGATACATAATAGTAATGTTCATAAAGCATAAAAACATCATAGTCCGATTCGATACAAAATTGACATTCCGAGGCTTTTGTGGTCGCGAATTCAAATTATCCATCTCGACTGGCAGAGAGTCAATATATGATAAGGAACTTGCCGACACCTTATTCTCATCATCCAGTCGTGAATGTATCACAATTCCCGATCTTCTAGGTATTACTGTTGAATTGAAAATAAAATCGGGTTAAACAAACTGTGTGCCAATTCAACACCTATCTGTTGTTCGATAATCGGATTGAATTACTCGGAAATAAATATTGAACATCGAAGGAGATGAGTTTGAAGTTGACTGGAAGTCTTATATTCCTAATTTTTTCAATTAGTTCATAATTGTTTTCTAGCTAAATTTTGGAACAAATTCAAGATCTCCTGATCAAGTCTATTAGTTTGCTGGGAAGTTTCACTTATGCTGCTGAATGAATTATATGAAAGGAGGAATCAGGTTATTTTTCATAGAGTTTGATTTATGGGTAGAGTTTGAGTGCTCGTGGATTCATAATAGTGCCTCTGACCTTTTTTCTTTCATCGACAATGCAACAAATTGATTTTAGTGTTTCTTTCACATTTTATTGGAACGATAATGTGAGATCGATGTTGAATTCTACAAATATATCCGAATTCAAGAAATCTGAAGTGCCGTATGTAATCGTCTTTATCATTTGCAGTCAGCGTTTTTTCTTTGCACGCACGTGTTATTAAATTGAATCAATTTTCGTTAAATAAAAACGAGGTCGGTTCGATGTTCCCAAGAAGAACACTCCAGTATACTGCGTGCTATATTCGAAAACTCTGATTCTACCATGCATGGTCTTATTAAGTTCCTTTGTCATCATAAAGTGGTTTTTATTTTGACAGGGGAATCATTCTCAAATGAATATTGAATAGGAATATTTTTCTTCTGTACTTCTCTGGCTATAGACACGCTGGATATCGGATAGAACCAAAATTAAAAAAAAAATTGAGAGTGATAACTTGCATTTTCATTCTGAAAGTTATTTGATTTTCTATTCCAGTCTCAATTAAGAAGTCATTTAGATGAATGAGGAAAATGAGAATATTTTCCAAAAGAGAGTACACAACAGAAATGATCCGTAATATTGAAGCATCAATTCTAGGTCTTCAATTAATTGGGCCGACGCAAATTCTCTCACAATCAGGAAGACCAGATGAAAGGAAAACACATTTTCAAGAGGCAATATCAATTTGCAAAAATGGAAAAATATTAGAAATATTCCGTTTGGAGAGACACTTCGAAATCATTGTTTTTTTTACATTAACATTCCTTATAGGCTATGATTGATTGATTCGTTCAACAATATCAACAGGATTAGATGAAATCAGATGTGAAGTCATTTGCGACTGAAAGGCAAACTTCAGTCACCATCTTCCATCCAAGGTAACCTCTTGTGGGGTGTTTATGTTGAAAAGGAAAAAATATTTTCAATTGTTTATTGAATAGAAATATTTTTCTGTGGATGGAAAACGATAACAATTGATTTTTCGTGAATATCCAATAGGAACAACTACTTTGCTGGCTACAGCCTCGCTGGACATTGAACTATATCTGATAGGTAATTAAAAAAATGTGAAAGTGAAAACTTGCCTTTTCATTCAGATAGTCATTCGATTTTCTATTCCAGTCTCGATTGGGAATTCATATGGAGCATTGATGCAAGAGAGGCATCGCATCTCCAATACATTTTTGTCGACCGAAATCTATTTCACGATCATCAATTGAGAACGTTCTTCTCTTCAACATGGATACTCCTCAAGAGGTTATCTTGAACGATGGAAGATAGTGACTAAAGTTCATCCTTCAGTCGCAGATGATTCCATATCTAATTTTATGAACATCCTGTTCTTATTTTCGAACAAATCTAGTTTTTATTGTTCTCTAATTTTGGAACGAAATTACAATATCTACTGATCAAGTCGATTGGTTTTCTGGAAATTTTCACTGACGGTGCTGAAACGAAAAATATGACAGGATGAATCGGGTAATTTTTTCATGGAGTACATTTATTGACTGAAGTTTAGGCGCTTGTGGATTCATGATAGTGCTTCTGACTTTTTTTTTCATCCAGAATACAATGAATTTATTTCAGTATTTCATCTTTCTCTTGTAATGTAGGATCGTTGTTGAATTCTACAAAAATATTCGAAGTACCTACTTTATGTAATATTTTTCATCAATTGTTTTTGCTTTGTCCACACGTGCTCTCCAATTCAATTAATCCTCGTTGAATTCAAACGAGGTCATTTAAATATTTCTGAAAAGGACACCGGAGTATACTGGGTGATCTATTCGAAACCTCTGATCCTACTTCAAATGGTATTTTCAGGTTTCTTTGTGAAATAAGTTCTCACTCTTCTCAAATTGGGCATATTTTTCCCTAATTGTGTCTCACATTTTCCAGAACGTTACTATTCATGATTCAACCCTAATGGTACTCATCATCACAGTGCCTCGTATTCTATTTTGAATCCATTCAATCAATAATAACAAACCTCAATACAAATTATTCATCACAGAGAAAATTACAAATAATTCAACAGTGGAACGAATGAATATTTGCTTAAAAGCATTCCCCATTGGCAATTTAAATCAAGATAACAGCGCTGAGTTGCGGATCTTCGTATTTACAGAAAAATATTATGGAAGATGAGTTAATTAGGTCAATGGGAACAAAGCAAGGGAAAATCTGGTATTCTCCATTTGACAGAAATAGTTTTCTCTTTCTTCATAATTTCCACTATTATCTTATAATGCATTTTGAGTTCGTGTTCAATTTCGGAACGTTGCAAACAATTGAAACACAATTCATGACTGATAAAATAATTCTCTATATAGAGCGTACTCTGTGTTTCATTCGGAAATACCGATTCATTATCGTTTGAATGAAAAAACAAATTCATATTTGACAACCTAAAAATCAACATATATCAGGAATACCTGAATGGAAACTCAGTTCCACTGTCTGCAAATAACTGCTCTGCAATAGTGAAGGCTTTTCTACTCGGTTATTTCATTTTATGTACATTGATGGGGGAGAAAAAGGTTGGGAAATCAATTCCTGGTAAAGATGACAAAATATTTGCCATTTTGAATTGAAAAAATGTAAAAATGTTAAATTTGTCCAACAGTTTGTTACCGCAAACCAGAGGAGTTTCGGTGGGTACTACAGATGTTTTTATTGTTTTTTTCTGGCTTTCCAGGGACTCATAGTTCTGGTAAAAAATACATTTCAAGTAAAAATAATGGATCTTTGCAGGACGATCATCGACACTTCAAAGTGTTATGAGAATAGTTCATATGGCAATTCTCTCATTCATTGGAGGAATATAACGAATTGTTCTTGAAGAACGATTCAATAATAATTTTTTCATTTCGGTTGTGCTCAAATCTTCAACATTGGCTGGAACATGATTGAATAAGTTCAAGTTGAGCAAGGTCTCAGTTGAAGTGACGAGTTTCAAGAGGAAACAGATCAATCTATTATCATTTCTCGTAGTATAATTATGATTATCAGAGTGTGATTGATATTCACAGATGTTTTCGGTTATTTCGTAGAGGGCACTCGCAAGTGTACACAGAATGGAATGTTATTATTTTAAATTGTGTAAACCGGTTTTTATGAGTTTTTCCATACCCAAGTGGAGCAACCACACATATGTTTTTTTTTTTAGCCTGAAATCTTTGGATGACAGACTGGAGTTTTTCCATTGTCGAATGCAAATGGAACAGTGAGAAATATATCAGTACTGATTTGTTTTTTTTTCTGTTGTCTCAAAGGATGAAGCCAATTAGAAATTCTGAAACAAGTTCTTCGCAGTGACAGTTTTATTCAAGGATAAAATTCAGAGATACCCTACCATCGAAATTGTTGAGTTTGGTGGAAAATCGAATCATTTCTTTGCTTTTAATTTTCTGCTACAAAAAATACAACAATTTCCAGAACGATAGAAAATGAGGTAGGATTGTTTTTCAAGTAGTTTTTTTGAAATAAATTCCCAAAGAAATGTTCCTGTATGAACACTGCCCAAACCGATGACGATAGTTTTGAACTATCGCTGATCGCCCTGAAGAATTATAGTAAGAGGTTGGTTCTGACTCTCCCCTCCCAAAAATGACATCACACGACCTTGACCTCGACCATGAAGTTCAACCTTAAAGTGTGATAGTAAATTTTGGCCTTGAAGTTTTGACCTTGGGGTGTTGGTGGTTGTGGTCAGGGTTGTGAGTGACACTGTATTACCTTGGGATGTTTGGATGTATGTACATACTTGTAACAACAAAATAGCATTGCATATTGGTTGGTTAACATTTCGATGTGGGGTGATATCCATTCCATCCTGTGTCTGTGAAGACAATGTCTCTCGACGAGGCCGTTTCACTCTTCACAGTTTTCGAAACATTAAATTTTTCCAAAACGGTATGGAAATAAGGTATATAAGATGTGGGTAGAGTGTGTTGTGCTCAGTTTCTCTTCGAGTGAACTATCGCGAGTATACTTCAAAGATGTACTCGTGCAATTGTGGTAAACCTTTTACTCGTACTGATAATCTTCGACGACATCAACGAGATAGTTGCCAGGGAAGTCCTTCAGCAAAGCGGGTCAAATTGGACAATGTTAACAATGACTCGCTACAGCAGCCTGCATCAGTTCACACATGTGAATGTTGTGATGTGACAATCCAACAATGTCAAGTCAACAATCACAACAAAACTCTCAAACACAGAACGAATGCATGTGTTAAATTGGGTGATGGTGTTCATATGATCAAGAATGGGTTCAAGAGTCCCATCGCCAGCTACAGAGTGGGTAGTTCTGATATTGATACTTTTTCAAAGATATCAAGCACAAAGTTGTTGCTTCTTTCGAGAAATCATCAAAATGCACACCTCCATTAAGGTCAACATGGAGGATTCGATTCAAAATTGGAATATAGGAGTTTTCAGGGTCGACAATAATGAACTTGCCAAAATTCATGAAATCGAAATGTCGACTACAAGATGGCCGATGATCTCTGTGTTTATTGTCTATTAGAATTGATAAGTGGGGGATTTCGGGGTCAGAGATTATGAATTTTTCGTCAAAATTCTCAAATTTGAGATGCCGGACGAGTTTTGTAATCATAACCCGAATCGATTCAAAATTGGTGTGTCGGAGTGCTTGGGGTTGGAGATTATGAATTCAGTCGAAGATTATTGGGTTCAAGTGGAAATTTACAAATTGAAGATGGCAACTCCAAGATGACGGATGAGTTAATTTCCAGATGGTCTCTCCATTGGAGGACTAGACAGCTCAGAACCTACAGGAAAAGAAGGCCTCATGATAACGATGATTTGATAAAAATACATAGATCAAGGCATACTCAAGTACTGAGAAGCACAAAATACAATAATTATTGAAAAATCTGGATCATTCATCAACATTCGAAGAAAAAGCAAAGATATTAGTGACTATTTGAGAACAATCAATGGTGAATACAATTTTAAAGATGGAAATGATCAAACAGCAATTTAACGAGTAAGAGACACGACTGCTAGAAGGAAAACGAACTGAGGAAAGACGATGATGGGTAGAAGAGCAAGAGGGACAGTGATGTCGATAAAGGAGAAAAAATGGTATGAGGAAGAGGGGAAACGACGGCATGAAAAATAACAAGATGAAAAGAGACAAATATAAAATTAAGAGAAGGAGGAACATAGACGGAAAAAAATATGGGTAGGATATTCTTCGGAAGAAGAACTATGCTCTCAAGAAAATTTACGGAAAAATTCATCGACAGATTATTCAGAAAACCAAAGGGCAAACTGTAGTTCTGTAGAGATATGTTGAGAAAATTGTGGCAAAAATCAACTCAGTCTGGAAAACTATGTTTGAAAAAATTCACTACATTCCGAAAAATAGCTAAGATATAGGTGTGGGTGGTACATAGATGAATAATATAGCATTTGAAAAAACCAGGAAGAAGGGTCGTTCCACTGAAGATTCCAGGCACCATTGTTGTTGGGCTTCCTTATCGAACAATTTAGTGAAATAATTCACTTTCGATGGATAATCACCATTTGTTATCAATTCTATTCGTCATACGCTTGCCTGTGAACAATGTTGAGAATGTTCCGCGTTATTCTAGTTCACTCCTTTGAATAGCTTTAAGGTTGCAATATTACCAACCGATGGTCTGTATACCAGCAAAAGGAACATAATGATTATGAACCTTCCCAGGATGAACTTTGGTCTCGTTCAGTCTTATTCGGAAGTACTTTCAATATCGCGGGTGTTGCTATATTGAATCATTCAAAATCTCCGAAAATCATGCCAACTGACGACATACTTAACCTTATCCAACTAGTTCCCATTCAGTCATATGAAGAGTATCAAAACATACCATTCTCTAAATTTTCCAGTATTGGCAATCGTCAACTGGAGTCAGTTTCCATTGTTTGTTAACCATATGCAAATGAAAGAAATATTTCATCTGCAATGGTGGAAGCACTAACAGTTGACACATTGGGATTTTTTTTTATGAAATCAATTTTTATTGTTGAACTCTATCCCAGTACTATAACAAACATAACGTGAACGTGAACATAATAGTCGACTCATGTTTATGAACGTTAATCTCCTAAACTTTCAAGTTACATGACAAGCCAATGAAAATTGACATAACAAACATTTCAAATAACTAAAAGTTGGTAACTATGAGTACCAATGGCCCACATCTCTCTTGATACCAACTATTGACTAGATTGGTTCGGAAAATAGATATTCCACATTCACTAAGAGTGAGTTGGAGATTTCAGTTATTTGGTCTGGTGTTTCTGGTATTCAATTTCGGTTTATAGTAATAGATCGTTTGAAGTTGAAGCAACACTAGCAGCTGGTATATTATTCACTGAATTTATTTGGTTTTTGTAATCTTGACATGGTGATTAAATGATACTACTACTATAAAAATTGATCATTTTGATTTTCTTTCACTGCATCATTTCAATTTCCTTCTTTTTTTTTTCTGGAAAATTGTTCCAATGACCACGCAAATCTTCAGGCTTCGCGACGACGTCTATTCCCATTTTTGTTTCATCATATGACAGTATAGTTTCTGTTCAGAGATGAAATATAGATTTATTTCCTAGTCTCTCTAAACATTTAGACTCCATTGTTATTGGGTTGAAGAAAGATGTTTGATGTGCGACAACTTGAGAATATCGAAGAAATGATTCTTTCAAATAATGACAGCTTGGCTAGATATTGAATTTTGGGCAACACTTGTCGTCAAATTTGGATGACTTTCTGGAATGCTTCGAAAACAGCGTTCGGAAGATCGTCAATCAATGGAGGGTGTCTCAATTCTTGATTCATCTACCGGTTCCTCTGCGCTGTCAATGAGTTGGTTTTTCATCACCGGAAATGAAACTTTTGCAATATCATCCATTCATGTAACTATCATGTTTGGTTTGTGGGCTGGAAGACCGGCCACCGATCGGGATACAGAGAATCCGAACTACGGAAATGGGGCGGAATGTCTGCTCGTGGGCAGGGAGTCAAGGCTTCCGGCTCTTAGTGAGAGACAGTGGCTCTCTGCCTAGGACTCAGAAGGAAATACCTTAGAGCTTCTAGTACAAAACCATTCCCCAGACGCCAAGATTCTTGATGAAAACCAGCATATTCCACTCCTACTAGGGCGAGCAAGACGACTCAGTACGGATGATTGGAAGAAAGCAAAAGAAAACATCAAACCAGCAGAGGTAGAATAGGTTTTCAACTACTCTGAACCGCACAAGGCACCAAGAGAGGATGGAATATTTCCTGCACTACTAGAGAATGGGGTCAAGATCGCTCATACTCAAACTCTCAGAGCCAGTCTGTCATAGGAATATCTGACCTCAAGCTGGACGTCGATTCGGATTGTGTATAAACGTGAAATCTGGAAAGCCACAGAGAAGATCCTGGATAGGCACATACAAGATGGGGTGCGGGAGAGAAACCCTCTCAGCACCCATCAGTGCGTTACTAGGCAGAATAATCAACAGAGACTGCATCAGACAACCTCGTCGGGAAACCGAACGAATCTCTCAGATGCGGAGGAATCGCAGTAGCTGCCCTTATCGACATTGAACAATGCACTATCGATCCATACACAGAGCAACGATCCACAAAGGGATATTTAAAACTGTTTGTTACTGATATATATATATATATATATATATATATATATATATATATATATATATATATATATATATATATATATATATATATATATATATATATATATATATATATATATATATATATATATATATATATATGAAGGCGATATTGAAATACATAATTATCTCGAGTTCCCACCACCAGGAGAAAGTCGTGGCCAGGTCGGTGAAAGTCGTGGCCAGGTCGGTGAGTTCATCACCCCTTCTGTGAGCCCTTTTCGTAAACGATCCGATCACGATTCTCATGACAGAGGGAATTGAGATTCAAGCCTACGCTGACGACATAGTTTTCACATTCAGAGGAAAGTTTGGAGATGTTTTATCGGACATACTCCGAACTATTTTTAGGACTAGCACTAGGTATTGCGATAGTCCCAGTACCATTTACCAGAAGGAGGAAGCTCGATTCACTGAGGAAACCGATTCTCTATGGAGGGACAATTCAATTCAAGGATGGAGTCAGATATCTAGAGGTTTTCCTAGGAAAAAACTCACGTGGAATGCACATCCAGAAAAAATATCTGACAGAGCAAGGCAAGCCTTATAGACTTGTGGAAGAATCTGTGGAAAATCATGGGGAATGCAACCCAAACAAATGTACTGGCTTTACTTCACAGAGGTAAGACCCATGGTCACCTACACAGCGATCATCTGGTGTAGCAGAGGGAAACAGAAGAGTGCATGAGAAAAGCTCAACGAACTTCAGAGGCAAGCGTATCTGATCATAACAAAAACCTGTCGAAGTCAACGAGTAACAGAGGGGGAGGTTGTCGCAATATCGAGAACGGGATGAAATTCCACCCGATTCTAACAACGCCATCAGGCACAATGATCTATCTATACAACTTTGATACAATTTATGAGATTCTCCTTTCCGGAGACGAATGGAAGAATTAAGAACAAGAACCCACAAGGGTCAAACTACAATGGTACACAGACGGCTCGAAAACGGAAAAGAGATGGTGGGGCCAGAGTACACAGAGTACAACAGGAATTTAATCTCAGTGTAAACTTGGGACAATACGCCACAATATTCCAGGCAGAAAATTCTGAACAGAAACAGTAGTGATCAATCAATCAAAGTCATTTTGGACAGCCAAGCAGCACTGGAAGCTATGGCATCAAGTTCATATTAGTATGCAACTTCGTGGAAGTCCTTCAGAGCATAGTCAGGGGCATCATAATGACCCTGCTTTGGGTTCCTGAACATGAAGGCTTAGAAGGAATTGAGAAAGCCAATCTTCTGGCAGAAAAACTATGAAGACGTTTATTGGACCAGAGCCGTTCGTCGGAATATCAAAGAGCAGAACCAAAAAAGTGTTTTCAGACTGGACTGAGCGGAAAAAACGCGAGTACTGGTATGAAACAGTGGGACAAGTCCAAACGAAGGCATTCGTACTAAACCTTTCGAAAAGAAAAACAGCACTGTAGACTGCGAAAACATCTTCAAAGAATCGGACTTGAGGAGAGCGCAGAGTGTCGCTTTTGTCAAGACGAGAAATAAACAGCCGAGCACATCGTATGTAGATGCAAGAGTTTGGAACGAACCAGATTCTACCGTATGGATTACTGGCAGCTAGAGTCCAAAGACCTGAAAAAGCTGTCACCGAAATGTAGGCTAATGGAATTTCTGTTAGAGATAAACACAAAACGGCGCTCCAAGATTGCGGAAGACATTTAGCTTTATGATCCGATTCGATTCAAAATTGGTATGTGGGGGTTTTCAGGGTAGAAAATGATGAAATTTTTGTCAAAATTCATGATATCAAAATGGCGGCTCCAAGATGGCCAATGATCTCTGAGGTTATGGCCCGATTCTATTCAAAATTGGTATGTGGCGGTTTTCTGGGTCAGATATTGTGGAGTTTCTATCAAAATTCACAAATTTGAGATGGCGGAAGAGTTTTATGTTTATGACCCGATTCGATCCAGAATTGGTATGTCGGTGTTTTTGGGGTCGGATATTATGAATTTAGTCGATTATCATTGATTTCCAGTTGAAATTTATGATTTGAAGATGGCAACTCCAAGATGGTGGATGACTTTATTATCAGAAGGTCTTCCCATTCAAGGACTTGATAGCTCAGAACTTAGAGGAAGAAATAACGAATATAAAAACTTTTTTGAAGCCGTGTAGTGAAACGTATGATATAAGTTTGAGTCATCGCTGACAATGATTTAATTATTTTTTGTTGAATAATTTGACCTGTGGTAGAAGTCCATTGTATCTCGAAGTGAAGTGGTATTATTTTCTGAAGTAGAAAAACTCGAAGTCGTCTCCACAATTAAATATTAACAATCGATTAGTTAAAAGATGGTGGAAGGGTAAAAAACATCGATTAGGTATACGTGTTTCGAACCTCTATAGGTTCATCATCAGCGGAGAATAAAATGTTTATTGAGATGAAAAAATTATGTTATAGGTTAAAGAGTAATATTATTTTAAGACAAGAGATCATTTTGGGACAAAATGAAAACTTGAGATATTTAGAGGTTCGAAACATGTATACCTCATCGATGGTTTTCAACCTTTCACCATCTTTCAACTAATCGATTGTTGATATTAAATTGTGGAGACGACTTCTAGTATTTCTACTTCGTATAATTGAATAATTTGGTTTTAGAAAGCTTGTCGCGCGAAGTGTTCATAAAAGTAGGTACCGATTAATTTGACTGGGCAGTGATTGGATAGTTAGTAAGAACTTGTCAAAATATTTAATTTTTACAAAGTATTCATAAAAGTAGGTAACAATTTATTTCATTGGACAATGATTGGTTGGTGAGTGAGAACTTGTCGAAGTATTTTATTACAATTCGCGCGACAAACTTTTTGAAATCAAATAATTCAACAAAAAATAATTAAATCATTGTCAGCGATGACTTCAACTTTTTTTATACGTTTTAGTACACGGCTTGAAAAAAAAACCTTGTCATTAAAGAGGTATATCACTAGGTATTTTATTTTTTGTCATTTCAGTTGGTTCGCTTTAATCCCTGTGAGTTTCTAGCTGGAAGAAATCATGATATCCGACCCCAGAATCTCATACATACATTGAATAGAATCTGACCATAATCACAAAACTCATCCGCCAACCTGAAGTGACCATCTTCAATTTATTGATTTTGACAGAAAATTCATAATCTCCGAACCTAAAAAAATTTTAATGAAATATGACCATGATCAAAAAACTTGTCCTTCATCTTGGGGCCACCATCTCAAATTTATAAACTTTGACAGAAAATTTAAAATCGCCGCATACCAATTTTGAATCGAATCGGACCATAATCACAAAACTCGTCTCCCGACTTGGATCCGTCATCATGATTTTATGAATTTTGACAAGAAATTCTTAATCTCTGACCCCGAAAACCTCCACTCACCAATTTTGAATCAAATCCCACCATAATCACAAATCTCGTCCGCCATCTTGGAACCGCCATTTTGTTTTTTTTTCAACAAAAACCAGGTAATGCATTGTCACCGGAATTATGAACATCTACCAAATTTCAAGTTAATCGGATAGTTAGTAAGAACTTGTCAAAGTATTTAATTTTTACAAAGTATTCATAAAAGTACGTACCAATTAATTTCATTGGGCAATGATTGGTTGGTGAGTGAGAACTTGTCGAAGTATTTCATTACAATTCGCGCGACAAGCTTTTTGAAATCAAATAATTCAACAAAAAATAATTAAATCAATGTCAGCGATGACTTCAACTTATTTTATACGTTTTAGTACACGGCTTGAATAAAACCTTGTCTTTGAGAAGGTTTTTCATTAGATATTAAATTTTTTTGTCTTTTCAGTTAGTTCGCCTCAATCCCTGTGAGTTTCGAAGTGAAAGAAATCATGATATCCGACCCCAGAAACTCCCACATACATTCAATAGAATCTGACCATAATCACAAAACTCATCCGCCAACCTGAAGTCGCCATCTTGAATTCATTGATTTTGACAGAAAATTCATAATCTCCGAACCTAAAAAAATTCAATTAAACATGACCATAATCAGAAAACTCGTCCTTCATCTTGGGGTCGCCATCTCAAATTTATAAACTTTGACAGAAAATTTAAAATCGCCGCATACCAATTTTGAATCGAATCGTACCATAATCACAAAATTCGTCTTCCATCTTGGGTCCGTCATCATGATTTTATGAATTTTGACAAAAAATTCCTAATCTCCAACCTCCAAAAACCTCCACTCACCAATTTTGAACCATAATCACAAATCTTATCCGCCATCTTAATGCCGCCCTTTAGTTTTTTTCTTTAACAAAAATCAGGTAATGCATTGTCACTTGCAAGGTTTGACCCTAACGAACGAACTAACAAGTGAAATTAAAAAAGCTTGTAAAAAAGTCTCATGAAATTAAGGCGTACTTGGGTACTAGAAACCACAAAATGAAATAATCAATAAAAAACTTCTTTAAAAACAAGCTTTCATTCGATTCCACTGAAAAGTAGAAAAAAAGCCTTTGATGTGACGTAGGCTATTTTGTGAGTTATAGATTCAAAAGCTTGTCGTTTTTGTATTCGAACAAGCTTTTGAATCTATTACCCACGGAATAACCTACGTCACACATCCAAAGCGATTATTTTTTACTTTTTAGGGCATTTGAATAAAAGCTTGTCTTCAAAACGCTTTTCAAATAATTATTTAATTTTTCTTATTGAATCGAATTAAATCTTGCATATTTTGTACCAAAGCGAAGTTTATGAACTAACGAACCGAACAATCTAATGAGTACAAACATTATAGATTATTTCAAAAACAGCAGTATTGAATGGTAATATAATGATTTTTCGACATTTTTTCATAGTGAAGTTGTGGCTATGGAAAATCATCGAATGACACCAATATTGGTGGTATAAACATATTGGATTCCATTTGTTTTTCAGAGTGTCAGTAGCTACCATTCTTAAACTTAGCAAATGAATCATTAACCCAAATAAAATGCGATCAAAAATTCAATCAACACTATTAAATAGTGTGAAATGAGTTTTTCCAGACATTTTAGAGAAAAACTCTTTGGAGTGAAGTTGTCTCCCATGAATTAACGTATAAGAATAAGGGATTGGTTTCGTTTTTCAATTTGCCACAAAGTAAAGAAGACAATTTCGTAGTGAGATCAACAGAATTGAGAAGCAACTCATTAAAACTTGTTTTGTCCACTTCGGGACGAAATCGAGTTCCATGGTCATTATGATTGTAGCTGTGATGATCATAAGCGAAACACATCAAATCACATTTTACCCCAGCGTTATTCAAATGCGAGTTCGAACCACCACATCAAAACGTGTTATGTCCATTGGAATATGGAAAATAGTGTGACTGTTGTGGTGATAGTCAAGGGTCAAGAAAAAGACCAAAGGAAAACATAAAAGGGAACGGGAGTACGAAAACAGGTGAGGGTGCAAAAACAGGCGTCGGACGTTGTGAATAGTTGATGGAATTGGTATGAAATTTCTTCTTCCTCAATTATTATTATCACATATGCAACAAAATGCGTTACGTCCAAGAATACCAATTGCTTTTCTGAAAACTCATACTGTTTCTGATTCATATATGGTTAATATACAGATTTGAGTGTATACACTCATCAGTATTACGATAAGAAATTGTCTTACAACATAATGTTTGGCAAACAAACAGTTTCTTGCCCCTACTGAAAAAACGGTTGTGTGGGACATAATGCGCTTTGATGAGTTGCTTCTCAATTGTGCTGAAAAATAGACCATTATAGTGGTTCACTGAATGTAGCCTCAACTATTGAGCTTTCCTTTGGCAACGTTTTATGAATACTTCTGGGCGGAATTACAAATGTAGTAAATATTTATTGTGTGATTGAATTTGGAAATTGAAGTTTCATAATATGGTTATCCTGAGAGCTGTCAACCCCTTCAGGCACTTATGACTAGATAATTATTACATATGGCGAATAGGCCAGGGAGCAAAATTCATGACATATGGCGAAAGCGGTAAAGAGTCAAATTGTAAGATATCTTATTTCTATTTCGGGCTTTTCACAAGCTTATCACAAGCTTTTATTTAGTTTCACTTGTTAGTTCGTTCGTTAGTTAGGGTGAAATCTTGCGAGTGAATTTTGACCGACTTGCAGTCGTCTGAATAATTTGAAATTCTGCAGGTATTCATAACTCCGGTGACAATGCATTATGAATATGTTTTCATAGGAAGAAATTAAATGGCGGCTCCAAGATGACGGATAAGATTTGTAATTATGGTCCGATTTGATTCAAAATTGGTATGTGGGTGTTTTCGGAGTCCCAAATCATGAATTTTTTGTCAAAATTCTCAAATTCGAAATTGCGGCTCCAAGATGGAGAACCAGTTTTGTGATTATGTACCGATTCGATTCAAAATTGGTATGCAGAGGTTTTTGGGGTCGGACATTATGAATTTATTGTCGAAATTTATAAGTTTGGGATGGCGACCCAAATATGGAGGACGAGTTTTCTGATTATGGTCATATTCTATTCAAAAT
Source organism: Gonioctena quinquepunctata (assembly GCA_018342105.1). NCBI lineage: Eukaryota > Metazoa > Arthropoda > Insecta > Coleoptera > Chrysomelidae > Gonioctena > Gonioctena quinquepunctata. The sequence continues at coordinate 211,426 of JAFIRS010001117.1, forward strand.
TGGTATGTGGGGGTTTTCAGGTTTGGAAATTATGAATTTCTTGTCAAAATCTATGAATTCAAGATGGCGACTTGAGGATGGCAAAGGAGTTCTGTGATTATGGTCAGATCCTATTCAAAATTGGCGTGTGGGAGTTTTTGGGGTCGGAGATCATGATTTTTTTCAGCTCACAACTCACAGGAAATATATCTTTTGATTAATGACGATGCTCTATCGGAAATTAAGGCGAACCAATCAAAGATCAAAAACTGAAATAACTGATAAAAAACCTTTTTAAAGACAAGATTCCATTTAAGCCGTATACTACAACATATAAAAGTTCAAGTCATTGCTAACAAAGAATAAATAATTTTTGGTTGAATTATTCAATTTCAAAATGCTTGTCGCGCAAATTGTAATTGAGTTAATTAAGTTTTTAGTTACCAACCAATCATTGTCCACTGAAATCGATTGATACCCACCTTTATGCACACTTTGCGCAACAAGGTATTTTGAACCAAATAATTCAACAAGAAATGATTGAATCATTATAAGCGACGACTTAAACTTATATTTAATACGTTTTATTACACGGCTCAAATTAAAGCTTGTCTTCGAAAAGGTTTTTCATTAGTTATTTTTTCCTTCATAGAAGTACTTTGATTGAAAGTTTCGAAATATTGTGATATATCTTTGATTTCTCATCGAATTTTAGTAGAAACCAGAAGATGGATAGCGAGAAAGTGATCTTGGAGTATCAAGTCAAGGGTTCTGAGGATGCACGATATTTGAAGGAATCAATAACTGAGATGTGTGTATCAAGATATTGGATTTGTGTGGAGATTTCGGTCACAACTGAGTGAAGAGAAAGAGTGAAATGATGGATTTTCATAAGGGATTTTTGTTATTTCTGATTGAGTGTGGATTTCTGAACTTCCATTTTGTGTTCATACATTAGAGTTGCTTTTTTCATGTGATATGTCAGAATATGATTCCTCTATTCAGTTTTCATGTGAAATATATAGATGCATGTGAAAGTTTTTCGAGTGAAAATAAAAATTTAAATAAATCTTGATTGATTGATTTGGTTTTCTCAAAAAATTGTTCGAGAATTAAAAAAAAAACAGATATGTCCTTGATTCAAAAATGGTGAAGGTGGAATAAGACATAAAACGAAAATAGTTTCTCGAGGGTCAATACATGATAATGAGATATTGGAAATAAGAATTTGGAAATTATTTTCCAGGAACGCATGTGCAATACGAAAAAGTATATAGAAATTTTCGTGTAATTATCATCTGGGAGTTGATTCAGGAGCATGGAAGACGCTAGAAAAACGGACTGATATTCGTGCTTCACCTCACTATGGATAATATTTGTATTTCGTTCTGATAGAAATATGAAATGGAACAAGCGAGTTACCTGAGACTACTGAGAAATATCCCGTGGAAATGCGAGATTTTATGTGTGAACAAAGATGAATACACAAATCAAAGGAAGGCTTGAAAGAAGTGTGAATGTAGTGTCATGAAATTGAACCTTTGAGGAGATATCATTATGTATAATATGAAGATGATGATGAAAGTTCGATCACGAATGTAAATAGAGAGATAAATGAGTTTATTGGGTTGAAAAATATTTAAAAAATTATGCACAAGGGCTCGGCTAACAGGCGAGCGTAATTCCACGTGGATCATGAGTATGAGAAAGAGCTGTACAAACTGCGAGGTGACTAATAGCCACATGTAAACAATAATTCGTTTATAATGAACGACCGTAGTTTCATAATACTTATCAGGGTCTCCGCAAGATTTGTAAAAGTAAAATGTTGTGTGTATCGAGTAAAAATTCTAGACCATCAATATTACCGATTTCCGACAGAATCGCATTTTGCTTGATGCCTTGATAGATAGGGCATTCAAACAGGATGTGTTGCAGACTCGATTACTCATTAGTTACGTACTGAACACAAGACTCTCCGCTGGAGGTTTTGATTTGAGCAATGATACGTGGTATATAAATTTGTGAGTGAATACTCAAGCAGAATTTTGATGGATCGGAAGCTGTCAAGCCATTTTATATGAGCGGGTAGAAAGAACTTGCAAGTCTTTCTGGGTCAAGCAAAATTAGCTTTTGCTTTCATTCAATTAGAATGGTGTCCGAGAGCTTTTTCGAGTTATAATTGAGAAAACGCTGCCAAAAGTACTCACAGTCAGCAAATATGAAGTATTTTTCCACCTGCGAAAGCCACTTGAATCTAGTATCATTTCGCTCCAAATCAACTAGACGTTTTGGAAAGTCTTGTCCATAGTTCTCGATTTATTGAGTCAAGTTAACGGAGATTTTGAAATTATGCATGATAATTTGATGCAGTAAATTTTTATACGCACAATAAAGTCTGTTGTATTGTTAGGTAAGCAAAGCAAAACTTATTTCAATGCTCTGTATCATAACAGCGAACGGAGGCCTCTTTGAGCAATACCAAATGATAGCAAGACAATGCAATAGATTCGGACAGTTTGATTCTCGATGACCACGAATTTATTTTTGGACGATACATCAAAATCATTTTAGATCAACTTGCCCGGTTGGCTTTCATGACCTTTCTTCCTGCCATTTCGAGGAACAAGTATGAGTCCTGTTAAGACGTACGTTCGAAAGTAGTCTTCTATGTCAGCTGTAAATAGTGGAAATAAAAGAAGACGACTTACCCTGTAGGACTCCTTCAGAAATACCTCACGTTATCTTGTTTTACTGAAAAAAATTCTCCGTCATAGAGATTTTTTATGGTTCTAATAATTTTTCAACTTATGCCTACTTTATACAATTCCAGTCATAATAGTTTATGGTTGATGCTATCAAATGCTCAACGGAAATCAACAAAAACTGCATAGACTCTGATACAAAAATGTTATCAACACATCCCCTGTTCTTTCTAAAACTGAACTGAGACTCTGGAGGATAGAATTACTTCCGCACCAATGCATCAGGCGGTTCAGGAGTACTAACGTTAACAGCTCCAATATGGGAATGATTGATGCTATCCAACGATAATTATTTGGATCATCTAAGGGTATTTTTTTTGCAGTTATGTGATGCTTATTTCGTGCCATGCTCTAGGGATTATTTCGGAGTCGAACACTTGATTATAGAGTCGACAGATATAAAGTCGCCAATTCTACGGCAGGCCTTTTGAATATTCGTACATAATCCCATCCTTGCCAGGAGATTTGCTATTTTTACACAGGCATATGTATCGAGTTCGTAAACAGATATAGATTGGTCTAGAGCACTATTCTGTGCGTCATAAAAACATACGTTCGAGATGATTTTGGGACTGTATATCTCATCATAAAAACGTTCCCACTCCCAGTATCATTGTTTTCAATTTTTATTGAAGTCTCGAAATATATTCACTGTTTGGATGATTAACATCTAACAGGTGCTATGATATATTTTATTTTATTTTATTTCATTCCATTCACAATCAACAGGCAATGTCCAATTACAGATCACAATATATAACTCATTTCCTAGTATGAGAATCACATATATTTGATACATATACCTCAATTAGCCAAGCATTATTTTCATAAAATTACATTGTAGACAATTTCATTACATTTTTGATGAGTTTTCTGTATGCTTCTTGAATATTGTGTCAAATAAAATATCCGTACTGATGAGATAATCATCGGCAATGCAACAGAGTCGATAAATGGGAGCATTTTGCCTCAAGTTTGAGTGAGGTGTTCGAAGAACAAAGATAGCGTTTTCATTTTTTCTATCAATTGGGGAACTGGAAAGTATAGTTTAGATGAGAGTTGATTCAACTTTTCTATTGATCAACTTGTATATGAAAATCAAACCGGCTATTATCCTTTTTGTTTCTAGTTTTTCAAAGTGGTGGAGGTATCGAAGACACCTTTTCTGGACTTCCTGAATATTATTTTTATATTCAATATATATAGGGCTCCAGATAAGCGATCCATATCCGATTTTACTCCAAATATATACATCATAAAGGTAAATAAATGTTTCTATATTTTTGAGTTGACTTGAGTTTCTTATTATGAATCCTAATTACCTAATTAACACTTTTATTCTTGTGATTATTGAAGGCCAATTCAGTATCAGTTGTGTTAAACCCAAATCTTTCATTTCAGTTTTCCTTTCTAGTTTCGAATTATTCATTTCATAATCATAGGGGAGGTGTTTCCTTCTTCAGTTGGAGGAGGAGGAGGAGGAGGAAGAGGAGGAGGAGGAGGAGGAGGAGGATGGGGGGAGGAGGAGGAGGAAGTGGAGAAGGAGGAGAAGGAGGAGGAGAAGGAAGAGTTTTTTATATTGAAATGCAGTTAATTGTTCTTTGACCATTGTACCAGATTGTAGTTTGAGACAATCCTTCTCTATGAATTTTGATGGTCATTGACAAACAACTGACCCAAGGAAAATAGCAGGGCCTTTGGTGGATTGTTCACCGTGCATGAACGGAGCGAAGGTCCCCAATTAGATTTCTGCGGAACACCTGAATTTGCTGTGAAAATTGTAGATTTTGCTGGATTGTAAACAATGTACTGTTTTCTGTCCATCACATATGATCTGCAAATATTCAAGAGGTTTTTATGTTATTCCCATAGTGCTGAGGTTACCCAGTAGAATGTCATGGTTGACCTTGTCAAATGCCGTTTCAAAATATGTGTATAACACGTCAAGTTGACCCTGATTCCTCCAATACTTCTTCGAAGATAACACATCGAATTACCTTTGCCTATCAACTTATAGCAGTTGTTTTTCCAGTTCAGGCAAGCATCGATGCTGATACCCAAGAACTTGGTTTCACTTGCATTCTTAATGTTATCATTTTTGATGCTGAATTGCACAGATTAATATTGTTTCTGGCGATTGTGAAATCGCACCAATCAAGTTTTATCAGCATTGAGGAGTATTTCTACAGTTGGCACCAGTGAATTATCATCCTTAGCAGAAACTATGGGGGACGTATCATACATAGTTAGATCTAACGTACTTAGAAATGTTTCCAATTCATTTGTATATAATAAAAACAGTACAGGGCCCAGTACGGATCTCTGAGGCACACCCATGGTGGTATTGATAAGTTTGGAGTTATATCTGCGACAAGTGCTCTCTTTGATATGAATTACTGATACATATTGTTGCCTATCCTGTGAAAATCAATAAATCCAGTCATAAGCAACCCCCCTGATACCATAAGAATATAAAAAGGACATTAGTAAAGTATGATTGACACAGTCAAATACTCTGCTGAGGTCACAAAATATTCCGACAGCCTCCAGATATTCCACCAGTGCCTCAACAAAATGAATCGCTGCCGAATTAGTTGATCGGTAACTATGGAAGCCATGCTGCTTCTCTGTGATAATATTGTGTCTGGTTATGAAGTCTATTCATATATGCATATGGAAATATTCTCGAGAATGCTGGAGATAACGTCACTGGCCTATAGTATTCCATATTCTCCATATCGTGTTTTTCATCAACTGGAACGACTTCACCAATTTTTAATGATTTTGGAATAGTTCCTGTTAAGGAAGACAGATTGATCAGAAAAGTGAGTGGCTGTATTGAGAACGGAATACACGACTTCAATGGAAACAGTGGAACCTCGTCGTATCCGGATTTTTTTTTCAATTTTGAGTTCGATGTTTGATAGGTGAGAATGGTTCAAGGAATGAAGAATATCGATTCATATTTATAAGACGTTGCCTAATCTCGTTATCAAGGTTTATGTTACTCATAATTTCATTTGGAGTGTTAACAAAAAAAATGTTGAATGAATTACATATATTCTCCTGGCTATCATGAGTGACACCATCACGTACAATTTGAATATCATGCGGTTCTTTATCGCAAAGAAAATCTGATATCTCTTTCCATGGAGGTTTGTAAGGATTGGGAGAGTCAAATATTTAATTTTGATAGTACTTTGTTTTGGTATCACGGACTAGATCAATATGATCCTTTTTGGCCCATTTATATAGTTAATCAAAAGTGTCGGGACTAGTACTCTTCAAAAGAAACAGGTCTTCCAACATCCTGCTGGACATTTCAACCTCTATAGTGACCCATTTCTTGTTTGCAAAATCTTTATTCTGGTATTCCTCCTACGGAAAAAATATGTCAAAATGATGGAAAAAAATGAGGCAAAATGATTCGAAGGCCGCATCTATAGAGAAAGAAACATCATCCCAAGATTCGCTCTGTATTATACTACAAAATCCCTCAATAGCTCGTTTGCTGAAATTTCTTCGTACTTGTGAAGTAATGGAACAGGGATTCTTATTTTCGGGAAATTCTAACAGAACTGTTCTGTGGTCTATTTCAGTGAGTTCAGTGATCCAATTGAACTGTGGCAACCTTATATTTGAATAATGTTTTATTACCTGTTTTTATGTGATCACTGTGTAGTTCATGAAGTTTTATGTGGATGTCAGATTTGACAGTGAGATTAATGAAAAGGTTGTTGAAGTTCACGAAACCAAAGTATAATATAGTTTTTGTATAATCCAAAGATCAAACTACATCTGGTGACCCCTACTAAAAAACAGTACAATGGTTATTCTCATACATAATCTAAAAAGAGGCCAACTCTTGGGCATTCTGCAACATGTAATAGTTTTTGTATAATCCAAAGATCAAACTACAAAACATATAATATTGAGGAGGTTTGTTGGGAAAAACTATTGTTTCGTTGCCAAGGAGACAATAGTTTTTCTCCATAAGAATTGATCCAAATCCCAACAAAACTCCTCAATATTAAGTGTCATTATTATTTGTGAAAATGTGGTCGATTATGGTAGACGAATGTGAAGTTACCCTTGTGGGCCACTACGTCCTTCATGCCAAAATATGATAACATACCTTTCAATTTGTTGAAATTTACATAATCTCTACAGTCCATATTAGAATGGATATTCAAATTATCTGCTAAAACAATATTCAAGTTAGATTTATACATGTATTCAAGGACAAGCACTGAAAAAAACACCACGGTCACCACATGTGATCTGGAGCAGCTTAAAATAATTGATTCGGTTTGTTTAACCTACAAGACACTCCATATATTCTGAAGAAGGTAACGAAGTCTTGTAGATGTATACGCATAATTCGATGAGTCTTATTTGAATGTTGTTATCAAAAATAATTTTTTCCTGGCTCTGGAATATTCCAAGACATAAATATTGTATTAGCCAAAGAAATAGCAATAAATTTTGAGTAAACAATATCGTATCTCTGAGATCATCTCAAGTTATCGTTCGAATCGGAACATTTTCAGGAAATCATGAAATTTTGTTTTCTAATAAATGAGTAGTCGATACAAAAAGTGTATTTTCTGTAATTGTATGGAATATCTTTGGAATAACTTTTTTCCGTTCTTTTCTAATAAACACTTTAACAAAATTATGATTTCAATCACCAATGAAGCGTAATTCATTGGAATCGTTCTCAGGAAACCAACTAACATATATGCAGAATAATGTTCATTTATGAGGCAACATTTCCTCACTTTTCAGATATGTGAAACAAATGTGAACATCATTGAAATTCACCATCCACAATATTCCAGTGGATTACGACACAAATTGCAGATATATTCAGGATGGTGAAAATTTCTACCCCTTAATTGAGTCATATAAGCTCATCGTGCACAAAGTCGGTTAGGAGAGTGCCAGGGATGCTTGATCCTCACGCAGATTGTTTTGTCACGTATTTGCAACTGTATGTACTTCAGTTGATAGGTTAATGCTAATCTAAGCTATGATTTTCAATTGAATGCGATGTTTCAGACTAACCAATCGGTCTCCTGTGACCCGCTGGAAATGTTCGACATTTGTTGAGTGAAAATACAATATTTCATTGTGTCTAGTAAAACTTTTGAATTGACTTCTTTTCGAAAAAATTAGAACTTAACCTGAAACTCACAAAATTTCATTGGATAGTTTGCTTTTGCCGCGTAGTGTCTTGAAGTTGAGTGTTTCCATGGATGAAATTGATTTCAATCAAAAACATGCATTATTGTAATGAAATAGTACTTCTACAGACCCTAGAGATCACTAATCAATCAGAATCTGATAGAGCAACATGCTTGTTGGGGAGAATTCCACTGACGAAAACGTCGAGGGCCTGGCTGACAATTTTATTGACATAATGTTATCATGGAAACTCCAGATTCGCACCTTGATCGGTTACTATGATTTGGGGTGTACCAAAAATACACAAAATATTTTCATCGAATGCCCTAGCGATTGTATTTGCTTCTTGGTTAGGAATGGTGTACAATTGAATTGAGATAAATCGCATTGAAATGTTAAAACATATTTATTCCTTTTTTCCGTATCTGGAAGAGGTCCAACTACGTTCAAAAAACATTTTGCGAATGGCACTTGGGCGGTAGTTGTTATTTGCATTGGTATTCGATTTCAATTGGAAATTTTATTTCTTTGACATTCCTGACAGGATTTAACAGAAGTTATGATGTCTTCAAACATATTCTTCCATGAATGAGTTTACCTAATTCGCTTAAATAATTCATAAATTTCCAAATGTCCACCAAAACTAGAGTTGTGGTATATCGTCAAAATGGTTTTCATTTCGTCTCGAGTCAATTCACGCTGGATTTTGTCGTGAAAAACAGTAACTATAATATCAGTATTTTTGAAAATATATCGTGAAATGCATGTTCTTCAGTGCAGCTTTTGGCAAAATGCTCGATTTATAGAATTCGACTAGCGCTTCAACACTTGAAACGATCAATAATTATCGTGATTGTTCTCAAAATGGCTGCTATATTTTATGGTAGTCCGACGTTTAGAAATGAGTGAAAACTATGTAGCGAGATTTGATAACATACATATATCAATATAATTCATAGTTACAGGTCAAGCTGATATAAAACATTTTATAAGTAGTGCGGCGCTTCACCATGTCACGTATGCCATCATATATCCCCCAAGTTTCATTGTGGGGCTTCATTGAATAACTACCATAGGAGTAAAAAAATGGCCCAGATCATTGTTGTTTGATCGCCATATTGAAAAATATCCATCATACTTTGTTTTTTAGATCTCCGTATCCGATGGTCAAATTTTAATTTTCAAAATCTCATTTCAATCTTTTTTTGAAGTCAAACATATTCTGCAACTCAACATTTTTTGTTAAATTACGTAGTTTCCGAAGTATAGCATAATTGAAAAATGGAATGATGTACAGTGGCCCCAAATCGTAAAAAGCAGGCCAGAAGTTCAGCTATTGGTCAATCGACTTGACACTTTTTATTCGTGGGTTTTTTGGGTCGCTGATTATGAATTTAATACTATTATTTGGAAATACAAGATGGCTGGCAGGCAGCTTTTCAAAAAAATCGCTTGATTTCAACGAAAACTAGTGTAAAGGGGTTTCTTGGGTCGTTGATTACAAATTTGTGATTTTTTTCCAAATACAAAATGGCTGACTAAATATGGTGAACGGCTTCTAAGAGAATTTGCTTGATGTCAACAATATTCAGTATAAAGGGTTTTTTGGGTCACTGATTACGAATATGTGTCATTTCTCCAAAATACAAGATGGCCGATCTGAAATAATGATCAGGTTTTTAAAAAAACTCGCTTGATCTTAACTATAATTAGTGCAAAGGGATTTCTCCATTCGCTGATTATAAAATATACTTTTTGCTCCTGAAATCCAATGTTTTACTTTCATTTTACTTTCACCTCAAAATACACCATTACAACGTGGTATCAAATGGTCAAAAGCTGGCCGAAAGTCGAAAAATATTGGTTCAACATAAAATACCACATCTTCAATATCGGCGGCTACCTGGAACTCCAAAATTAGGTATTCCTGATCTGTTCGTGGGACTTAAAATTACTAAGAATATTTTTTCGCGCGTTAAGGTTCATTAATTTTCATTATAATTGTGTGAAAGAACTCCGTTCCTAAACACACGTTATGTAGAAATATAAAGGAAACAAAAATATCTTCTACGTATTGTAGAAATATAAAGGAAACAAAAATATCTTCTACGTATTACCACTCAACGATAATATGCGACTTGTATTCGCATATATATCCTTCCGCTCATGTATCGAGGGTAATATTATAAGTGCTAGGGGTTTTTTTGAAATTTTTGAGAAATCATTTTGCCAGAGAATTTTAGTGCGATGGGCGGCGTCAAAAATTTTAATGAAAATACAAATTCGAAAAACTATCCCACTACTTAAAATTGTTGATAAATCATTAATTGAATCTGATTCTGGTTGATCCACGAAAGCCAAGCTTTGAGTGATTTAATCTTCGATTATAAGGCCGCAAATTGCACAAGTGAAATTCCCTAGAGAAAAAATGCTTCGGGGAAAATAAAAAAAAAATGCGATAAAATCATCTAGCACGAATGATATTCGATGAGGATGTTTCCCGAATCACATTTAAAACTTCAAGCAAATTACCAGAATTCATGTTATATTATAATTTTTAACGGAAAAATCCACAACAATTATTTTCGATCCAAAATCGAAGGAATCGTGTCCGTAAATTAACCGCTTTTAAATGCTTCATTTTACAGATTCATTCATTCAGAATGATCATTCACCGCTCATGAACTCACCCGAAAACCTGAAATATATAAATTGTTCACTATCAGATCAAGTATGTTTGTATCTGGAACCGATGAAGAAAATAAGGTTCCTTGGTTAGGGATAGAACTCTAAATTGCTGAATAACCCTTTGTGGCCCAAATGAATTTTTTGTCGAAAAACATGCTTTTGCTGTCATAATTAGACTTGATATATTATATATTAATGACTTCTTCTTTGAAAATATTATTTTTTTCTCTCAGATTCAACGGAAACAGGAGGTTCCACCAGCACACCACCGGGAAAATAATAAGAATTCAATGTGTTGATTTCATTTAATTTTTATTTGGAAAATACGTAATGCAGTAAAAAACTATAACAAGTTATTTTTCATGAAATAATCCAAAACAGTTTTTTTTATCTGTGAGGCATAGGCCGACATTGCAAGAAGAGCAGTGCCATCTAGTTCTGTGAGGTTGACTCTTTGAACTACAGTTTGCACATCTGGTCTTATTACCATGTATTGGCATGTGCGCGGCCTTACTAATGCGCCGTTCTTGGGCAACATATGGCTTATATTTTGACGATGGGATCTAATCTCCTCCTGCCTCTCTGAGGGGTTGTGGGATCGGCTCCAATCAGCCCATTCGCAACAGCAAGCCTGAATTCTTTCAGTGATAGTGTTTTTCCGTGTGTGATGCTTTTTTCTTGGAACATCAAGAAAGCATTGACAACAGTGAGGTCTATGAAGTGCCAAAAAATTCTATGCCACCATTTCTTGCTTTTGCGATCGATTTCATAGCGAGACTTATACATATCGCTTTTGTCAACATATCCCATATGCTGATTATAATACTTCACTGAACCTATGCAAGTATATTCTTTGCGAGACCCATCTTTCTGTTTTCTTGATATCAGTTGAACATCTTCAGGGTTATGAAAATTGCTAAGGAAATGTACAGCTCTATTATCTTTCCATTTGAGAGCAATTATTCCAGTGCCACAACTATGAATTTTGTTTTTTTGCAGATTTCGATTTAACAAAACAGAATTGAAAAAATTGTCCATGTAAACTTCATTATGTTTTCCTACCAATTCCCTCGTCAAGTCAAATACGACCCTTTCTCCTAAGTTTTGTTCTCCAACAGTGTCAGTTTTTCCTGAAAAAGTAACAAATTCTCATAAATTAAATAAAAAAATTATTTGCGCATTACCTGTGTATACTTGAAATTGCGATACAAAACCAGATTGATTCGCTCGTACCCATAACTTATACCCCCTTTTTATGGGTTCCATCGGCATATATTGGCGGAATGAAATCCTACCTTCGAACCGAATCATGGATTCATCTATCGATTGACATCGTGAAGGCTTGTAACTTCGAATATAAGTTTCTGGAAGCTCATCCAACATGGGACGGACCTTATATAACTTGTCATACGACGGTTCTCCTTTCCTCGGCTGAATCAGGTTATCGTTTAGATGGATGTTGCCGAGCAGCCAACAGAATCTATTTCGTGACATGGAAGAGGCAATAAAATTATCTCGAAGTTCTTCCTTGGAACATCAATAATCTTTGTAACTCGGCAAGTGTTTATGCCCATTAGAATATTCAATCCAAGAAAACAGTTTATCTCTTCAACCGTTGTGGATACCGTGTGTGCCTGTGCTCCTCTTATTCCATTTTGAGTAGCGTACAGATTCGTTTCGAAAACTATTTTCTGCAGAAGATCTTCAGAAAACAAAACCATGGAGTAATCCAATGGCATCTCGATATTGTCTGGAATATCTGGTTCAGAATCTTGATTGAATTGTGTTGGATGAATAACATTATTCAAATTTTTTGACCATTGAAATGTTGGTTTTGACAAGACATTGGGTACTGGTGAAAAACTCGTCAGCGGTAATTCATCTGCTGAATCCCAGGAGAGGTCTTCATCATTAGTAACAGCTAACAATTCGTTTTGATCGTATACTAGTGGGTCATCAACAGCAGGGGCCAAAGCGTTGTTTTCTAGATGTTCCTCATCATTACTGTCGCAATCTGATTGAATGGATTCACCATCGGATGGAATTTCTGCCACTTAAGCTAAGAGATCATCTGCAGATAATTTTTCTAGTTCAGAAAGATCAAGTCTACCTGAAGAAATAAAATAAACAATAAAATTAGCAGCGTACCAGTGGTCCCATATGGAACCACCTAATAAAACCATGTAAAATCGCATGTGAGAAATCGAAATTCAGCAAACTGATCTCAGTATACGTTTAGGTACACAGTAACAAACTCATATACATACCTGCCATATTTCACATTTCACCAAATTGAATCAAGGTACACAAATCAAATGACTCTGTGAACAAACACTGAACACATGTGCATTCAGTCCGTTGAACATTCGGCTTGAACCGGTAACTCACGACCGACACCGTACTCAGCGTAAATTCGGATCCCCACTACACAACAACCCAATAGGTGATCTCAGTTGAAGCCTACTTGTCCGCGAGAAATTAAACATTTGATAGGTGGTCCCATCGTGGATCCACTAGTACACAAAGGGATAAGGTATATTCGAATTCAAATTTCAAACAACTGTATGTAGTGAGTTCAAAATAGCTTTTTCCAACAATTTTGCATTTTCTATTTCGCTATATAGGAATTGAATGCGTTGACATTTAATTCTGACAGGACCAATTGTAGTTGTCACACATACTCGTATATAAAAGAAAGAGACAGAGAGAGAAAGAAAGTCGCATATAGGGGGCATGATGCATTTTTCTATCAATTAACACCTACCCCAAGCCGCGTAAAGGATCTCCGTTCCAAAAACTATGTTGTAAATCAGAAAATTCCTTTTGATGCATAGAAGAGGTTCACTACGTTTCTCGAAAATATCTGGGGTCATACCAAAGTTATCATAAAAAAAAATTTTTTCTCAAAACTTCAGCACCCTGTAGTTCGAAAGTTAAGAACTTTAGAACATATGTTCATATGAAGAATAACCTTCCCCAATATGAGCATGTTTTGAGAAAACCTGTATAGATATATATCGTTGGTTATTTCAAAACAATGATCTAGCTTATTGGAAGTCCCTGAAGAAGTGGACATGTTCAAAAAGTCGACGAAAATGAATGTAATATAATTCATGAATTCTATACGTTGAAATATCTGAATCCATTCTAATTCTCATCCCTGGAGTATACATTTCAGAAAATAAACCTTGGGAACTCCTATTCATTAACCATGAAAGTACACAGAATCACACCAATTCATATAGATCAAATTCTTTCGTTACGGTTGCTCCCATTCCTTTTCACTGATGCATAAAATGAAGCAATTCCGCAAAATAGTAGCTTCTCTTGAAAATTCGATGAACTGAATACATTAACCTACTTCATGAGTTATTTTGCGAGCCGATGCACCATACGTTTTTTTATTATCCCTGAGAGTGCTTTCGTAATATTTGGTGGAAACATCTTGAAATAATTCCTCAAATAGTTGGGATAATTTCCTCATTCTTGTTAAGGACAGAACAAAACCATAAATATTACAATAACTGAGTAGGAGGAGATAGATTGACGTTGAATACAGTGAAATAATGGAGGTGAATACATCATATCATATCATAACTTTAATTATAATATATAATAATAATAATAATAATTATATAATAATATATATTTATTGACCATTCCAACAAGATACAAGAGGAAACAAAATATGTATATCATAAAAAAGGTTAAGTAGAAGTTATTAACAAAATGAGTATATTAGGCCAGTAGAGAATGACATGATTTTCCCAAAATTTAATAATAATTACAAAAGTTTCAAAACTTCAGTAGAGTGTTCATATGATATGTGGTCTGATTTTGCAACCCTTTTTTCTGAACGGAAGATTTTGGAAATCAGGATTCACTCAATTTTCACATTATTAGCGCGGAAAAATTTGCAAAAGTTCTGCAAACTTTAGAAGTTTCAAAAAATAGCAATTTACATCTTCTGATGAATTTGCAACCACCCATACAAAACGAAAATGTCTGTTGTATTGAAAAAACATTATTGTTAGTCCTAATTTCTCGATTAAAATTCCCAAAGTTTTGCTAACTCGAAAAAATAACAAAAATGATGTTTTTGACAACAGTTTTAATTTGCAACCTCTTGCGTCAAACGAAAAATAGATTTTTTTAGTTAATTTATTTTTTTCATTGAAATAAGTATCGAAATTATTACAAACGTTCCAAATGATGGTTGCAAGTGGAGATGTCCTGATGTAGAAGAATGTGTTCATTAATTTGCAACCTCGTCTGTTACACGGAAATGAGGGTAAAATCAGAAGAAAAATATTTAAGTATTTGTACTATCCCAAAAAAAGCTGAACTTTTGCGAATCGGGCAGACAACTCATTCTGCCCATTGGTGACACTATAATTATTTGAACTATGTTACAATGCGGGACATCGGGAATTAAAAGAATATTTATTTTTGCAACACCTGTTTTATCTGATTAATAGGGATTTTCATATACCTATTGAATGACATTCATTGTGTTACCAAGTTAACTATCGACCAAGGAGAAGGTAGGTGGAATCACTCAATGCTGAAAGCTAACATTTTCGATATGAATTCAAAACATCATATTACAATTAGGAATTTGCATAAAAAAATACGTACGAGTACATTTGATGGAGGATTGAGAATATATTGACACATTTTTATAATTTTCTTGATACATTAACAAAATGCAGGAAACATTGATATTCAAAAAACACTCGTTCAGTTGTACATTAGTACGAAGTGTGTTGCGTCACAGTGTTCTGTTTACAGAGTAGGTAATGAATGCACAGCAGTTTAGATACATGATTTATTACCAGAATAACAGAAGAATAACAATTGTATTTCTATGACAGACAACTATTTAACCAACCAATGCACATTCATCTGATAGTCCTGGAGCTACAACTGAAATATAATTGCCTACCAACATGTTTTATCCTCGTTATTTTGATTTTTTCAATAAATCAAGGAAATGATTCTTACATTTCATGCGAAACCACAATTGGAGTAAGAAAGTCGAGTGGAAAGGTGAATCATAATTTAATTCAATTCAAGAAATACATACCTGTAGGAATTAAAATTTGAGATGTAATATCGATTTCATAAATTTTTATTTTTCAGCAACTTTTCTGTTTGATGATGAAAATATTCCATAGAGCATCGATTATTCATTTATTTCAAAATCTCGTCGATTGCTATAAAGTCATCTTGTGACAAGTGAAAATTTTAAATGAAGAATGATTGCATGTCATTTCTGATGCGATAAAAAATTGATGTATTCTTTCGATTGTTGCATTCGGAAATATTAGATTGAATGTATTTTGCTGATTAGTCGAAAACAGTGAGTGAGATCAATGATGGACATTTACGAAAAAAATTCCAAAACTTATATAGGTCGATTATATTTCATATGAAACGTCCAATTGACTTAGAATGCCATAATATATTTTTTATTTCGAAAAGATATTGCGTTTCAAAGTGTACCCGTGACGTCACGTTCATCGAAAACTACCCCCTCCATAATCCACGTTCAGAAACACGCATTACTGTTCTTGTCAAAAATATAGCTCACTGCTTGATATACACCACTAATATATAATTGAACACTGTTTATTGATAGACTCATCAACAAAAAAAACCATTTCAACAACGGTTTTCTTCATTTAAAACATTCGAAGTTTCTGAACGGGCCTTCCTTTTGATGAAGAGCGACCATTGGCAACACCGCAAATATTAAAGACAGTTCCCATTAAAATCATATTGACATTTGAGGTTAATGTTTATTGTTCATTTTTATCAACTTATTAATTTCTCAATATCGTAAACGATTTGGTGTGTTTATAATGAAACAAGGCTTCGTAAAAGCAGGTTCGGAAAATTTGCAAAGGGTGGATTATGAAATGCTTTGTTTATGCAACGTTCCCAAGAACTAAGTGAACTAATAACTAAGGATTCAACACTAGCAAATCAATGAGCGCGTTTATGGAACCCCTAGTACAAGAACCATGACTAGAAAGTTGCCCAACTTTTAACTAAGAACTTTGGTTCTTAGTTGAAACGTTCGTGATTGTTTGGATATAATCAATCATAAATGCATTATACTGTGAATATATATGTAGGCTTTGTCTGTTTGTATTATAATATAAATAAATTCATATTCGGTACCTGTTAGTGTTTCCTTCATGTGATGAGTAGAATATTTATTAAGTTTGAACTACTGAAAATATAATTAATAATTTAGAATGAATAGACTTGAAGTATGTTCATACAAATTTCGTAAATTTTTTGAAAAATTATTTACTTATTTCACACCAATTCTTTGTTGAGGGATACTAATCTATTTTTTACAAATACAGGCTTACATTTTCTATGGTAAAAATTTTCCCTATGGTTACAAAGCTATAGAAAAAAAAAATTCTGAAGATATTGGCATTCATGAAGAGAATGTGACAACAAACCCTAGAAAACTTTGACAAAATACTGCACATTCTAGTTATTCAAAGTATTTTTGAATTTCAATCAATCAAAATAGAAGAAATTATTCTTATTGACAAAGTTGTTAAAGAATTCGTCCACCGTATGCTCCTGAAATAAATTGTATTGTGCCATTTGGAGTAGCAGATATTAAAAAATTTACAGTATTGCATTTTTTCTATTCTGACCAAGTCATGGACAGACGAACAGGATCAGAGGGTTTTTCAATTTCCAGACAATAATTGAATTAACTTTCTTATAGCGAGCTCTGAAAGGGATCGGCAAATTTCTTTCAATTTCAGATATTTCAGGCCAATATATAAGCTCTTATAAATAAACAATTTGCCATCATAGGCACAGATTTTGTGAAAATCTTGTGAACACTTGATTTACTCATATCAGTCATCAGCCAATCGAGAGTATACATCCCCAACCCGTATCTTTTTTAAACTTATCAGAACATCCATATATTTAATTTACTCAATTTTGGTAATGTATTTCACAATGTGGTAAACATTTTCAGGGAGCCCCAAATAATATTACTCTTCTTTTCTATAAGTGCAATAGATAGGCGCTGGCGCTGCTGTCCTTCGATATATTCACAATCAGGATCGGATGAAGACTGACTAGAAATATACTCAGAATTTTTTTTGGTAGTGTTATTTTGGTGAATCGGATAATGTACTAGCTTGGCTACTGCTAGGAGAAGAACTATTCGAAACTCTTGAGTAAATATTTCCCATGGATGTAATGTCACTCAACACAGTTTTACTAGCTGAAGGAGTGATGTTTTCATTTGGTTTGGGCTTCTTCATCGTTGGTAGGTCATATACTTATGATGAAACATTGTCAGACCAATGTCATTTCAGGTTGATATGTGGACAGACATCTTGCTTCAACATAAATTTGGATCCCCTTGTTCTAGCATATTCCTAATTCGTAGTATCTTCTTTCAGCTGGAACCAAAGAACAATATGTTCATAGACTGAATATAAAATACAGTACTGATCGATGATTTTGCAAACTTGCATTGAGTGAAATTGAAGATCGTTCCTTGATGTACTCACCTGAAAATGTTCTGCACAAAAGCATATATTTCCGCTTTTTACAAAAGTTTGATTCACTTTCACTGGTGTTCAGACAACCGTGCACATAGCACTTTTTAGAAATTTTCATAGCTATTAAAATTAGAAAATAATTTCCGAAATTTTTCAATACCAAACATTCATGGCGAGCTTGTTCATTTGCAGCAGTTCTCTGCATATCTCGTGTCTCGTATCAGATATATGCAAGAAAAAGAGCTGAAGAGAGAAAAACGATTGATAATATTCTATTCCGTGAAGCAAACGAACGAACCTATCAAAGTATCAAATAACAAATGTCATTACGTCACAATTCCATGATTCGCAACTCATACAACGATGCCAAATCAACTTTTAGTGAACGTGACGTCACGAAACCACTTTTTTCCGGATTATGGAAAAACTACTCATCAGAAAAATAAAATAAAAAATCCCAAGTGATATTAGCACATATACTTTCTAATTACAGTGTTTTCACATAGTGCATAAAAAGGTCCATTGGTTTCAAATTTTCAATGGTTAACTACGTAACAGTATTATTCTTCGTATGCAATTTCAATCAACCAGTATAAAATATAACATATATAGGCGATGGATAATCAAGTATTTAACTGGACCACTGTGGATATGTCGGTCTAATATATATCTTAAACGTATTTGCACGATGTTTGCAATTCATGGCCAGATTACTAAAAATAACAAATCAATTGTACAAGAAAAAAGGTCCTTTGAGCAATTTGCATAACTTTTGCAATTATTTCAGAAGTGGATAAATAGGTTCCATTTTTCGTATGAGGTGGCAAAGTTACATATCCACTTAGACCGATATTCACTTTATTTGCAACCACAATAGAAAAGTTTTGTCATTATTCCAATGCTAGTGTATATTAAAAATGAGAGCGTCGATAAAAAAGGTTGATAAATGAATTATGCGTTTTTCAAAAATGGTTGCAAATGTACGTGGATATTTTCAACTTTGTTTCCGTTTGCTTATCCAATTTGCAGAACTTGTAATTTTAGACAAATTACAATGAAAAACTCAAACAAATGACAGAAAATAAGGTTCTGTAACTTTTACAAGGTTGCAAACTTAATGCATGTTGTGAAACACCATAACTATAGGTATGTCTAGTTTCCAGACTTTTGCAATTTTCAGTGCAATAATGAAGCATGGAAATGTTTTTTGCAATTTGAATAATATTCCGTTCATCGCAAACTTCTGCAAAATTTGTTTTCATTGATTCACCAATATACCATTGAAGTTTGAAAACTTTTGGAATTAATGTTAATTGATTGTCTATATCTACTGGCCTATATGTGGTGAAAGGTCAAAAGGCGCGTGATCAGTATGGTACTGGTTTTCCTCAAGCGCCTGTAGCATGCATATATAAGGGATAATTTGTGAAATATTGGGTTAGATTTCATAAGACAATATGAACATAATAATTAATAAATTAAAAAAAGGAGCAAGAAGTGAAAGTTATCTGATAGACAGGTAGAATTGAATTTTATATCCCTAAGCACTGGTCAGTGAAAAAATAATCGAATAGTTTTTTCCAGAAACTAGTTAATGTAGGGCTTTGATATTTTATGGTAGTACATTATATTCTTTGGCAATGCGGCACGAGAATGAGTTTTCATACTGTCGGGTACGGTGTTTAGGTATGGACAGGAGTTTTTCATGGCAGATATGTCTGTCCGATGTATGTCTGTCCCGATACGTTATCTTTTTATTCATGTATGCAGGAGTATGATGTGTTATTATTTTATGGAATAATGTTAGAGAGTGGAGCTTTCTCCGATTTGCCATAGTCAACCAACGGAGTATGCGAAATCCTGTCGAATTTTCTTATGCCATATATCAACCTCAGGCACGGGTTTTGGAGTTTCTGTAACCTCCATATATATTACATTTAAACAGGGTCCATATATATATAATCACAATGATTGGCATGTGCGCGTACAAGTGATTCGCATAATAGTGTTTTTCGTTTTACTGTGATCGAGTGTCGGTTGAGATATGGTGGTTTCAATTTGGCATATAATTTCTGTAGAATATTAGACACATGATTACTGAATTTCAGCCTATTATCAATTATGATGCCTGGGTTTTTTTTTTCTCATTTGTTGGCAGTATTTCATTCCCTATTTTTACATTGGAGTAGTCGGGTGGCATAACTCCAAAATACATTACTGATGATTTAGATAGGTTGATCATTGAGTCATCGTTTTGTGAGAGCGTCGCTAATGCATTTAGATCCTCATTTATATCTGCCTGTGACTCCGCTGGAATATTTGGACCAAAGAAGTGGTAAAGTTGGGTGTCGTCCGCATACATGTAATATATTGTGAATAGAATAGAAGAGGGCAAAGAATGGATCCCTGCGCTACTCCCCGCTTTATACTTCCGTACTCAGACAGCATTCCGTTCTTAACAACTTTTTGGGTTCTATCACATAAGTAGTTCCCAAAAAAATGTATGCATGACTGACCAAGCCCCATGAAGTGCGTTATAGCTAGAAGTAACTCGTGATTAAGCATGTCAAAGGCCTTGGTGTAATCTAGTAGAACTAACACACCAATTTTACGTTCATTCTGCGCAGTGAAAATATCATCAGTTATGTTTAAGAGAGTTGTACTACAGCTGTACCCTGGCCTCAAACCAGACTGTACTTCTGGAGGAATGTTGTAATTATTGAGATGCACCCCTAGTTGGTTTTCAACAACTCTTTCCAGTATTTTTGATAGTGTAGGAAGTATAGTTATGGTCGAAGATCAGCTAAACATTGAGGAGAGTTTATTTTCGGAATAGGTATAACTTTACGTTCTTTCCATGTGGTAGGATACACTGAGTTTTGTAGACAAAAATTCATGATATGGCATATATGGAGGACGAGAAGTGGACCAAAAAGGGAGATTTGTTAATATGAGTTAGTTTTTTCGTATTATTTTCAATATATTTCATCTTCGTCGACAGATTTGAACTGGAGTTTTTCTGTGAAATCAGTTTTCAGGTGGTTATTATAATACTGAAGGATTTCAGGATCTGGGTTATTCAAAATATTCGTTACCCCCAGAAAAAAATCATTTATTTCATTCGGATTAGTTTGAAGGTTTATCTGGATATTTTTATTTTCATTACGTTCAATCATATCATTTATGATTTTCCATTTCTGCTTATTATCAACATTTGATAGTTTTGGTTTGAAATATACTTTTTTTTCCGTTCTGCTAGCTTGGGTTACGTAATTTCTCAAGTCTTGTAGAAATTGCCATTGGGAATCTTTTTTTGTTGCCCTATATTTAATCATAACTTCATCTCTCAGGTGAATTGAATTTTATATTATCAGTAATACGTGGTTTTTGCGGTTTTTCGAAAGTGGTTTGTTTTATATGGTGCAAGCTTGTCAAATAGGCCGAGAACGAAAGAGTTCAACAGGGTTACTTTTTCATCGATGTCTTCAAATGCATATATGCGAGTCCGGGGTACGGCATTTGCGTCAGCCTCGAAAGCTCTTCTGTTAAATTTAGAAAAATCTCTATAAGTGTGAATATTTTGAGAAGTGGGTGGGGTGACAACATCGATTACACAATTAGTAAGTGAATGATCGGAGGTATTGATATCAGAAACTGTGCATTTACAATAAGATAAAGAGTTGTTGACAATGATAAGATCTAGTAGGGCATCTTTCCGCGTAAGCTCTTGTACTACTTGTTTGAGTCCAATACTGTCTGAAAGTTAATAGAATGTGCTTGTTGCTGCATTCATGTTCGAGAGATTCATGTTAAAATCGCCGGCGCAAATTATGTTGTCATGGTTGAGGGATAATGCGGCTATATTGTTTTCGAAGCTATCTAGAAATTTCATTACTTCCGTAGTAGGGGGGCGGTAAATCGTCACCATGCAGAATTTATAACCCTCAAAATAAATATTCAACCATATCTGTCAAAACGACCTATTATCATGGATGTTTTCAATTATTTTCACCCTTACATAAATACATACTCCTCCGCCCCTGGTGTTCCTGTCATTACGGAAACATCTGAAGCCGTTAATTTTGATCATGTCATCTGTAATATCCTCAGTCAGCCATGTTTCTGAAACACCAAATATGCCATATTTATTTGTCAGGACCAGATCTCTTATTTCATTAATTTTTGGTAATAGTGAACGAATATTGATATGACCAATGCTCAGTTTCGACATCTTAAATCATAAAGTGAGTGAAAGTAATGTTCCTTCAATTTTCCTTTTCTTTTTTCAAATGTAGTCATCCTCGATTCCACCAAGGAAATTAATAATACAGATAACGCTAGCCGATTACCTATATTAATTCTGAATAAAAAACATTGAAAGCAGTAAAAGTGTTATGAACAAAATAGAAATGCATATGGGGACAAAAAAAAAAAGGAAAAGAAAATGATCAAGAATAAAAATCGGAAAAGAAAAAAAAAGATACAAATTCAGCAGGAGATACAGAATTACTTTATTTTATCAGCAGATGATCGCGGCTATAATTGACTTTGGACCTCTTCTTTTTGTTTTCCTCTACTGCGAACTTTCTGCCTGGAATTGCACTGCCGTCATTTGTTGTGGATTGGGAAGCAGGGTTCCCAGGCATTTCTTGTTCTTCTATGATTTCTTCCGAATCACTATCTTCTTCCTATTCAAAATTTACTAGTTCTACTACCGTATATAATTTGCTGTCAATCTCTAGAGCAAATCCCTTCATTTTAGCGGAAAGCTTTCGAGATTTAGCAATCTTCGAATGTCGTACTAGAATTTTATGTTTTGTCGCTCTTCATAAGAGGTATCATTGGATATAGCTATGCCAGTTCCGTTGAGGCTCTGAATATTCTTATATAGATCTTGTTTCTTCAAGGAAAAAACGAATTTTAGAACGATGGGATTTTCCTGCAGACCTAACTCTCCAATGGGGTATATGTTATTGATATCCTCGAGCTTAATGTCTGTGCCCAGTATATTATTTAGAGTCAGAGTAGTCTCTTCCAATAAATTTGATATACTGTTAATCATTCTATAAATATAATTACCCATATCTGAAACATTGATTTCATCATATTATGAATTCAAAAGTTCGATTGGGTGTTCTCATGCTCATAGAAGGGAACGTACGCTTCGTCACTGACCAAAGATTTAGTGTATATGAACAAAATAGAAATGCATATGGGGACAAAAAAAAAGAAAAGAAAATGATCAAGAATAAAAAACAGAAAAGAAAAAAAAAGATACAAATTCAGCAGGAGATACAGAATTACTTTGTTTTATCAGCAGATGATCGCGGCTATAATTGACTTTGGACCTCTTCTTTTTGTTTTCCTCTACTGCGAACTTTCTGCCTGGAATCGCACTGCCGTCATTTGTTGTGGATTGGGAAGCAGGGTTCCCAGGCATTTCTTGTTCTTCTATGATTTCTTCCGAATCACTATCTTCTTCCTATTCAAAATTTACTAGTTCTTCTACCGTATATAATTTGCTGTCAATCTCTAGAGCAAATCCCTTCATTTTAGCGGAAAGCTTTTGAGATTTAGCAATCTTCGAATGTCGTACTAGAATTTTATGTTTTTGTCGCTCTTCATAAGAGGTATCATTGGATATAGCTATGCCAGTTCCGTTGAGGTTCTGAATATCCTTATATAGATCTTGTTTCTTCAAGGAAAAAACGAATTTTAGAACGATGGGGACCTAACTCTCCAATGGGGTATATGTTATTGATATCCTCGCGCTTGAAGTCTGTGCCCAGTATATTATTTAGAGTCAGAGTAGTCTCTTCCAATAAATTTGATATACTGTTAATCATTCTATAAATATAATTACCCATATCTGAAACATTGATTTCATCATATTATGAATTCAAAAGTTCGATTGGGTGTTCTCATGCTCATAGAAGGGAACGTACGCTTCGTCACTGACCAAAGATTTAGTGTATATTGGTGATACCCTCAAGTCATTGTACTCGTGCCATGTGCCAACGTATGGGTGCTTTCAAAAGGCTATGTTGTGTCTGGAATAAGTCGTTCCAATGTGATTCGTTGGAGCATAGAGGACGTAGCAATGATGGTCCACATTATCTGCTGCATAATTGCTCATGTCCAATGCTTCCAAGAGAAAGTTGATAAGTACGTTCATTTGCCCTCCGAAACACTCTGTCAGCGCGTTCATTTGCCCTCTGAAACACTCAGTCAGCGGGAAATGCTTCAGATATGTAACTAGTTTTCTGGAAAGGAGGACCATTTCACAGTCGATTTCAATAAGCCAACGGAGAAACAGTTTTTTGACTTGTCCATTCTTGGATACTTCGACCATGACTCTTGTGCTTCCTCTTGATCCCTCGGTTTGGAACTTCTATAATCCTCATTGACGTCTTCATGAATACCTTCGAGGAGGTGTATAAGAAACTCGTGAGCATCATGTTGCGCGTAACCAAAAAACCCGAAACCCAAAATTATGGACCTGACTCTTCAAATTAACGGTCTTCAACACCCTATCAGATGAATCTCCCGACCATAGTTCTTTAATAACTTCCGCAAAAGTTCTTATCGAATTACCTTTCATGCTTGAGGTACTCGCGTTGATATCACTCATACAATCATCTTCTCTCAGGTACTCCAAGAACAATCTGGTATCTGATAAACAATGTATGATACTATTCATGAAACAGGCATTGGTAAATATTTCCAGACCATTTAGACCAAGTTTTGACTTAACTGTGTACTGACGGCCTGATGTTATTGAAACTCCTAGAGCTGCGCTGGCCTCTACTATTATCCCTATTCGAATTGGAATCTGACTTATTTTCATCCTTTCGGTGAAGCTATGATATTTGCTTTCGAATTGCATCCAGTGGATGTGCCGTCTATTTTGTCAGTGGTCTCTTCTTTCAGTTGCGGTGATGCAGATTTGAGATGTCATCCGACGATGACGCATCGAAAAACAGCCTAAGTAAAAATGGAAATTCAAAAAAACCGCAAGGAAATGTTGTGGTTTACCATGTGCAGCAAACATTTGTGGATTTTTTTCAACAGTTTTTCACAAAAGTTTTGCTGTAAAGGCAAAAGTGAATGAAGATATGTGTGCCAATGTTCACAAGTGAAAAATCAATCATTTCCTATTTTTGACCGACGAAACCAAGAAGGAGGAGGTTCTCTAGTCGACGAGTATATTCAATTTTTTTCATGTTTGATTACGCATAACTTTTTACTGAGACGTCCGATTCCGATTACTCTTTTTTCAGTAGATAAAGTGTACTCCGATGTTGGTCCCATTTGAATTTGAAAGATGAAATCCACCCCTAAGGGTAGCAAAATGAAGGATATTGATCACTCACCCTCTGGATTCTGGTCCGTTAACCGATTCTATCAGCTAAAACATTGTACTGGGATCTTCGATTCGAGAGATTCTTCTTTTATCAGATAGGGTATGCCTCATAGTTGATCATATTTGGATTTCAAATGGAATTGTCCAACCTTACCGGGTAGAAAAATAGGGATAATAGATTTTTCACTTGTGAACATTGGCACATATATGAAGTTGACAATGACAGATCGCTAGTGTCATTATTACAATCAATATATTCTATAAGAGGATGGAATGATATACAAAGTAATGAAATGAACTAACCAGAACAACGAAAATACTTCATATAACAACAAATAGTAAAAGAGATAATCATATTATTTAACTGGTAATAGTTGAAGTAAGGTGGGTGAGTAAGTATTTTGGGAGTAATCAAAAAACAAACAGTTAGTACTTCGTAGATTTCAGCCACAAAAAATTGAAAAATAATTTTTTTTTAACAAAAAATTAAAGCGACGAAATACGGAACTGAAAAGTAAAAAATGAAATGAAGCTTCTTAGTCTCAATAACTAAGCTCCTGAACTGATGTGAGTAACTGATTTTGAGTCGGCGCCGAACAAAAAATCAAATAAAATCATTGAATTACTTCAAAAAACAATTCAGAATATCACCGCCCAACTCGATGCCATAATTTTATGCCTTACCTTATTCATTTGCTTGTTTGTTTGGCGCCGACTCAATATCAGTTACTTCCATTAGTTTAGGAGCTTAGTTATGGAGACTAAGAAGGTTTATTTTATTTTTTACTTTTACTACCCATAGGAATGGATCAATTAATTCCAAATTGAAAAATGATTAATTATGAGGTATACCCTATCTAATTAAAAAAGAATCATTCAAATCTGATAACCCACTACAAAGTTATGCCTGATAGAATCGGTAAACGGACCAAAATTCAGGAGTGAACGATCAATATCCCCCATTTTGCTACTTTTAGGGCTGGATTTTTTCGTTTGAATTCGAATGGGACTAATTCGGAAGTACACCCTATCCAAAGAAGGAAGAATGATCGGAATCGAACAGCTCTGTGAAAAGTTATGCGTGATCATACATAAAAAAAAATCGCGTCGACTAGAGAAGCTCCTCCTTTTTGGTTTCGTCGGTTAATTATCATTTTTCACCAGAATGTAAGGTCCATAGGTAACTGCCCAGATGTGGTACAAGTAATTTCAAAGCATGGAGAATGTATTGCAGTGAACACTGGATGTCCCAGACTCAACTCAAAAACTTTAATTCCATCAATTTTAGTCTAGTCTCTGCATTCTGTAGAGCAGAAGGTGAACAAGGAGAAACAGCCGTACATTCAAAATATGGAATCGAGTGGAGAGCACGTAAGGATATTGAGGACATTGCAATCAGAGGAGTATTTGTGTTTTCGTCAGTGGAAGTGAAACTTGGGGATCGTAAAGGCTTGATATTATGCGTATATCAGGGGCAAAAGAATTTCCAGATATATTTGAATATTTAATAATATACATTATTAACGAAAACTATATTATTTCCATTGTAGAAGACATCAACATAGATATAAAACAATATATCAGAGTTACAACAGATTTTGTATCATTGCTACACAATTTTAACACAACACCATGGAGACCCAAAATCCTATGTAGACAAGATACTTACAAACTGTTAGTCCTATGGAGCCCTGGTTTCGAACACTCATATATTAGACCACACGGGATATAACTCTTGCTTGATATTTACATAAATAAACCACCAAAAGACAAAATTAAACGCAGAATTCATAAGACACAGAATAAAGGAATTTTCAACGATATATTGGCAGAAGAGGACTGGAAAACATTTTTGCAATTCCAAATGAGGATATTAACAAACAGTGGAAAGCCTTTATGAATATACTCATCCCAATATTTAACCAGTATGGCGAGAGTATTGAAAATAGCAATGATAAATCAAAATATGTATGGCAGATAGTGGAAGAACTCAAAGGTACTAACATAAACATGAATGAATTGAAAATACTTGGTGGCCCATATACGGTCAGTAACAATTTCAACAACAACTTTCTCAACGCAGCCCCCAAACTTTTGAAAAATAAACCAAAAATTTAATTCAAAGGCAGCATACCACAAAGTAGGAACTCATTCTGTTTTTCCATGGAACCGCTAATTATTGATGAAGTAATAAAATTATTTTCGAAGCTAGAGAATAAAAACAGTACAGAATAGATGAAATATCAAAAAGTGTTATGAAACTATGTGCCGTGAATTGGCAATTCCACTATGCCACATAATAAACAACTCCTTTGCAACAGGTTCATTTTCAGACACAAAAGAACAAAAAAAAAGAACCGACACTTCGGCAAAATCAAAGACCAGTAAGTATGCTACAATCTATCTCCAAAGTATTTCAATTGGCAATGTGTGCCAGCGTTCTGAGTTTTTCCTATACCCAAAAATTGTTGAACCGTTCTCATCAGGGATACTTGAAAGCAATATATAAATTGATGTAAAAAGTGACTACTAGATATAAGAATAAAAATATATCGATGGGTATCTTTCTAGACCTGTAAAAGGCTTTTGATGACCTAGATCGTGAAATATTGTTGAAAGAAATGGAGAGATATGGTATCAGACGTCCCTCTCATGACTGAATGAAATCTCACCTGACACAACGTAAACAGAAAATTGTTATAAATCTCCAAGAAATTGAATATTACTCAGAGGAAATCAGACAGTGGTAGAGGTCCTCCAAGGCAGTATAATTATTATATGTAGTTTACATTATTGACTAAGGATATTGTGAATTATGAAAATATTGAGCTTGTGCATTTTGCAGATGACTCAAACATATCAGCAGTAGGCTGGTCATTGAACAATTTTTCAGACATCTCGAATGTAACATTGAATAGAGCACAGAAATGGCCCACCATGAACAAACTCATACAAAACAAAGATCAAATGCATTATATCTGCTTTAGAACGAGACTCGTCAGGAACAAATGGAGACAATAAGACTAGCAGAAAGTACAAAATATCTTATCGTACAGATTGACAGAAACCTAGGCTTCAAAAAACACTTAATAAAACATGTAGAGAAAAATTCGAAAAATTTCATATTATGACCCTGTCAGGGACCTATTAAGAATCGCAATAAATTTGAGGCGCCTAGGACACAACATAATTCAAACACAAGAAACCATAACACGGACTATAACATACCAATCCACAGACTGGTGTCCGCAGAAAAGACTCCGGAGTGTGCATGAATCAGAATCAGAATAACCAACAAAAGTCAAACGAGAAATTGAAATGAAAGAGTTCAAGAGGCTCATAATCATGATTATAGTAGAGCTAGAGCCATATTCTATTCAAGAATATTTGAAAAGATAGATAATCATTTCAATACATACAAATATGTGTTTTAAAGTTCTAGTATTGTTCTTGTATTCTGTGATGAGTATGTGTGTTCAAAATGTAATGTCACTGTGATTGCCATTCCTGAAAATAAAAATCTATCATATTTTTTTCTATAGTAAGCAGGTAGGAAAAAGATCTGTAGAACCGATTGATGATGTGCTCAAAACTTTCAATCTTTGCCGACGGATGAATATTTCATCCCAACTTTGAGGTAGGAGTAGAACCCAGGACAGATGCAGCGTTTCCTCTTTGGATTCCTATACTAATTCGTTGAAATGGAAAAGTCTTTTCTGTGGGATCGTCGGTTTTATTAATGAGTTTGTGGCCAATGAGAATGAAAAATTCTGGTGCGTAAGTGCCAAAGGAGCATTCGAGAAGTGGATATATGTCCTCAACTAGTTTGCCTCAACGTTTCAAGGCTGACCATTGCAATTCAATCACATTAACATGTGCCTATTCAGTACATAACTCTTTGATTTGAAAGGATATAACACATAGAGAAAAACTTTGGCAAAAAACTTCTTCTGGTGGACAGACTGACTTTGAGAACATAGTCAACTATACATGGAATTTCACGAAAGCGTGACAACTTGAAATAGACTTCACCCCGAATTGATTATTTCTTTGCGCTTTGGAGCAAATCAAAATGGTTACGGTGTCATAGTTAGAGTATATTCATTAATTTCTACCACCGTTGTAGAGTCCTGATGTATATTCATTCATTGAGATTCTGGATCTGCACAATATGATCAAATCAAAATTCCGAATTTTGATGGATCCAGACGGAATTTATAGGATTTTCTGTGGTGAAACATTCTAAATTACAGCAATTAATACCTTAAATGGGATGTTCATGTGACTTTCGTGAGGAATCTAAAACCCCAAAGTTGAATTTCTTCGTCAACCCGTATTCATCAGGACTCTAGGGATGAACATGACTCGATTTCCTACTTCTTATTGGATGAAAATTAATTTTATATAGAATGTGTATGATTTTTTCGACACTGTTTCAATTGTATGCATGATTATTGAAAATAAAACATTTATAATATATTGATTATTCATTTTATATCGAATTAACGAAAGGACTAATTCAACTTTATACTGAAATGGAAGAAAGAAATGTAGAAAATCCGTTGTATTTCCGGACAGTTGCAATAGACACGAGGTAGATCCACCAATACATGTTCTGTCTCAGGGCTTGCAATACTATGTAATGGTTGTAGTGGTTCATGGAAAAATGCAAGCCTTACATACAAACATGAAGGATGACTGAATCAATTTTCTTACCAGAGTGGATATCCGCACTTCAATATAAGTATTAATTTTTTTTTTCAGGAAGTAATATGATTTCTGGCATTCCCACACTTTCTTGATGTTTTCAACAATGCTACTATAAATATTAATGGCGACAAGGACAGAATCATTAAGAACTTCCCTCTCCTTTTTTCAAGGTCATAGCGCCAGTAGAAATCTCCATAACAATATGTATTTCACTTCTGCCTTCGAAGTTTTTGTAACTTTAGTTATATGTGAATATAATTAAACAATGAACAACAAAAAATTGTCATAAACGGAATTGTAATGGGAATAATATCAGATAAAAAGTCAACCTGGAATGAACGCCAAAAAAAACAAAAAGCAATGAGCACTACTGTAGCCAGAAGCAAAAAACAGTATTCGTTGTTATTAAATTGATCAGTTTAGTTAAATGCATTTTTTTTTCAATTTGGTGTCGGACATTTCTTCAAAAATAATTTTATAAAAATGTCCCTCTCTTTGTTGACGAGTATAGGTATTCTTAGCATTTTACAAATATTCCTGTAATTTCTGTACCATTATAATAAAATAATTTATTACTTTCAACACTACGATATACAGGGTGTTTCATAATTGAATGCTGTTCCTAACCGGCGATAATCCTTGGATGATTTAAAAAAAAAATGCATATGAACATAGGTTCGCAACCGCTTTATTTCTGAGATACAGGATGATGAAATTTAACAAAAAAATCAGTTCTTTCCCAATAACCGCTGTGGTTTTTTCTTTCCATTTTGGTACATGCAAAGTGAGCATGAAATTACATTTTTTCCATGATGAGGGATTCCTTAATTCTCATCAGTGGCGTCCCTGTCAACATGCCCTACATGCCTATTTTTGATCGAAATAATGATATGCCTCCGTCCTTTTTCCAAATAAATATGTTTGTAATTGGCCTCTATCTTCTCATAAAAATGGTTTTCTGCCTCTCTTCCGTCTGGCGGGCGATTATCGATGTAGAAAATGAAATACATTAATTTGCTTATCCCTATTCGATTTTTTCTCCTAGTCTTTATTTCACAATTGTGGTAACCAAAGGATCTAGGAAAAGATTTTTATAATTATATGGTAACTATTATTTAGTTTTTGTATGGGTTCGCATAAAAATATATTTTTTCTTCATAAACATAACTATTATGAAAAAAAATAAAAATCAAAATCAAATTAACTGTTCAAAATGTCCGCCTCCTGCAAGTATGCACGCTTCAGCCTTCCTTGTCATTGACTCGCGTACTCTTTGTGAAATTCCTAGACTATTCCTTATTGCTTCATAGGAAACTATTATGCGGTTTCGCAATTCTTCCTCAGTTAGAATTGGTTGACTGTACACCAAAGTCTCCAAAGAAAATAATCAAGACTGTTTCAGTCTGGGGATCTAGCTGGCCATGACTCTGTCCCCCACGACCTATCCAACGATAATGAAAGTTTTGGTTTGAATATACGCGTGCCAGAGCACTGAAATGAGCACCATCGTGCATAAACCACATGCGATTGAGCATTAAAATAGGAACATCTTTCAACAGAATTGGCAAATTATCTTCAAGGAATCGGCGATAATTATGTACATTCAATCTGCATGGTAAAAAAAGGTCCAATTAGGTAATCTCTGATAATTCCAGCCCAGACTTCCAATGAGAATTGCTCCTGGTGATGAGATTCCACGATGGCATGCGGATTTTTCCTGGCCCAAAAATGATTATTATGAAAATTTCTGATATTGTTTTTGGTGAATAAAATGAAATTTCTCTGTCTAATAAAGGATTTTTGGTAACTTTCTGGAGAAACCTTTGACAGAAATTCACTCGTGATGGAAAGTCACGAGGTAGTAGAGCCTGAACCCGTTAAATGTGATAGGGATATAATAAATAATCATTGAGAATCCTCCGTACTAGAATATGGGCGAATTCAAATTATGGCAACTTGCCTCGTACTCATTCAGGATTTCAGTCAACTGAATTCAAAACAGCTACCACAATTGCTGGAGTTCTTGCAGTCCGATGTGCTCCTTTCAAGTGATGATTTGGCTCAAATTTTGTTTCACATACCTTTTTGGGTGCTTGAATTCGTTCGAGCATCAGGAACCATTCTATTTGGAAAATGCTCTTGAAACAGTCGCTTGGCTTCAGATGCGTTCCCGTCAGCAAGCCCATACAAGTAACGCATGTCTGCTCATTCGGTATTTGTAAAATGTACCATATTTTTTTTAACAAGAACTACTACTACTACTACTCTTCAACAGCTGATTTCGCATAAGGACAAGCAATTTAATGCATTTTATTTTCTAACTCAAAAACCGTTTGCCGAACGAAAAAAAGACACGATACCATTTTTATGAGAAAATAAAAGACAATCACAGAAATAATATCTATTTATGAAAAAGACAGTGGCGTATCATTATTTTGATCAAAAATATGACAGAGTATGTTTACAGGGACGCCACCGATGAAAATTAAGAAATCCTTTATCAGAAAAAATAATTTTTATGCGTACTTTGCATGTACCCAAATTGAAAAAAACGAAGCGGTTTCATAGATTTCGGGGTAGAACTGATTATTTTGTTGAATTTCAACATCCTCTATCTCAGAAATAAAGCGGTTGCAGACCTATGTTCATATGAAGAATTTTTTCTTAAAATCATCCAAGGATAATTACCCTTCCAGGATCAGCATTCAATTATGGAACACCCTGTATGTAACTTCAAAAAGCCATCATTATAATGCGACATGAATATGTGGAAGACTCCAGACTTTCGACAATATATCTACTGAGAAAGACAAGACACTAACGGAAGCGACATTTGCGAATATATCATATAAATACATATATAGACATTTTACCACTGTCGCATGCGACATATCGTATAAAAAATTTGAGATAAGACCACCTGGAAAATAAGAATTTTAATTGAAATAAAAATCATCAATTATCTGTATTGTTCAATAACAGAAAAGTTTCGGGTGGGCATTATCTGGAAGTATCATGAGTTGATGAGGTTGATTCAGCCCGAACATAATTTTGAATATACCCCTTTTGATACTAATATGATGGTGATCTGAAAGGGAATCCTATACGTAACTTTCCTGAAGATTCTGATTTCAAAATCATCCGGATATGTTATCATCAATATACCACAAAATTTAATTTCTTGATAATTGGATCGTGGGTTCCGTGCTTTCGATATTGTAACAACTCTGGATTTCGGGATTATTGAGATACTGAAATAGTTATTTCCTGTTCATCAAACTCCACAACAAAAGCAATTAATGAACTTTGACAGAACATGCAATTGCGTAGTGTTAACGATATCGTAAAAATATGTTATGAAAAATATTCAGAACATCTTGAAAGATTTCACTTATTGTAGTTGATAATAAGGTTCCCATTGCAATTGCAGAGTTATATCGACAACAAATATTTCCCTTATTGGAAATAAGTCGTATTTGAACAGACATTAACATTTTTATCAGGTTATTATCGTTCAGTTGTTACCTGGTGTTGGGTGTGCTACCATTTTCTATTCCATTTTGTTGACTAATACATATGGAAATGAAGTCACTTCATGAAATTCTATCATCACATAATACTGATTCAAATTTCATCATGCATTTCCTAAAGTAATTTTACCCAATGGATTATAAATGCAAAATAATTTTGCTGAATTTTTTTCAGCACGAACCAATTGAGCTAACAATTGTGTTATTTCTATGTTTTTCACTTTTAAATGACTTCGGATTGAAAATAACTGTGACGTTTCACATTTTTTTATTAATATGAGATGTCTTTCGACACATAAAACGATTAAAATGAAACAATATACAGAGGAAGTAAAATGGTACAAAAAATAGTCATAACAAATCAAACCCAATGACATTATTAGTTAAACTATTTCCGAAGACCATATAACTGAAAAGATTCCATAGGATATGGTATCAGTTGATCTCTATCAGAATAGGTGAATTGGTTACTATATTATGACAATATTTTTCCACTCTCCTATGGCCATATAACGGAAATATCATCCATATTTTTCCATCGAACTCAGAAAAGGATTCTGTACTCATAAGCAAACCTTGCTCTGAAGTTTTCCATTAGCATATCACTAACTAAAGGATTTGAACTGATTGCCATCTCACAGTTGTCGGTATAGATTATTTTTTACTTGAATTCATAAGTGGCATTCAGTTATCACCTCTAGATGTCGAGCCATTGAGGAGTGTGTGAGGAGCTTGTTATTCATTAGTTCAAGAGTTCTGTTGAAATGAAGTGATTTCCGTATTCAGCCGAATCCAATTCCACCGACTGAATTGGTAATTTTCAGAATATATTCGACATGATCATCCAATTGTTGCAATGAAATGAGGCCATAAAAGTGCGTTAGTTGGCTGTGAATGAGTGAATATATTCTTATATTGTGACAATAATTTGCTCAACTAGCCGTTACTCAGGAAGTGTTTCAGATACTCTTTCAACCTACACATCATCTGTCAAATTGTAACTCCCAATTCGATACGCATGAGCGATTCAAAAGCTTTCGTTAACCCTCCCCAGGCTACCAAAATTGCATCATTCCACTTTTGGCCTTCAATCACTGCAAGCTGTCAAAGTACCAGAAGGGCGTACAGTTTTCACAAATTTGTTCAATTTCACCAGCTCCCATTTTTTCTCAATCAGAAAGTAACAGCTAGTGTATTTCAGAAATCGCTCGTGTTCCAGGGAATTTACATATGCCGGAAAAATCTTGTTTCAAATGTCGATTCACGACGAAACATGTCAAGGGTCAGGGTCTTGAGAGCTGAGAGCTTTATGGTTTAGCGGAACAACATTAGTTTCATTCTTGAGTTGGTTTTGCGGTCTTTGAATAGAAACCGGTGAGAGAATTCCCATTATTAGAGATGGTCGGTGAGCAATATTTAGTTATCAAAAAGATAAAATGTATTGATTGAATTCAAAAATGTATGTTGCATGGAATTTCATTTTAAAGGAGAAGTTTCTGCATCGATGAATATAGGAAATGAAAACAAAGTTGAATTAATTGAGATTGAGTTGTAAACAGTGGTGATTGCACAGTTTTTTTTCTGGATTTTTTCTGCAATCATCTAGCCAAATCAGTTACTGGCAATCATGATTGATGACGCCCTCCCAGATGAATGAGAATTGGGATGAGTATATGAATTAGCAACTCCATTACTTGTCTCATGTTGAAAAATGTAATATATATTATATCTGTTAGAAAACTTGTCATTATCAACAGTTTCTTTCTAGAGGTCAAACTATTCAATATAGATATACAAATTACTAGCCGGAAACTACTGAATTATCCACCTTATTTCCAACAACATGTAACCGACATCTACCCAAAATATATATTCATGATAGACTGTCTCAAAAAATCCTAAATACAGGGTAATATACAACAATATCAGCTCGGGGACTATCAACTTTCCATTCGTTTTTGGAACGAAATTCCTTTACGCGGCTTGCGTTAGGTGTTAAGATAAAGAACTTGTCAAGAAAACATGAAGCGATATACCCCCTCCATGAGATTTTCCATCTGTCTCTTTCTATTGTATACGAGTCTGTGTGACAAGCGTCTAGAGCCTTTGATCACACAATTCCGAAGGTGTTCAAAACCATCCCAACTGCGGTTCTGTTTGAGGAAAATTTAAAATGATACATGAGTGGTAGGATATCTATGCGAGTACGAGTCGGATATTATCATTGAGTGGTAATGATATCTCTGTTTCTTTAATATTTTTATATAACGTGTGTTAAAATAATCTACTAGACATAATACTTCATGTTTTTCGTATGCCGAAGTTGGATTAATATAACGAATAGTATTATCAGGAATAAAATACCTTCAACTGTGGCGGAGGAGTTTGGAAGAAGGATATATAGGTATGGTATTACATGGTATAATGACAATTGAATGTGATGAAATAGAAAACGTCAACTGCCAAAGGGAAAAATATTGATAAAAAAAAATTACAAAATGGTGGAGATTAATGGTAACATATTCTGCTAGCTCGATATCAATATGCGAGATCACTAATTCTTGGAAAAAATACCACAATGTCCAGAACATTGAAAAAAGTAATAAGATTTTTTATCCAAATAGTTTTTTAAAAAATCCCAAAGAAATGTTTCTGTTTGAACACTTCGAAAACCGCGCCAGGATGTGACGTAACAAGTTCAGAAGTATCGCCGATCGCTGAGATTTTCAGCGTTGCCAAGCGTTATTCATAATATTAATTTACGATGTATGCAAGCCAAAAAAATTATCAAATAGCACTTGGTATACCTACATATTATGCAGGATTAATTGAATCAAGAACAGCTATCACATACGAAGTCTTCACTTCAATATAACACATGCTGATACAATTAATGTTCTATTCATAGGATGAAACAGAATAATATTCCCTCAGAAGTTCCGTAAAATAGTTTCACTGGCAACACGCCGATCACCAACACTGCAAGAAATTACAGGGTTGCCGAGCGTTATTCATGATAATCCTTTACAATATGAACGGACTGGAAAAATAATGACATAGCACTCGGTATACATACATATTATCCAAGAATGACTAATTCAAGAACAGCTAGCTAATACGAAGTCTTCATATCGATACACACATGCTGACAAAGTTCTGTTTCATTCATAGGATGAAACAGAATAATTTCTATCAAACTTCCAAAACTGGCAACTCAGGAAAATGACAAATCTATGGATTCATGACTTCAAAAGGGCCGGCAATAAGGCTATGTTTGAATGTCTCACTGAATTTGAGGGTTCCAGAGCAGCGTTCATCCGGATATTACACAATATCTTTCGGGAAATACCATGCATAAATAATATTTTATCACTATATTTCAACTTCAAGCACATATGAGGCAACTTTGTGAGTTTGTGATCTCGTCTATTGATTTCTTGGATCGTTTGGAACCATGGGGGGAGCATACCGCTTTTTCCTTACCTGATGAAGATACACAAATATAAACAATCTAAATCTACAGATCGAGTTACATTCGGAGTTGGAAAAAAACCTGGCAAATCGAGTAACCGAATGAAAAGTATCTAAAATGTCAGTACTCACAGCAAACATGAAATATAAATTAATATAGAAAAAATCGGTCGTGTTGAGGGTTTGAACCCCGGACCTCTGGTTTGGTAGTCCCTCGTTCTATGGCAGCTCCGTTTGGTCTTTGCAATTATTCGTGTATTTTCAGCAGATGAGCGTTGTGGAATTGAATATTTCTATTGCGCATGTAACATTTCGAAGCAAAGTAGAGAATATATTTGCACACGCTTCTCCCTTACGTGATGATAAATATCGAATTACATTCGGAGTTAAAGAAAAAGCGTGACGAAATTGCTTTCTGACGGGGGTCCCCCAACCCCACACGATTTTTTCCTCTCAAGCTAGTCACTGTTTAGGACCATTCATTAGTATT
The DNA here is from genome assembly GCA_018342105.1 of Gonioctena quinquepunctata. Taxonomy (NCBI): domain Eukaryota; kingdom Metazoa; phylum Arthropoda; class Insecta; order Coleoptera; family Chrysomelidae; genus Gonioctena; species Gonioctena quinquepunctata. The sequence continues at coordinate 249,162 of JAFIRS010001117.1, forward strand.
TTCATCATAAACTGTGCAACACCCCTTACTTTTGAACCCCAGATTTTAAATTAAATGATTCAAATTCAACAAGGTGAAATCACTTTGCCGATAGGCTGCTCAGATGGATACGGTTAGGCCGTGAGTAAGGTTCAATTGATGACTTTTCCTAGTTGATCAAATTTGGCCACTAAAAAAATTATACATTAATTAACTTGACTAGTTCAAGAGTTGGGCGCCAGACTTGCTAAAGACAAAAGTCAAAGATAAATGAAATTAAATAAATGTTACCTAGCTTGTATGGGAAGGCAAATAAATATGCAATAAATCAACTTAACAAATTTATTCCAGTTGGAATTAAAATTATTGAACAAGATATATAAAAAAATTAACAAATACTAGAAGAGTATTGAACTTCTCTTAAAAGAATGGAAAATTTACATAAAAAAAACCAGTATTTTTGACTCTGATCAGAATTCGAACATTTACACCTATGATTCCTTCAGTTGTTGGTGCCACGAATATACCTTCGGAGATCTTGAGCGAGATAGATGAAGGCTAGTTTCTTGAAGCTGGTCTCAGCGGTTCTAGGAGGAACTTGGTTTCAGCGGTTACGATGAAGATGGTCTTGGGTGGTTCGATAGTTGATTTCAGACCGTCTTATCGGCGTGAATTTAGTTGATCTTCACGGACCAGTGCTGATATTGATGTGCTGTAAGACCTCCCAGGCTACTAGTCCTTCCGTCTCCGTAGATGAGTTCCTTCCGTGGTATATATCATGCGAAGAAGATTATAGGAATCAAAATATGTACAAAAAGGGGAGAACGAAGGATATCCTTTGAACCTAAAGTTTTATGTTTCAAATTTTAATCGAGAGTCAAAAGATAGATGCAAATGATAGCATACAATAAAAATCTCAGTCTATATAAAAGACTGGAAAGTTACAGTGAAAGAACAAAGATAATAAATAGCAATCCAATCTGCTATTCTGGAGTTAAATTTATAAGTTAATTTTAATAATTTAAAAAAAATATTAAAAATAAACAAAATTTAAAACCAAACAAAACAAACCTCACCCAAAACGTTATGTTCAAATTCAGTTAAGTTTTGAAACAAGTAAGTTTTGATAAGGTGATTTTATGTACCAGAAGGGTAAAAAAATTTAATAAGGAAAGGTATTCCAAAAGAAATATAAAAATTTCCTTGAAATTTTACCAGAGAAAAAATATAGTATTTTAAAGCAAAATACTATAAAATTGCCAGAGAAAAAAATCTACTATTTTAAAGCAAAATATTAAAGGTTGCCAGTACAAAATATACTATTTTAAAGCAAATGCCAAAGGAAAATATAGCGTTATAAAAAATACTCTAGTAAGCTACAAAAAATATAGGGTTTCTGAACCAAGATAATAATCAGAGTAAAAGTATACTCTTCAGCCAAGATAAGAAGAGAGAGACACACGTCTTTCAGTGAGCACGACTCTCTTAGATAAAGATAAAGTGAAATAATTCGTTTTATTGAAGAATTTCCAAAGATAAACCGAAGAGGGAGACCACACGTCTTTCAGTGGGCACAACTCTCTTTGGAAAAGATAATGTTAAATAATTCTTTTAATTGAAGAATTTTTGAAGATAACTGGAGAGGGAGACCTCACGTCTTTCAGTGGGCACAACTCTCTTAGATAAAGATAATTTTGAAATAGGGCGGCAATTCCCTTTTCAAATCGATAAACAGGTAATTCTCAAAAAAAATTTGTGAATCTCCCTGCTCTTGGCGACAAGGTAGTGACTGAAGTGAATTGACTCTGCAACGATCAAAAATCAAATAAGCTACACTGGGAATTGAATGGAGTAATAGATATAAGAAATTTATTAAACGGAAATCAACTTTACGCTTGAGGCATATATTGAATCGAATCGAGTGTTCTGAGACCGTTAGGCCAGAGGTACAACTCTCTCCATAAGCAATTCTTTCTCAAGAGAAAAGAAAATTATTCTCATAAACATATAGTTATGAAATAAAGAAAATTGCTTACCAGAGAGCCGTCCTATTAGTCACTTTTGTCCCAGAACAATCGAATACGCCCTTCGCTTCAATCAGAATCCTTGGAACAATCCACTGGTAGTATGAGGGGAGTAAGCTCTAGTCCATTCGAGATTACCAATCACTTGGTACCTAAAAAATGCAAAAGCGTAGAACTGATTTCCAATGAAAAAAATCAGTTCCCAATATTCGGAACAGATGTTACGTTAGCCACAATATGTAGTATGAATGATTTGTCAAAATGGCCGAAATATCTATATTTAACCTTCAAAAATTACCATGCGGTATATCCAAGAATTCTAATATTACGAGCTAAGGGAAAAGAAGACAATGCTAATCAGCTACAACATTAATTGAAAGATAAAGAGAATAATATTACTCAATTAAACTCCAGCAATGAAACTTATTCAACTTATAGATCCTACCAAAATCAGTTCACTCCGTCCACCTGCCTATCTCGACGTTCAAATCAAGAAAGAGATCGATTATATCTTCGGTTCGAACAAATCACCAATTCTACCTGGGTTTTTTCACAAACTGTTCTTGGTTTTTCTCTATTGAAAAACACTTGGAAAAAACACAGCTTGACGACATGAATACAACTGTCACGATACCATTTCCACGAGACGACAACAAAGGCGCCCTCTTCACGACCTGAGCAGTGACTACTGACCCGTTCCACCGTAAAGATAATCGGAAACGTTATGAGAAATTGGTTATGTATAAGGAAGTAACGAAAAATTCGTTACAACTGTTTAATTTTGACGCGCGGAGATGGAAATAATGAAGAGAGGATAGAATGACAAAGTTGCTGATGAAAGAGGAACTCCGAACGTAGAGGGGGGTACATCTGTGGGTGAGAATACTACTTGGCAAAAGACAATATGAGATGGATGAAAGAAGTGCCCAATAAACAAGTACAAATTCGAAAATGGAATAATATAAAACATTGAATAGGCTGGGTGAAGACCTATATAAAGAATGCAAAACTAACAATCGACTGCTGGCAACTATTTCACGATGAACTCATATTGGTAGACTTCGTGAAACACACAAACAAATAAATCGTAACAGAAGCTGCCGGATACAAAGAAAACTACTATTGGGTCCAAACACATTTCTCAGAACTGATAACAGAAATATGCCTACTGAATTTAGCAGAACTTAATCACATTTGTAATCGGAATCAGAAAGATTTACGGTACACTGATGGGACAGGTATTGGGTCAACAATGAGTTTAGTTGGTTTCTCCTTTCTTGCCTGGGATTTGATAGCATACATAACGCATGAGAAAGACTAAAGTAAGATTGCATGGCTTTCATTCGTGCAATTTTTCAAGAATTTGTTGAATATTACCAGCTCTCATATCCTTCCAATCAGTATGTAGCAATTGGTTTCTTCCAGAGGTCGCTTGGGTTTCAGGAAACTTGGAAAAACCTGCCAAATATAGCATTAAGTTGAAGGCACTATTGGACGAAAGACCATTTAATGCAGTGAATGCTGAAAGATATGTGAGTAATCAGCCGAAAGGTAATTCATTTGTTAGGAACACAACTCCACATACAAGTGAGCTAATGTTCAACATCGTATCAGGTACCACGACATATGTCACGGTTGATAATTGGTACACAAATCGATGAAAATAATAATTAAGCTTCTGGAAGATCATGAACTAGGATGACAAATATGTATACACAAAAATATTTGTCAACATGAAACGAATTCAGCATTGTTGGGTTTTCAAAAAGACATATAGTTATATTCCGAAACCAAAGCAGAATGTATTTCTCCTGTCAACACTCCTCCAAGATGAAACAATTGACGAGGAGTCTGATGATCGCAGGCTATCTGAAATAATTTCCATTCATAACTTTGGGAAATGTGGGGATGATCCTCTTGAAGAACTCTGCGCCTTATATAGTTAGCCTCCCACAGAGGATTGAGAAATAAAACTGAAATTCCTGAAGAACTATCAACACAAATTGAATAAATTACTGAAGACCCAAATTTCCAGAAATTGTGACGATGTGGCAAATATGCATTTGAAAGGACGATAGGAAGATGAAATATGGGAGCAATTATTGTGAACGAGAATGTGTTTAGAACTAACATTCCTCATTGCTGAAAATGTCATACAGCTGAAATTATTTGCTTTTGCAGAAGTAAGAGTTACACCAACTTCATGGTTTCTCATTTCATTTTAGTGAATTTCAACAAATGAGAAAATGTCAGTTTTTGATTTTTCATAATGAATTAAAAAATGAAAGGTTTTTATGATTGAATTTCAAATATTTCAAATTGCAGTTAGGTAATTCAGGGGGAGTACATACTCTTCTGAAGTTTATGTGATATTTTTCGAGAAGGGATCACCTTAGATAGTCCTCCTTCAGCACATATGTTCTCAAAAGAACGTTGAATGGATTGATTGCTGTCTGATTTTCAAGATAGGACTAACACTGTTGATTAGATGGGTTAACGACAAAATGAAATTTATCAATTTCAAATCAAGGAATAAAGGTTGAGGAAAGCAACCGATATGGAGAGATCGAGTACTCTGTGACAAGTTAAGCCAGAGAAACAAATAGATAGAATATGCTCAGAGATTGAAATGAAAAAAAAACAAATGCTAACCCGATGAGGCTCTCCTAAAAGTAGAATTGCTTGAAGGTCGTAGAATAGTCGGCTCAGCTTTCACTGGTTGGAATCCCCTCGGAATAATCACACCGTGTAGGTAAGGTAGCTACTCCTCCACTCAAAGTTTTTATCTTGCACCTAAAATAGGAGAACCGTGGAAACTGCTTTCACCAAATAAACCGTAGGTTCTACTCCAGCCAGTAAGACATGCGCAATAGCTCGAGTGCCTAAGTTAAAGAAAAAAAATTTAACGCGGTTGAACGTTTGGAAAATAACATAAGATTACCAAATTGAATTTGATTGACGTACCAAGGTCAAGAAACAACAATACACCGTTGAAAAATCCACTGATTGAATATTTACCAACGAAAGATCAACAGATGACCTGAAAATCTCACGCAAGGAACTCACAACAAACTCTGATTGAAATCCAAAAGAATTTTTTTATTAGATATTTAGAGTCAAAAATATTGAATAGATCAGGAACCTGCCGATTCAAAATGAGTCAGGATTCTGCGAGAACATGAAAATTATAACCTACAAACACATGCGGTTCAATTATGCCAAGCGCCCAGTTGTAAGTTTGAATAGGCGAAAACTAGTTTAATAAACCATGAAAGTGATAACTCAAAGGCAGATGATTGAATGAAATCAACAGTGACTTGCCTTCATTCCAAATTATTGAAGTATAATCTCACCAGAAATCAATTTTCAGAACAGAACCACTTCAATCAAACGCCGAATTCGAAAAGTGCTATAAAATCTTTTCTTTTTCACCACGACAGTTTGCCGAAATCTTGAAAAAACTCATTTATCCGCAAATTCACGTGTTCACGCTTTGATCAATTTCGCCAGCATCGGTGACGAATAATGCGGTACCCTATTTTCGATTTGAGCAGTGACTCGTACAACCGTGAGATCAAACCGAAAAATGATTCGAAAATGATTTAATCAGAAGGTAAAGAAAAGTTCATTACATGTTCCTACATCAGAAATACTTTTTTCATAGATTATACATAACGTAGCTCTCGAATCTCTTATGAGTTGTATCACAACAAGTGATAAAAAAAGTTGTCACTAATGTCTCCAAATTGAATCTTGTTTTTGTATTTTCTCATAGCTCATACTGCAAATGCTCCGATTTTGTATCGTACCATTCCTGGAAATTCATCCTATTAGAACAATTCTTGTTAATGGTATTTCAGTAGTGATACCCATGAATCCTCCACATCCAAATCCAATCCCCATTCATCAATTATGAGTAATATAGCTCGGCAAGAATTCATTAGACATCTCTCTAACTAACTTCATTCAGTTAGGTATATCGGTATTTGAAACATGGAATGTCGCAATTCCGACGAATTAAAGCTTTTGAATTATCTTGGGAATTCGATAAAATATGGGTTGAATCACGGAAAAATTGCGTAGATCAATAATTTGCCATAGCAAAATCGACTTAGCACAATTTCCGTTGTACCCTTCATGTGTATCATTATATGGAAAGGGACGTTTCACGTCTTTGGTCACATTCAACTTTTTTTTTTAATGCGGATCTAGTTTTTTCTTTCAGTTCTTGAAAATGTTTGGATCGTATTCGTATCTACATTAGTGGACATCATCGAACTTCCAGAAATACATTAGCTTTCAGTAGTATACATGAGTTTCAGAATTTCAGAAGAAATAACAACATAATATCTGTCAACGCATTGAATATTATCATCAGTTCCTTTCCTATACTGGGCACGCATGGACGCATTTATTCATAAATTGAAAAGGCATTATGGTTCAGCGAAAGCGTTCAGAACTTTTATCCACAGATCCTCTAGAGCTTCGTCGTAAATTATTTTTCTCAATGTTAATGATACGACATAATCAGTCTATTACTTATTATCTGATGTTTGACTTGGGAAAGCATGAATATTTATTGTGCCATGTGAGCGAGCTCCATCACATTGGATCCAAGGAAGCGAGAAAAATAATTTGAAAATATTCGATTTTTCTTGTTTTCTCTCCTTTATCATCAAGCTTTCCAGTAATGGAAAAGTCCCCATTTTTTTTTCATTACATCGGCCCATATATCCAGGCTCAAACAAGTTTGTTATCACTCGATCCTGATTTGATCGTTTATGTCTCTGAATATGCTGGAATTGGGTTTCCCTCGACACATAAAATATATAATATTCTTCAGAAGGCCTACATAATCTCCACAGTTTTGTGATATCCGATCACGAAACTGTCAAAGCAGTTCCAGGTCCCCCGAATGCGAATCATCCACATTTTATTACTTGAATCTTTTCTTTTTCAATGTGGACCAAACTACACTTTGGGGCAGATGCGGTTTCCATACAATTGCTGAAGTTATTTTTGAAGGAGTTATAATGATCTGATGTGCTTGATTCTATAAGATTCTAAAAATCCAATAGCAAATACTTCGACTATATCTCCTTGCCTTTCTGAAGGGGTCTTCATATCATTACCGGAATCCCTTGAAAGTTAATTTTTCCGAGACATTTGTGGGAACTTCCGGAGAGAGTCGGGGGTGGTTGACTTCATTCAAAATATAGTCCGATATATTGATCAGCTGTTTGGATTATTCTCCAATATTTATGGAGATAACAATTACCGGACATTTTTTTTTTCGCCCAGAATTTATATTCTGGAAAACTCAACTAGTTGAGGTGAAAAAAAGTAATACTTGTCCAGTATATAGGGTGGTCCATAGGTATGGTAATTCTTAGCGTTATTAGGTATTTGTTCAAAAAACCTGAAACAGGTTGATTTCTATTGTCAATTTGACGATTTACAGTATGAAAAGATCACCCGTTTTTGAATTGTGTCTGAGCCTCACACATACAATGAGAATTTTTCCTGCTCCAATATCTACAGTTTTGTCTATTAACAGTTCCCTTTGAATGAAAATTAAATTTGCAGTGTATGCCTCGAAGTGCTGCTTATAAATTTGCAAAAGTGTGGGAAAACGTGCGAATACAAAACTGAAAATTGGAAACCTGTAGTATTAGCCAGTGAACATACATCCCAGTGAAAATCAAATCAAAGCATTCAAGTGATCAAAACTGCAGTGTTCACTCAAATCTTTCACCATGCCTCCTCGAATGATCAAGTGCGAAGACGAACTACAAACAGTTGTTAAATCATTGGTAACAAAATTATGCTCATCTGACTAATTCATCTACCAGTTAACTGCCACTAATACTGAGACAATAGGCGAAAAGTACCCTGAAGAAATTCAAGAGTTGAGAAGGGAAATGTTGGAATATTCCTGGTGTGTTTTGGATTGTCTCGCAGGCTGCAATGATGCGATTTTTCGAGTCATTCGCACATTTGATGAGGGTCGTATGAACCAAGAATTTCAGGCGACCCCAGATGCAAAAGTCAAAGGGGTCTGAGTCTGGAGATCTGGAAGGCCAAGCTTTAGGTCCTGCTCTGCCTATCCAACTATCTGGGTACACATCGTCCAATACTGACGAGCAGTTATGCTGAAATAGACAGGCGCACCATCGTGCATGAACCACATTCGTGGTCTGATGGCTGGCGAAACATTTTCAGATAAAATAGGAAGCTGCTCCTGGAGAAAATTTGTATGGGTTGCATCAGTTAGACTCAATGGAGAAGAATACGGTCATATAATATTTTCGTCAATAATTAAGACCCACACGTTAAGTGATGATACCGACCCTCTTGAATTGCATGTGGGTTATCTTCGGCCCATAGATGATTGTTATCGAAATTTGTGATCCCTTGCTTCGAAAAGTTGGATTCGTCAGTGAATATTACGTTTTCTAAGATTTGAGGATTTTTGGTAATCATTTGAAGACTCCATTGACAAAAGTCTACTCGATGGGGAAAATTTCGCGGCAGAAGTAACTGAATATGGTGAGGATACAACTGGTGATCCTTCGAAATTTTCTAGATTGGTTCATTGGTAACATTAAGTGTGTTAGCAATTTGTCTTGTACATAATTCAGGACGATCTTCAATCATATTGAAAACCTATTCTTCCAGTGCCACCGTTCTTATTACTCGTAGACGACCACAATCAATTGTTCGTTTTTAAAATGTCCCTTTTTCACAGAGACGTTGGTGAAGAAGTGCGAAAGTTATGTGATGAGGTATCACGCGCTGAATATACATATACATCTCTGCACAGAGCCGTCTAGTTTTCAAAGAATTTCCATTGGCACGACTATACATAAAATGTATATCAGCCATTGCAGCTCTTGTGGAATTATTCATATTGAAGATCAAAAAGACACATTTGAACTTTCAACTACCACATAGAAATCAAAGAAACTTGACAGCCACCTAATAGATTTTTTCGATTTCATTTACAGAAGATCCGTACTTACACAATGTTGTTTTTTATTTTTTTATAAGGAAACTATTGCTTCCACAGATACGTCACAGGAGTCAAAAAAGTTCTGCAATATCATTTTTATTTTCAACACATAGTTCTGATTGGAAAATTTTGTGTCATTGAAGAGTTCTGGTGAAAAATGGAATGGGGGTTGCATGTTTCACCCCTTTGAAAGATCACAACAAAATTGAGAAAACATTCATGAGTAGCTTCTTCATTGGCAGAACATGCCCACAGAATGCAATTTCTTCTACTCTTCAGCAATTTCAAAAAAAAAATATTTTTTTTTCTTATTTTTGGAAGCGTGTAACTTCTCAAGGGAAGGCCTGAGAGCTTTTGTTTACATGAAAGACCCCCATTTTCGACAAGGACTCACATCCTGGAAACATTCACACTCATTTGGTAACACCCTGTATCTATATATATATATATATATATATATATATATATATATATATATAAATATATATATATATATATATATATATATATATATATATATAAATAAATATATATATATATATATTTATATATATATTGAAGAAGGGTAGTCTCGTGACTGGACTAGTTGAAAATAACTATGAATTTGAAATAAATCCAGTAGAAAGGATATTCCTTGAGGTTGCAGTCAAATTTATTGGCCAGTGAAAAAAGAAAAACTCTTTCTTATTTTGTCAAGCTTTCGAAAATGTTTATTTTCATTATCAAGACAGTAAGGTGAGGTTGAGTGAAGACAGCGATCTAATCACCATTGTGTGATTGAGTATCTTTTCAAAATCATATCACTATGAAGCACTACTAGTAATATATATAAAAATTAAACAATTGTAAAAGCACATATTGTTTAGGAACATATTCAAACAATTTAAAATTTGACAGGACAGTTACCGCATGGTTAAAGCATGCTTTAAACGGACTCAATATCTCTTCACGAAGTGGTAGCCTACAGGAAGAAAAACACTTCCCTGACAGATACCATGCAGAATATTGAATGATATCTGCCTGAAAATCTCTGCAAACTTCCATTATTAATGACAATTGATCGCGAATGTTTCTTTCCTTCTGATAAACTCGATTATGTTTAAATTGTATCAGGCCGCCTACCAATCCGCATACCGGTTTCAGGCTTTTGGCCCTCGTCAGTACGGAGTACCCACGCAGCGTCGTAGTGACGGAAACTAAAACTGTTACTTCAATTCGATGGTTATTACATTTTCCCCACCAAATCTCCTACTTGTTGATTGATAATCGTTACTTGATAATATAGACTAGGAGGAATCGGTGCATGAGTACCGAAAACTATTCCACCTCAATTTTTTTATGCGATCCTCTTCAAATTGCCCTACTGATGATATAAAGGCATGTTGCCATGGGGCAACCCCGTGCCGAAATTATTTAAACAATTGCAAGGAATTGTTATTTTTCAACCGGACATTTTTTTTTATATTCTTTATGGAAATACAAATTAAAAAGTTCCCATGACTTTTCACGATAAAGTTAATATTTTTAGAGATATGAATATTTAAAGGTTCGAAAAATCTCAAATTTGGGTACTTTTGACTCATGAAAAATATATTAAAAAAAAAAAATATATAAATAATTATTTTTTTCAATTCTTTATACAATAGTTAATAATATTCTTAATAGATATTTGAAAAAAAACATTGTTTATACCTGTTTTTTATTGTTAATTTCGCGCGCTCACAAGTATGAGTCGCTTAAGTATCGCATTCTCTCTCTGACTCATGCGCTGCATCGGCCTTTCTGTGTCCTGAATTATTATTTATCATTTATCTTGAAAACTATTAGCTTTATCAAGATTGTTAAAGAGAGCAATGTTATTATTAATGAAATTGTCTACAATTTGTTTCGAACAATTTTTTTTTCTGGAATCAATTTTACAAAAGTTATTTAAGCATAAATCGGAACATGTAATTAAAATTACTCTTTTATCAGTTTATATTACTTTTTTTTCATTAAAACAGAAAGTAATTACATTGAATAGCTCCTTCAAACGGAGGTATAGATGTAGAAGTATGAAATAATGAAACAAAATTTAAAAATAAGTATTTATTATCAATATCATTTTTATATATTATATTTTTACAGTCTTCTGGATCACATCCACATAGAAGTATGCAACTAATATTATTTTTTTTACAGTAACAAGCTTTGGTTGCACAGGATTTCTTACAATTACACAATTTTTTAAGATCAGTTGGAAATGGGCTTTTGTTTATAAATAAAGGTAGCAAAGTACCATTCTCTAGTTTGTATCCGAAATTCGTAAAATCTAATATTTCATATTGGGGATTCAATGCATTTTTCCAAATGTATGTTTGAGCAGAAGCTCTAAGTGCATGCAAATGCAAGGCATCTGATGTGCACGTAATTTTCGATAAATTAATATTAGTGCCAAAGCAACGAGAAAAAATACTTTGTCTAGCTTCATCCGCCGTGTTACCTTTTTTACCCAAAATATTTAAATACAATCTTTCTAAGCCTTTCAACTCCTTAGTACTTAAATCCAAGCCATTGCCAAGAGGGACTAAAGCATCACGATTTTCTTTCACTTTTATCATTTCTAAAGCTTTTTTTTTGTGCCAATTTTACTAGTCGTATCACAACCCGTAAATGCGTGTAAAGCAGGTAAAATTTCACAAACCGCGTACGACGCATACTTGTGAGCGCGCGAAATTAACAATAAAAAAACAGGTATAAACAATGTTTTTTTTTTCAATATCTATTGAGAATATTATCAACTATTGTATAAAGAAAGAAAAAATTATTTACATTTTTTTTTATATATATTATATATATTTCATGGGTCAAAAATACCCAAATTTGAGATTTTTCGAACCTTTAAAAATTCATATCTCTGAAAATATTAACTTTATCGTGAAAAGTCGTGGAACCTTTTTAATTTGTATTCCAATAAAGAATATAAAAAAAATCGTCCGGTTGACAAATAACAATTCCTTGCAATTGTTTAAACAATTTCGGTTCAAACAATATGGCATGGGGTTGCTCCATGGCAACATGCATTTATATCATCAGTAGGGCAATTTGAAGGGGATCGCATGAAAAAATTGAGGTGGAATAGTTTTCGGTACTGATGCGCCGATTCCTCCTTGTCTAATACTACATGTCCTTTTTTTGGGATTACTGGAGATATACCGGCGATTTCAAGGTTATAACTTTGAAGTCGTAGGTTATAATATCCGTGTCGTGTTCGCTCCTTTCGAGGGTATTAGACCTACTGTAATGTTTGGGTTACAACTTTGAAGTGGTGAGTCATGGGCCAGCGACGGGGGTGCCACTTTTCAATGGTGAAAAAGTTTATAATTAAGTTTCATCGGCCACTATATTATGAGAGGAGCTTCAGAGTGGTATACTTTCAGTTCATGCCACTTTGAAGTTATATTCTCTAACAGAAATATGCTGATTCGCCATCATCAGAGAAATAAACGAAACATTCAACGAATATTCATTTGTCGTCAGTATTACATCAAACGTGGTAATTTATTACGTAATTATTAGTTTCAAGTAATCAGGATTGATAAAACAATTTTTTGAGGAATTAAGACCTACATAATTTCAGAGGCAAGTTATATCCAAAATGATCGTGTTCTTCTCAACTAGAGAGTATTCAGATGACCCATATTTCAGAGTAAACTTTCAATAGTTTTAATTTTATTTCAGTTGTATTCAAATTCAATATATTTACTTACGCGTTTGTATGTTATATATTCTTATACTTATAGTCGATCGAGTGTTGGAAATGAATCAGGCAAAATAGGACAATGAACATTCATCATAATAATATATTGCAGGACAGAGATGCAGCTACCTATCATTTACACAAGCGCAGTCGGTTGTTTAACGTGTCTCTTGTCGGCCACTACATACCATCGTTTTTGCCATGACCTCAACATGGTTGGAATGTAGCTATCTGAGATCTAGGGCCGCAGATCGGAAAGTAGCGGCCACCAAAAAAGTGTTCCCCATTTTGGTAGCCACCGCGTGATAGAACCGTGTATATTACGTGGCAGTGGTTGTCGTCAAACAACTCAGAGATTTCCAGAATCGTAGGTAGTTGCTACGTTCCGTCCACTAAAAATGCAACTTGGGCTAGTCACCAGTCGGAAATCCGAAGAACTCTGGCTGAAGCCAACATGTGAAGTGTAACAATTACATCCCTGGCAAATACCACGCAGAGCACTGAATGTTCTCTGCTTGTAGGCTACCGCTTTCAATTTATATGGGATTTTGTGGAGAGATTTAAGGTCCGATTTCCTATTATTACACTTCACATGTAGACTTTCTTGTATGATATATTCACCTGGTCGGGCATACAGCCACTCCTATCATGGAAAAATGGTTTTCGGAATGTTTCTTTATGTCACTAGGTAGTGCCATCTCAAAGTTACTTTTGGATGCGTACCTACAGGTGATTACTATCGATCATGTTTTCATTTGTGTTAAGTTCCTCTTCAGCAGAGGTCTTCGAATTTTTGACTGGTGACTAGTCCGTACCTACAAGGGTCAAAAGCTTCATCAGAAAAAAACATTTGCAATGAATTTTCGTTGATAATCGAAGTTTGCATAGATTTTCGGGCAGTTTTCATTCTATATTCTGCGTGGTATTAGCCAGGAAAGTACTTGTTTTCTACGGGTACCACTGTTCCAATTTATATTGAAATTTATCAAGAGACTTCGAGTCCGTTTTTCTGATAAATATATATATATATATATATTTGTATATATATTATATATATATATATATATATATATATATATATATTATATATATATATATATATATATATATATAGCGTGAGTCAGAATATCAGAATAAGACCGACAAACTCCGACTACAGATTCCTCACCTCATGTCGAAGTGAAAAGTAGCTATCAGTGTCATAAAATGCATAACCTCTGAGATACAGGGTGTCAAAAGTATGAAAAAAATCAAGATTTTATTTGTTTTCTCCAAAATTCCTGAAGGAAAAAAATTTAAACTTGGTACGCTGATCAAGGTTTATCAACGTGCTAATTTTAAGTCATAATTTTTAATTTTCGTAAACCAGTGGCATCGTTACGATGATATGTGCTCATATGTTCCTCCATATATTCTTGGGACAAGTGAATAGACAAATGAGCGTTTGACATCGGTTTGGCTCATCGATACTCAACCTAAAAGTTATGACATTCCATGTGCCTATACCTGGAGGTTTCTGGGATAATTGAGAAAAACTGTAGATATGTGTTTAGTAGAAACATGATTTCCTATGTGAAATGATTGCATACTGCTGATTTCTCACAACATATTGAAGTATGTGACAACATCCTGAACATTTTTTCATGTTGGGAGAATCGGAAACATAGTACGAGTGAGTCTGTCATTCATCATATTATTTGATTGAATCGATGTCGCGGATTCACTATTATGTAACCATACTTTCTTGCATATGATTGTTTCGTCAGATCAACTGACAAACAAACCCAACCTCAAATTCCTAAAATTGCATTTAGATAAGACTTAAGATCTGAAATAATTTTTGCGAATGTAAGTACTCTTTATTTGCCGAAGTTTATGTTGGATTGTCATTGTCAAAGCCATTTCTGATCCAAATAGCTAGGAACATATTATCCAATCAACATGTTTTTGATGAAGAAAAACAATTATTGTGTATTATTACTTAAATGATTCCTTTCGATTCGTGATAAATAGCCGCAAAGTCGAGTCTTCCATGCTAGTTTGTGGTAGGCTGTTCAGTACACTACTGATCAACGCATAAAACATATACGAAATTTGGAACAAGGGAAACGAAAGCTTTTTTCATTGTTCCCGGTAATCGATACTTACATTGGACATAATTAATTGACAGTAACCCAAAACAGTTTGTATTATTGTCAAGTCATCAGTAATCATTTCAGTCAGTGAACATCGTTTCAAAATGGATCATCCATTCGAAGAATATACAGATATGCATTTCGTTCCTGGTGAAACAGGGGGAAATGCCAGAGCCGCTACTGAATCATATCTACATAGATATCCAAACAGACTTCATCCACATTTCACCACTTGTATAGCTGTGCATCGACGATTGGATGAAACAAGGTCCTTCAAATTCAGTAAACACCATTGTGGAGCGAATAGAACAAGAAGAGATAATGTTATGAGAACACATTCTTGAACTATTGGGAGCAGATCTTTCTATCAGCCCCCGAACTATTTCGTACAGGTTGAAATTGTCACAATCAACAGTGAGTCGGGTGGCAAATGAACAACTATTGTATTCATTGCGCCTACAGAAGGTGATGTCCCTAGATGCTGGTGATTATGGCCCTCGTAGATTTTTTTGGGAATGGTTTTTGAGGATGTGTGGAGGAGCAAACGACTTTCCTAGATATGTTCTATTCACGGATGAGGCATGTTTCACGAAAGATAGATATTTCAATAGTAGGAACAGCCATTTATGGTATGAACAAAATCCGCATGGAATATTTCGAAAAGGCTACAAACAAAAGTTTTCAGTGAATATTTGGGTGAGAATTATCGAAATTCGTATCGTTGGACCATATATCCTTCCTCCTCGTTTGAATGGGTAGAACTACCGAGTGTTCCTTGAACATGTTTTACCTGGGCTACTTGAAGACGTACCTCTATCGTTTCGACAAAGAATGTGGTATCAATATGACGGAGCACTGGCCCATTTCCAACGAATCGTTCGTCAATTTCTTGACCAAAAATTCCATAATCGGTGGATAGGTAGACGTGGTCCCATATATTGGCCTGCACGTTCTCCAGATTCAACTTCACTAGATTTTTTTTGAGGATCCCTCAAATCCCTAATGTATGGAACACCTGTAAAATCTGTGGAAGATTGAACAGCAAGAATTTTAGAAGCATGTACGTCAATACGGGATACACCAGGATTATTCCAAAGCGTGCGACAGTCAATGAAACGGAGATGCCAATTGTGTATTGAACAAAATGGTGGTCCATTTGAACATCTGCTTCAATGCCCTGTTTGTTTCTATTTTGTGTATCTACTAAACTGTTTCTATCATTTTAGTAGATATTAATTCACAATAATTGTTTGTCTTCATCAGAAACATGTTGATTGGATAATATTTTCCTAGATAATTCAATCAGAAATGGCTTTGATGATGATACTCCAACATGAACTACAACAAATCAAGAGTACTTATCTGCAGCTTTCTTGCAAAAATCATTTCAGATCCTAACTCTCATCGAAGTAAAGTGTTATGAATTTGAGGTTTGTTTGTAAGTTGATCTCTCAAAACAATCATATGCAAAGAAACGGTAACATATAGTGGCCAAATGGAGTTATCGGTCTCATTCTGACTCACCCGTACTATGTTTCCGATTCTCCCAACATAACAATATGTTCAGGAGGTTGACACATATTCCGATATGTTGTAAGAAATAAGCATTCTGCGATTATTGCACAAAGGAAATTATGTCTCTACTAGGGACATATTTTCAGTTTTTCCCAATTTTCTCAGAAACCCACACTATTAGGCACATGTGATGGTTTAACTTTCAGGTTGAGTATCGATGGGCCGAACTGAAGTCAAACGCCCATTTGTCCATTCACTTGTGCCAAGAAAATATGAAGGGACATTTGACCACATACTATCGTAACTACGCCACTGGTTTACGAAAATAAAAAATATAACTTTAAATTGGCACGTTGATGAAATTTGACTAGTGTACCAAGTTAAAAAAAAAAACAGAAATTTTGGAGAAAACAAATTGAATCCTAATTTTTCTCGTACTTTCGACTCCCTGTATCTCAGAGGGGATGCATTTGAGGACATACCTTGACGGCAACTTTTCACCTCGAAATGAGGTAAGGAATCTGTAGTATATATATATATATATATATATATAAATATACATATATATATATATATAATATATATATATATATGGGTGTCCGGTAAACCGTGAACAATATTGGCGCTGGTGATAGACGAGGTCATGACTGTTCAGAATATCAATATTTCTCCTCAGTTAAAATCTCACCGTTTTCGAAATAATCGGAATTTTATAAATTTCTAGAAAATTGCTACCTCACCTTGGATTTTTGAGTGCTATGTCTACAAATTGGGACTAATTCAAATATCTTTCCTGCTGAAGATTAATGATGAGTGATGCTTTCAGACGTACACAACAGTTTTTCAGAAATTGATAAATGTTTTCAAGAAATAGAGGTAAATTGCTAGATTTGAGTCACACCAATTTTTATTAACAGAAGTTTGACATTATTGTCTGAAAAAAAACATAACCACGTGAAGGTGGACATTCATTACAAAAAAAATGTCCATTTTGTCCAGACTTCACCATGGTATAAAATGTACTAAAATAATTTTTGGATGGAATGATATTCCCATTGAATAAGAGTGTGGTTTTATTCTAGGCTTCCATCAACTTTTATACTTTCGTCCAAAAAGTGTTTTGATTTGATTTTATCAAGATGAAAAGTGGAAATGATTATTATTAATAACGAATAAATTGCTTGATAGCATTGAAGAGTATGTTTACAAAATGAACTTCCTATGTAATCAGCCTAATAAAATTAATATCGAAATTTAATTGTCGATTATTCGACATGGCGCCGATTATTACACGAATTCTTGTGATGAATGTCGCAATTGTCCAACATCCAGATTCCAACGAAGTTTCAGAGATCTACAAACATGATTTTTTGTGCATCTTACTTTTGTCCTTTACCAGACTTTTTTCCACTTTTTGTTTTTATTGTGTATTGAAGATAAAAAATATAGGTACTCATTTTGTTTCATCCGGCAGTATTCATTTCACCATCATGCCGTACACACGTTATACTCCCCGAGAATATGCGTAAATGCACTACATTTATGGTGAATGTGGAGGTAGTGCTACCACTGCAGCTGCGCTTTATGCAGAACGATATCTGAATGCGTCACATCCAAGTTCTCGTGTTTCCATAAGAGTTCATAACTCATATTTGGAAGGCAGAATTCGAGGTGGTGAAGGTATACGGCACCACGATAATGATGAAGGAGTACTGCAAGAAATTGATGAAGACCCAAGTATTTCTGTAAGAGAAATCGAACGACGGACAGGTATTCCGAAATCTACGTTACCAATATCATCCATACCATGTGCAGCGCGTTTAAGCATTACTTAGGAGGGACAATCCGGTAAGAGTACGATTCTGCCGTGAAATGTTACGAAGAAACTTTTTTAATAAAATGATGTGGTCAGATGAATCTTCATGCAAACGGGATGGATATACCAATATGCACAACTCACACAGCCATAGCCTAGAAAATCCAAATTCAATGAGAGAGGACAGATCACAACAACAGTTCAAGATGAACTTATGGACGGGAATTTGAAATGACGAAGTGATCGGTCCTTACGAGTTGCCACTTACTTTGAATGGCAACATTCATCTGAATTTCTTGCAGAATGAACTGCCCCCTCTTTGAGAAAGTGTACCTTCAGTACTGAGACGAACAATGTGGCATCAAGATGATGGCTGCCCGACGCATTATGACGTACGAGTTCGGCAATATTTGAATCAAATGTACCCATGACGATGGATACGACGCCGTGGCCCAATCCTGTGGCCGCCCAGGTCACCTGACTTACATCCATTGGATTTTTTCTACTGGGGCAATTTGAAAAAACTAGCTTACGCCACACCTATAACTGACGCGGAACAATTGACGTGGCGTATTCACACTGTCGCTCAGAGAATCGCTGATGTGGGGGCTATAACCCATTTGAAAAGGTTCTTCTTGAGAAGATGTCGTATCTACATTATATCGGATGGGAAACAATTCGCACATTAATTGAAATATTATTCAGTGCGATGCCGACTAATCGATATTGTGGTTTATATTGTATGTTGATTAAAGAAAACGTTCAATTAGTATTTACTTTTTTACATTTCATTGAATGCTTCTGAGCAACTGATTCGTTATTACTCATAATTATTTCATCATTTCATCTTGATGTGTTGAAAATAAAACACATTATCGACAAAGTCGTAAGAGTTGATTTTAGTTCAGAATGACACCACACTCTGATATAATCGGAATACCACTCTTTCCAAAAATAATTATAAAAAGTTATATACCATTTGAGAGTCTGGACAAAATGCTCAGATTTTTGTGCACCTCCACATGGTTATAGTTTCTTCAGACAATAATGTCAAAGTTGAAGGATAAACGCCATGTGAAGTGGAATAAATAGAAAAATCGAATTAAACGGTTTTCTTCACATAAAAGATTCAATATAAATTGAACCAGAAAATGGTAGATCTCAGGTGAAAAACAACAACTTTTCTGGCAAATACCACGCAGAACGTTGAATGATATTCACCTGAAAATCCATGCATACCTCCATATAAATGGACATTGAATGCAAATGTTTTTTTCTGATAAGCTCGATTATGTTTAATTTATGTCGAGTTCACCTAACAATCCGTATACCGGTTTCAGGCTTTTTTGGCCCTCATCAGTACGGAGTAGTCAATTTATATTGAATCTTTTATGTGAAAAAAACCGTTTAATTCGATTTTTCTATCTATTCCACTTCACATGGCGTTTATCTTTCACTATATACTAGTCGGGCTTGCCACTCATACTGAGAAGGAATCTTTCATTTAGAAACCTATCGAGGTGGGAGATTTTCGGAGTGTTTCTTTCTGTCACTAGGTACCGCCAGTTAAAAGTTTTCTTTTCCGGCGTACCTATAGGTGTTATAGACTCGATGATGGTTTTGGTTATGTTGTGTCTCGCTTCAGCCAGAGCTCTTCGGACCTTTGGCTGGTTGACTACTCCGTACTGATGAGGGCCAAAAAAGCCTGAAACCGGTATACGGATTGTTAGGTGAACACAACATAAATTAAACATAATCGAGCTTATCAGAAAGAAACATTTGCATTCAATGTCCATTTATATGGAGGTATGCATGGATTTTCAGGTGAATATCATTCAACGTTCTGCGTGGTATTTGCCAGGACAGTAGTTTTTTTTCACCTGAGATCTACCATTTTCTGGTTCAATTTATATTGAATCTTTTATGTGAAGAAAACCGTTTAATTCGGTTTTTCTAATGTCAAAGTTGTTAACAAAAAATTGAAGGAAATTAAGTCTGGCATTTTACCCAGATTTCTCGAAAAATTTCTGAAAAACTGTTTTGTACATCAACAAGCATCACTCATCAGTAATCTTCAGCACCAAAAATATTTCAATTAGTCTTCATTTGTAGACATGGCACTCAAAAATCCGAAGTGAGGTGACGATTTTCCAGAAATTCAAAATATGCCCATTATCTCGAAAACTGTAAGATTTTTACTGAGGTGAAATTCGGATACTCTGAACAGTCATGACCTGGTCTATCACCAGTGCCAATATTGTACAAGGTTTACCGAACACCCTGTATATATATATATATATATATATATATATATATATATATATATGTATATACAGTATTTTGGATAATTCTGAAATACCGTGATCGGCAAAGATATATAATTTTTTCTAAGTTATCAATTATCTTGGAATTATACATTATGCATTTGTTCTTTCTCCCATAATACTCGTCGTTTCAATGAAAATTCCACAACAATTTTCAATAACCACCAACGTAAACTCATTGGCGACAATTGCATAACATTCATAGAACTGTAGAGTTTCCAGTGAGTATTGGAATAGATTCACCTATGGAATATTTTTTTAAAGTGGCTTCTTAGACGATATTTTTGCAGGCAGACACTGTACGCGATTGCGTAGCTCTGGTCGATTTTTTCTGAAATAAGTTCAAAATTACTACAAATACTCGTTAGAGATTGATCTCAATGATTGATATTTTATTGGCAGAGGGGTACTCTTCCGTTGTGAAATTCATCATTGAAATGAACTCAGCTTGTTTTCGTGAAATCTTTTTCTTATTATTTCTATAAGTCGTCTACAAATATCGAATATAAAAGAATGTGATTTATTGAAATCATTATTATTATTATATTCTGAACTATTGGCATCGTACAAATCGGAGCACAGTGCTTCTGGTTTCATTGTATCCGAAATAGTATTTTTCACTGGAAGGTATGAATCGAATCCAATATCTGCAGCGTATATTCCCAGTTCCTTCAATATTCACAAATTCATGCAATATTGGGTTCCATATAACTGCGACTGGAGTGAAAAACAAACGCCACCATCCGCATAAATTTCAAACTGAAAGAAGCACATTTCCAGAATCCTACTATTTGGAAATTCCCCACTAAATTAGTAAAACGCACAAAACACATATGGCAAATACAGTATCCTTACACTACCAACCCTCTTTGAACTGACATTTGTCGAAGATGTCTCACTACATATATAAAAAAATCATCCACGCTGCCATGCAAATACAACGAACAAAATAAAAACAGAAAAGCACCGGAAAAAAATTATAATTTTGAGTTATTTTTGCACGATATCTCCAAGGAAACGAAGGCACCATGCATCTCATCTACCCCAAGTTGAGTTTTTGCCTGAAATATATCAAACCATGGACACCATATCAGCAATTTCACCAAAGATTGAAAAACAGAGGCTATCAAAATCATGTTTGACGGTAAGAATACCACAACAACTGAATCATAGTAAAATTGTAAAAAAACATTTTTGTTTTATAGCTCAAAAACAAATGGTTGTCACATTTCTGTCATGAATTGATGAAGTTTTCCCAAAAAAATATTCATGTTCAATGAAGAAACGTCAACAATAACAAAACAATTAAATGTGAGGAAATCAAACCCGAAGTTTTTGTAAATTTATAAAACAAACCTCATCCCCAAGATATATATATATATATATATATATATATATATATATATATATATATATATATAAATTGTTATGATATCAAATATATGTTAACTATTAAAAGAATGAAAATTTGATAAAATGATTCTCATACATCACATGAATTCCTGCTATGGTGGTTCTACAATTTTTCTGTGCCCTTTGCATTTCTGAAACATTTAACCATCTTATGTTCGACGCACATCATCAAAAAATTTAGCAGTAGAGCTTTTCTATTAACATCAATAGGTTTCCAACTATTCATTTAGATTGCACAACATTCAATTAACAAAAAATTAAACCGACGAAAAATCAACTGAAAACCAAAGATTAAAATAAACCTGAGTCTTAATGATAATTGAGTTCCTAAACTAATGTGAGTAACTAATTTTGAGTGGGCGCCAAACAAACAATTATCGAAGATCATTATATTGATTTGTTAAAAATATAAACAGGATGTTCATAAAATCAGATGTGGAATCATCTGCGACTGAAAAAAAATTGAGAATATTTCCCTTTTCATCATTATATTACTTTGAAGAAGTAATCAAAACGCCGCTGTGCATCTCACTGCCATCATTTTAAGCTTTACCTAATTCAATTGTCTAGTTTGTTTGGCGGCAACTCAAAATTAGTTACATTAGTTTAGGAGCTCAAATATCATTGAGACCAAGGTTTATGTTATTTTTTTGTCGTTTTAATTTCTTGTTAAGAAGTTTTTATTTTTCAATTTCTTGTGGCTAAAATCTACTAATTACTACCTACTTAATTTTCGAATATTTCCAAAATCCCTACTTACCTAGCTTACTTCAACAATCAACTGTTGAATAATATGATTATCTATGTTGAAAAGGGAGAAACATTCTCAATTGAATATTGATAGAAAGATTTTTCTGTGAATTGAAAAATCCACGATTAAAATGAAGTTATTTTTTGTGAATGTTTAACAGAAAACAACTACTTCCCCGGCTAAAGCCACGCTGGACATTGAACAACATCTGATGGATATTCTGATTTTATGAACATCCTGTTTATATTTCCAACAAATCAATGATTATCTACTTAAATTATTAACATTTACAAATAATATAGCTAATTTTTTAAAATTCCGCTTAGTTGATTTCACCACTCCGTATATAATTCAATCCTTTCATAGAATGTGATTATTGTGACGGATGTGGGAGGATTTGACAATGTCAACTACATATGTGTGCCAATGTTCATAAGTGGAAATCAGTCATCCCCAATTTTTCTACCCATAGAGGTAAATCATTTCATTTCAAATTAAAATATGATCAATTATGAGGTATACCCTATCTAATGAGAAAAGAATCATCCAAATCGGAAAACCAACTACAAAGTTATGCCTGATAGAATCGCTTAACGGACCAAAATTCAGAGGGTGAACGATCAATATCCTCCATTTTGCTACCCTTAGGGATGAATTTTTCTGTTTAAATTCGAATGGAACCAATTTCGAAGTACACCTCATCCAATGAAGAAAGAATCATCGGATCCAACTGCTCTGTGGAAAGTTATGCGTGATCATACATAAAAAAAATTATACGCGTTGACTAGAGAATCTCCTCTTTTATTATTCCGTTGGTTAAAAAGCATATACAACAAAATCTACGAACAAAATTTCGACAGATAAAAATAATTTATGAGCAATAACATCCTGTATGCTAACTCAGAAACTCAAAGGAACATGACAGGGACATGTCAAATAATTTCTCATGGAAAATGATGAAATATCAAATCTGAGAACATAAAATGATTGAATAAGAATTAATAACCACTTTGTACGAATAATATTAAGTATAGAAATATAAAATGAGTTTCATAGTGTAGAATAAAAAAAGTTGCTTTTGAAAGTGTGTGAAAACAATTTCGTGCCCAAAAACAAAAATTCATGGTTGCTACTGGAGGAAGAAAACAGGGGTCGAGAAAAAGGAATTTGGGAGAAAGCGTTAGAACAATTCTCATAAGATAAATCCATCCAAATGAGCAGAAAACACAACTGTGAGAGCAATTCCAATCAATCATCCAAAAAACTATTTGAGCTAGAAACCACTCATTTGCTCTTCAAATCACATTCCACACACGACATAACC
Organism: Gonioctena quinquepunctata; assembly: GCA_018342105.1. NCBI lineage: Eukaryota > Metazoa > Arthropoda > Insecta > Coleoptera > Chrysomelidae > Gonioctena > Gonioctena quinquepunctata. The sequence continues at coordinate 273,194 of JAFIRS010001117.1, forward strand.
AACAATAAAAGGGAGCCAACGTCGGACAGGTTCACTTTCCAAAGTACTGGACACGCCAGGAGTCTTCGTGAGTGCACAAACGCAACGAACTACAGGTACTTTTTGAAAACACGAATCAATGAAGTGATATCAATACTTTTTTGGGGTCTCTGATAATATTTATCAACAGTGGTGAACTTTATTTCATACTTATAACCACTTTGTAAATGTAACCTGTAAATATTAATCCGCCCATCCATTATATTGCGCATGAGCAAGTCATGTGATGATTTTTCAAGTTCATAGTTTCAATTATATTTAATATAAATGAGATATCGCGGGAAAAGCAGTTTGAAACCTTTGAAAATATTCATTTCAATAAAAAAAACAAATTTAACCATTTTCTGTTTAGTTATTCATCATTTGATCATAACACGAACTATATTTTCATGGAACAATAATTTGACTTTGAACAAAGCAAATAGATGGCGCAACTGAACTCGGCTGAGCTGTAGAATGATTATGTCCCCATAGGCGTACCGACTGAGCTGGAATGAGGTAACAAAGGAAAGGTAAAATGGTGTTCGAGAAAGAATAAGAACAACCTAGCCGGATTTTCTATTGTTATGATGAGTATTCATTTCTAACCGACGAAACCAAAAAGGGGGAGGTTCTCTATTCGACCCGTATTTTTTTTTTCCATAATTTTTTTTTTATGTATGATCACACATAACTTTTTACTGAGGCGTCCGATTCCGATAATTCTTTTTTCAGTGGATAGGGTGTACTTCGAATTCAATCATATTCGGATTTTAAAGATGAAATCCACCCCTGAAGGTAGCGAAATGAAGGATAATGATCACTCACCCTCTGAATTCTGGTCCGTTAACCGATTCTATCAGGCATAACTTTGTACTGGGTTTTTTTATTTGGATGATTCTTTTTTTAATAGATAGGGTATACCTTATATTTGGATTTCGGAAGGAATAAGCTACCCTCACGGGTGGAAAAATAGGGGATAATTGATTTTCCACTAGTGATCATTGGCATACACATACGTTGTTGACAATGACAGATCGCTACTGACATTATTCTTGTTTCACATCCGTCAAAATCAGTATATTTTATGAGAGGATAGAATGATATACAAAGTAATGAAATAAACTAACCAGAACAACGAAAATAATTTATATTAAAACAAATAGTAAAAGTAGATAATCATATTATTTAACTGGTAATAGTTGAAGTGAGGTGGGTAAGTAAGTATTTTGGAAGTAATCAAAAAACAAGTGGGTAGTAATTGGTAGATTTTAGCCACAAAAAATTGAAAAATAAATACTTTTTAACAAAAAATTAAACCGACGAAATACGGAACTAAAAATTAAAAAATAAAAACTTTTTAACAAAAAATTGAACCGACGGAAAAATCAACTGAAAAGGAAAAAATAAAATGAACCTTCTTAGTCTAAATGATAATTGGGCTCCTAAACTAATGTAAGTAACTGATTTCGAGTCGGCGCCAAACAAACTAGCAATTGAATTAGGTGAATCGTAAAATGATGGCAGCGAGATGCACGGCTGCGTTTTGATGACTTCTTCCATAGATAATGATCTTCGATGATTGGTTTTTTGGCACCGACTTAAAATCAGTTACTTACATTAGTTTAGGAGCTCAATTATCATTTAGATTGAGAAGGTTTATTTTATTTTTTGCTTTTCATTTGATTTTTTCGTCGGTTTAATTTTTTGTTAAAAAGTTTTTCAAAGATTCAAGTGAAATTAATAATCAATCAAATAAATCGAACTTACTATCATAACAGATTGCAAAATTATTGTGATGACCAGTGGTTGATGAAATGTTAATAATAGCAATCAATCAATAAAAAACCAAATAAAATAAACAACCCACTTCATCATAATATATTATCACGGTTATTATTGAGCTTTTGATCTATATATTTTGTTTTCTCATACAAGCTTTTTTCTCTATGCAGCCTCAATTCCAGTGCACTAACGACGATAATGATATTCCATCAGGAATTCTAGTCATGTATGTTTTCGTAAAAATCAATTATTATCATCGATTCTCCCGAAGCATAATTCAGGCTGTCGAATAAAAATGTTTTCGACTCAGTGAACAAGATATGCTTCGTTTTCAGGAAAGTCGACGGGGATTGTGACAAACACTCGAATAACTCACGCCACGCCTGCAGCCCTCTACGGACATTCGCCCTCACGCTACTGGGAAGACGACTCCAAAGTCCCCCCGGCCGCCCGTAAATCCTGCAAAGATTTGGCACGCCAACTCATCGAAAATGATCCCGGAAGGAACATAAACGTAAGTCTGGGTATTTTATTACCGCTACTCTACTTGTAATTGTATTCTCGGGGTATTGTTCGTGTGGGTTCATATAATGACCGTTGCGTTTTCTGAAATCATTTGCAATTGATTGAGAAGTGGTTGATAGACCAGGACCAATCATTTTTCGAAACAAAAAAAATGCTTAGCAGTATGTGGATGGTCGAAAGATATAGGATAAATTATGAGTAAATTAAGACAAATCAAGACAACTGAATAAAAGTTCCGGTAGGGGGGTGGGGGTAGCTAAATATACGTTTTCAGGGTTGGATATTGGTTTTTCATTATTTGTGGCTGAAATATGCATGCTATTGAGAAACGTTTGATGTAAACATTGTAGATAGTTAAAAAATCTAAATCTTTTTTATTTACATTTCTCATTATAACCTCAAACATTTCATTCTGTTACTTGATTGTCCAGGTTTTCTGCAGCCCGCTCTTGGCCTATTAGGATCATAGGAATTGGTATACGAGGTCTTTGTGAGGAATGAATAAATACATGTTTCCGTGGTTTCATGAATGCAACCACTGAGGGGTTGAAAGTGGGGGTGGGAGTTTGAGTGGGGGTTCCGTTAGTTTTGAAGTTAGGGTCATTAAAATTGGAGTTTGAGGTCTTTGTTACAAATGTAGGAATACGTGTCTCAGTATTTTTGAAAATTCCATCCCTACAGGGGTGAGTGAATTTGTATTAGTCGTCACAAAAAATACAAAGTTCAACGCGGACGAAGTCGTTGGTACCAGCTAGATATAATATATATATATATATATATATATATACATATATGTATATATATATATATATATATATATATATATATATATATATATATATATATATATATATATATATATATATAATTCTACTATACGTGTGTGGCACTGAACTCCTCTTAAACGGCTGGACCGATTTGAATGAATTTTTTCTGTTTGCGCCCTGGATGGTTTAGATTCAAAAATCAGCCCGGCAGATGGCGCTGCAGTCGGTATCCTAAACGACTGGACCGATTTGAATGATTTTTTTGTATGCGTTTGGATGGCGCCCTGGATGGTTTATATTTACAAATCATCCCCCTAAATGTTAAGGGTGGTCCACCAGATTTTTTATTTTATTTTTTGAAAACATTTTTTGTTTTTATTTTATTATGATACAGCATTCAAAAATACATACAACCCTGAATTTTCACCCTTCTACGATCAACCCCAATGTTTTTGGCAAGATTTTTATTTTGTCATGACTTAGAATGAAAAAAATCATATTACTCCTGATTTTCACCTTCCTACGATCAACCCCTATTCATTTTTTTTTTATTCTATAGAAAAAATGGGATAACAGGAAAACGGGATAACGGGAATAACGGAATAACGAAAAAATGGAAAAACGGGATAACGGGATAACTGGATAATTGGATAACTGGATAACGGGATAACTGGATAACGGGATAACAGGATATCGGGATAACGGGATGACAGGATAAGGGAATAACGGGAGAAACTTTTTAGAGAATATAGAAATTTGGACAAGACAACGTCTGTCGGGTCCGCTAATATATATATATATATATATATATATATATATATATATATATATATATATATATATATATATATTATAGTTGAAGTAAGGCGGGAAAGTATCTATTTCAAGGGTAATAAAAATTACTCTATTCGAGCCACAAAAAAATTAAAAATTAATACTGTTCAACAAAAAATTAAACCGACGACAACAGAAACTGAGAAGCAAAATATAATATAAACCTTCTCGGTCTTGATAACTGAGCTCCAAATCTAATGTAAGAAACTAATTTCAAATCGGCGCCAAACAAACAATCAATGAAGATCATCAAACCACTCCAAAGAGAAGATCGAAACAATATAACAATGAAATCAACGTGGAATCTTCAGCGATAAACGATAAGATTCCAGAAGTACGCTCTCCGCGCGACCACTCGCAACGACGTGTGCCCATTCGGGTAGCCGTCTCGCTGATTTCGACTTTGAGATCACTCTGCAATTTCCGGCGGAGGGACGCGCCGCACACATCGCGGCCTTCACGTGATTAATTAGCTTGTTTGTTTGGCGCCTACTCAAAATTATTCACCTACATTGAAAGACAAAGGTTCATTTAATTTTTTTGCTTTTTGATTTCTTTCTTCGTCGATTCAATTCTTTGAGCGCTGGGTTCTGTGATGATCAAAACAAATTTATTGAAATACTTCTGACACCAATTTGTTCAAACTCCATTGGAAAGAGTTGAAGATGGCGAGAATAAAGTTACCAGACTATCCTTCCACGAAACTCAAGCAGTGAAGTGGTCCCTTTTTATGTTTGGAATCCTTAACGATACGAATACCACATATTTACTACTTATCCATCTTTACCAAAGCGGAACAATAGCCAGTACCATTTTCTGACGTGATGCATAAAACCTTTTCTTTAGGTCAAATATCCATCTTTAGTTGTGGAGGTGTATGATAATTGGTTGACCAACCTGCACCGCAGATTTCTCTTCCTTATGCCAGCGTTCTTACAAAACTTCTTTTGTCGATCAAGAAAATGTTTCATTCTTCAATACTTATTCTACGATCGCAATAACTCATATTGAGATGAACACAGTTATAAAATATATACTCAGCCGACATGGCTTTCACGAATTTCTCCGTTATTTGCCATATCACGAAACCACATATATTCAGTTCGGGTGAAATCTGATCAAGAATAACAAAATCTACCGTCGTTTCCCAGATATCGATTTCGAGTCGCATCAGGCTTGAAACTCAGAAATTCAAACTTGGTATACCTAAGAATCGCCCTTTTGAATATATGAATTTCATACATAAAGTTCAGATCCCTTGAGATGAATTTTGAGGTGAATAGGATACTTATAATAAGAAAGGTATGTTATCTCGAGGCCATCATAATAAATTTACATTTTGAAAGCTATATGCGCCGAATTTCAAATATCCGATTTTTCTCTTTAACCCAAGCAATTGGGATATACAAAGGGGCTTTTGCAACGAAAGGTCAAGCAGAGTTTTAATTCGCTACATTTTATCAACTTGATGTGCTCATTGATATTCCAAGTTTGCGACCTTGAGCGACCGCCCCTCGCGCCGCCAAATTAGAAAAATGGTACCTGAAACCAGTTTTCCAAGAATTTCTTCTCTTCAGCACTACCTAGGTTGGGAAGAGTTGATAAGAAGTTATAGAACATGAAAATTTTTTGAAGAATATTTTCCAATCAGATGAATAGTCCACAGCGCAGTCAAGCTCAGGAAATTTCTACAATTCGCATAGCAAATTTCTTTCGAGAATATCCAGGGAACACCAATTGTTACAAAATCGCTTTTTCTTGATTTTTCAACGCCTGGGTAACATAAAAAAATCTCCAGGCATTCATCAAATTCATATAGGCGAAGTAAAAATTCGGTTGGATAATGTTTTCGTTTCCATTCAATGATTTAATATTACAATATTTTTTCGACAGGTATCCAATAAACGCAGCAACCAAAAGTAGAATAAAAAATTATAATTTAAAAATGAAAAAACGAATTCCTGAAAAGGGAACTTAAAAAAAATTTAAACAAGATGACCAGAAAATATTGTCAGAAAATTATGTTTCAAGAGGTTAACTATTTTAATACTGTAAAAAATCTCACGCATTCGGAGGCAACTTCTTCAATTTGAAATGAAGATACATGATTGCCTTCGGCTGCATGAGATTGTTTACAGTATTAGATTTACCTATCGAAACATAATTTTCTGACAATATTTTCTGGTCATCTTGTTTCCATCTTTTCAAGTTCACTTTTTACGCAGTCGGGTTTATATATTTTTAAATTACCTTTTTGTACTTCATATCGAGGATTTTTCACAATATGGCGTTTGGTTCTCGCCATTTCGAATTTTGTCACAATATGGCGTCTGGTTGTCGCCATATTGAATTTTGATTATAAAGAAAATAAATTTCTCTATTTAAATTTATAAGAATTTCATTTTTATGTTGAAGAACTCAATCGGTATTGAAAGACAAGAAGAGAAATTGAGTTTTCTGTAATATTTTCAATTATTATCAGTTGTAAATTCCCAAAATTACGTGAATAAATTAATATGGATGTACTCACACTCTACGAATAGTGAAAATAACTCAATTTTTCATGTATTTTTGCATAGTTCTATCATAAACGAACAGAGATTTTCCCAATAAAATAATCTATAAAATAAACTGATTCTCTTGATTTTAATAATATCATACCTATTACTATCGATTTGTCTTATATTTTTTTCTTTCGTAGCTGCACAATCCAAACAGGAAACATTCTGAATGAGATCTTCATCGACTGTCATTCCACACGATGCATATGGCCGGTCCGAGTCCCAACAGTATCGTGACGTCACGCTACCAAAATGCCATTCCAGCGAACGGAGAATTTATCGATTTTTGAAGTCATTTTCAACGAAAAATGGATGACGAAATGTTTTTTTTTCAATTGGAATCATTGATTTTAGTGATCAATCTCTGTAATAAAAGTGGTTTTATACTGATCATGTCCCAACCTAATTATGGCCCGATTCGATTCAAAATTAGTATATCGGGGTTTTTGGGGTCGGAGATTATGAATTTAGAAAATTGATTTTCAGTCAAAATTCATAAATTGAAGATGCCAACTTCAAGTTGGGGCGTACTCAAGTACTCAAAAGCACAAAATAAAATGATTAATAAAAAACCTTTTTGAAGACAAGCTTTTATTCAATTGCACTGAAAAGTAAAGAATAATTACTTTGGATGTGTGACGTAGGTTTCTCCGTGAGTTATAGATGACAAGTCTTGTCGCGCAAAGTTTTCAGTTTGAATACAAAAGCGATAACCTACGTCACACATTCAAAGCAATTATTTTTACTTTTCAGTGCATTTGTATGAAATCTTGTCTTTAAAAAGATTTTTCATCAATTATTTCATTTTTCGTCGGTTGAAAATGATTCCTATAAACTAAAACAGTAAAATCCTATAACTAAAACTTTTACGTGAAAAAAGAACTGAATGAAGAAAGAAGGTGTGTTCAAAAAGAAACGTAAAGTTTGAACACAGAAGAGTTTTAGGATGCTTCTTGAACATATTGGTAGAAGAGTCTGAGTGATTATTACATACGAAATCATAAGAATCATTTGATCTCATCAAAAGAGAGTTATAGTAGCAATTGCTACTCGAAGCTCTCATGTGGAAGATTAGTCTATTACTTGTTATGGGGGTACTGCAATTAATTGAATACTGAGAGATTATATGGTTAGCGATAATTAATCGTTCGAGTTTGTTAAATCTGAGGTTCTCATCATAACCTTCGAAATGCGGCTAGCGAAAATATCTGTAATTTAGATGTTTATCAATATTTTTCTGGACATAGTCAATACGTAAGATGTATTTGCCTCAAACAGGGTTCCATATAATGCATTTCAATTCCAATATAGGTATTACCATAGAGTTATACACTGTTTTAACATATAGTTGAATTTCAAATAAAAAATTTTGGCATTTCTCAGGATGAAGCCGACAGCCTTCAATGTCTTCCTAACGATGACTTCAACATGGCTACCAAACGGGAGTTTCCCATCCAGGATGACCCCTATGTCCTTTACTTCATTTTCAGATTATAGAATCTGTTCATTTATATGAATATTTGTTGTCAAAGAAGTTGAACTCCTTGATAAGAAAATTTGGGAACATTTCTGTATATTGAGAACGAGCCTATTAGTTGTGAGGTATTTTGAAAAACAATTTAGATCATTCTGAAGGTCTGAGTAGCCCACGTTGTCGTTGATTCCTTTGTAAATTTTCAGATCATCCACGTATGATAATAATTCAGATGCAATCAAATATTTTTCTGTCACTTAGAAAAAATACTGAGTAGTAAGGGACCTCTGTGTGATACTTGTGGTACACCTGAGGTAAATGATGTAATGCGATTGAGAGTTATTCAAGGCAATAAATTGATATCTGTCAGGAATATTGGAGTTAAGAAGCCTTAATAGATTGCCATGTATACCAATATTTCCAAGTTTCGTCATCAGAGTTTTATGATGTACTTTATCGAATGCCTTGGAAAAGTCGGTGTACACCGCACACATTGAAACCCCATGTTCCATGGAGTTGTGAATGTTTTGAACAAACGGGAAGAGATGAGTAGTGACACATCTCTCCTTGTTCAAGTGTAATGTTATGAAATTACAAATTTTATTCCATATTGGTAGGAAAAATTGGGACAATTAAACTGACACACAAACAGAGGATCTGAGTTGATTATAACCAAAAAAAAACCTTTGTAGAAACAAGCTTTCATGTAAGCCGTCTACTAAAACGTATAAAATGAGTTCAAGTCGTCGCTGACAATATTTAATCATTCATGTTGAATGATTTGGTTTCAAAAAGTTTGTCGCACAAAATGTACATGAAAGTAGGTACCAATTAATTAGATTGGCAGTGATTGGTTGGTAAGTAGGAACTTGCCAAAGTATTTTATTTTCACAAAGCTTTCATGAAACTAGGTACAATGATTGGTTGGTGAGTAACAACTTGTCGAAGTATTAATTTTATTGCAATTCGCGCGACACTCTTTTTGAAACCAAATAATTGAATAATTGCCAGCGATGACTTGAACTCATTCCATACATTTTAAACACGGCTTAAATGAAAGCTTGTCTTGCAAAAAGTTTGTTTTGGTTATTCTATTGTTTGATTTTAAGTTGGTTTGCCTTAATCTTTTCATTTCTAATAGAGCAGAGTTATCACAAGGTCTTTCCCCTGTAAGTTTTGAGTCGAAAAAAATCATGATCTCCGACCCCAAAACCTCCCACACCAATTTTGAATAGGGTTGACCATAACAACAAAACTCGTACGCCATCCTGAACTCGCCCTCTTGAATTAATAGATTTTGACAAAAAATTCCCAATGTGCAAACCTGAAAACTCCCACATACCATTTGAATAAAATATTACCATAATCAGAAAACTGGTACCCCACCTTGGTGCCGCCATTTTGAATAACGAATTTCAACAAAAAAATCAAAATCTCCGACACTGAAAACCCCCGCATACCGATTTTGAATCGAATCCGACCATAATCACAAAACTCGTCCTTCATTTCGGGGCCGCCATCTTGAATTCATGAATTTTGACAAAAATTGCATAATCTCCGATCACGAAAACCCCAATATACCAATTTGAATAAAATCGGATCATAATCTCAGAACTTTTTCGCCATTTTGGAGCCGCTATCTTGAATTTATGAATTTTGAAAAAAAAAACTATAATCTCCTAACCCGAAAACCCTACATACCAATTTTGAATCGACTTGGACCATAATCACAAAATTTCCGCATCTTGGAGCCGGCATTTAATTATGATTTTAGAATTCTAATCTCACCCCAAAAACAAAAACACTATAATTACAAAATTTGTACGCCATCTTGGAGCGGCCATTTCAAATTTATGAATTTTAGGAATTCATAATCTCCGACCCCAAAAATCAAATAAGACCATAATAACAAATCTTGTCCGCCATCTTGGAGTCACTATTTTGTTTTTTTCTCTAACAAAAATTCCATAATGCATTGTTACCGGAATTATGAATACCTGCCAAGTCGGTCAAAATTCATTTGCAAGATTTGAACAAAACTAACAAACGAACGAACTAACTAACTAACAAACAAGTGAAACTAAATAAAAGCTTGTAACTATCATTAAATATTCCAAAATGAGAATTCTTTATTCGACGACTGAATTAGACAAAAGTCCAGTATACAATATTGAATGAAAGTGTTTGGCGAGTTGATATTCCTCTCCTATTCGTATTGTGAAAATGAAACATTCCACATGCAATTTGATCATAATATCATGAGAAAAGAGCGGCAACACTGCCTGGTCTGTATACGTAGATTAAATGTCGGAAATTGTATGTGATGGCTTGAGAACGCGCTAAAATATAATGGGCTTGTGAACGTGACATAAACTATACAATTATAATTTTTCTCACTTTTTTCACCCCTCTCAGTTCCAGTTATTTTTGGAGATTGTAATGACTGTAGAACACCAAAATGTTTGTTGAAATCATGAGTATTTCAGTGGGTCTGTGGTGGTCTGAATACTATGATGGTCTGACAACATGGGTTGAATATATATATATATATATATATTTATATATATATATATATATATATGTATATATATATATATATATATATATATATATATGAAAGAGAGTAATAGTGAGGGGACTGTTAAAAACAAAGTAGAAGTTATTCAATGGACATAGCCCTCAGAGAGAAGTGTAAACCGTAGACACGTGTTTCGGGCTCTCGGCCCTCATCAGTACGGTGTTGTTCATCTTTGCACTTCTCCACCGTACTGATGAGGGCCGAGAGCCCGAAACACGTGTCTACGGTTAACACTTCTCTCTGAGGGCTATGTCCATTAAATGTCTTCTACTATAAATATATATATATATAAATATTTATATATATATATAAATATTCAGATATTTAAATATATATATATATATATATATATATATATATATATATAAATTTAAATTTTATATATATATATATATATATATATATATATATATATATATATATATATATATATATATATATATTTTTTTCTTTCCGTAGTTTCTTGGGTTATTGGATTAGACAATTATTGAGACATTTATATTGGTAAAGACGTTTCGTCCCGGGCCTGATACTTCTTCAGTTTCATTTATTTCATGTCAGGTATATAATTCTGGGGGACATGTAGAGGTCGATTTATAATAAAATTAATTTTCCTTGTTTTTCTTAGGAATTTTTCCACATAATGGAGGCGTATCAACATGTTTCATGTGCACGTTGTTTCAATAAGTTATAGAAACAATTAATTTTAATATAAATCGACCTCTACATGTCACTCAGAATCATATACCTAACATAAAATAAATGAAACTGGAGAAGTCCCAGGCCCGGGACGGAACGTCTTTACCAATATAAATGTCTCAATAATTGTCGAATCCAATAACCCAAGAAACTACGGAAAAAAAATACAGGAAGGATTCAAGAAAACTATTTCAAATATATATATATATATATATATATATATATATTTGAAATAATTATATATATATATATATATATATATATATATACCGCTTATGAATCCAAACCAAATTTAACGAACTCAGACCCGGCGTCGGGCTTGACAAGGTTTTGTTATGTAGAACTGTCTAGGAGGGTTGTGACACATACGGGACAAAATAATGGCCGGGTTCGAAAAAGCGGTGAAATGGAGATTTTCATACTGATTAAGTTCCATCACTGAGAGTGAAGGCCGAAGATGTATTTGGTATATAATGTCATGCATTTCACCGACGAATACCAACCCGAAATTTGGCAGCTGCGCCGTTTATGTATTGACGAAGTTTTAACAGCAAGTTTAACCATATTGTCGATATATTGTAATTTTGGATTATTTGAGGACACTTTCATTTATGGACAAGTTCTTTCAAACTTGTTATGTGGGAGTTCTTAGGATTGTTGATGACGGACGAGTTTTTTTATTACGGCCTGATTCTATTCAAAATGGTTTTTGTGGTCGGAGATTATGATCTTTTTGTGAAAATTCATGAATTCAAGATGGCGGGCGCGTTTTGTGATCATGGTCTGATTCTATTTGTAATTGGTGTGTAGGGATTTCTGGGGTCAGAGACTAGGAGTTTTGTTTTAATCATAAATTCAAGATGATGGACATGTTTTGTGATTATGGTCCGACTATATACAGAATTGGTATGTGGGGGTTTTCGGGGTCGGATATTATAAATTATCAACATTCACAAATTCAAGATGGCGGACGAGTTTTGTAAGTAGGGTGGGACATGAAATATTTTTATTGAATATTTGGAATCTACGTATAAGCTTTTTTTTCTTTGTTTCACGCTCCTCCATCACCTTGGAGAGAAAGCGTGACGTAACAGTACTGTTGGGCCCGTTGATCCTCTCTCCTGCAGTAGGCAGTGAGCATGCTACTGCTAATATTGTGAAGTGTTTATTGTTCGCGTCGTTATCAATATTCGTACTGTTATTTCGACTTCCTACTCCAAAAACGAGTTATCAATGGCGTTATGGGCATGGTTGTGAGAATTCAACAAAAAAAACCGCAAAAATTCCATTTTATGCGTGCCCTTCCAAGAAAAAACGAAAATAAGTGGTTTTGTGTTGCTTGTTGCAAGTACATACCAACAAAAACACAATTGTTTTACTGCGAGGATTATTTCACTTTGCAGGATGATATGGATAACTAAATACAGTATTTATTGACGAGTACTGCAAAAATAATTAAAAAAGGCGTTCTGCCCCATATTTTCAATGAGCATTCACAATGAGCTGCTTGATGAAAATTTGAGGCTGTAACTCGACCATATTGTGACTCATGCCTCAATGAACAGTCGTTCTGAGACCTACCCGAAAGTTCTGCTAATTCACACAATTTTCGATTTTTTCAATTCTTTCTGTAAAATTGGGAAATTTGGCATTTTTTTTTTAATTGGTGATTCTTTCCTTAACCCTTGAGTGAACGGCTGAAAAAATATACCTAGAAAGGACGGGTTGGGTCTGAGATACACACATTTTTTGATATATTTTTACTTTTTTCAATAAATTGAATTGATACTGTTCATGCAAAATTATGTTAATTGTAACTCTCACTATTAACCAAAACAAGTATTTCGAAATATCTCATGTTATATATATATATATATATATATATATATATATATATATATATATATATATATATATATATATATATATATATATTATATATATATAGAGAATGCAGCATAAAAAAAATCATAAATATATACAAGGTTGAAGAAAATTATGTCTCTCAAGGATTCAGAACGTTAATTTCGAGCGCAGTCTGGGCACGTATGCTTGGAATGCTCCATTCAAATCATTTTTTCGCTAATGTGGCAGAAAAATCTTGTTTTGCGATTTGGGCAGAAGGCACATCTTTGATATGTTCCTTCTGGTGGTTCTGCTTGCTCAACCAAACTCTGTCCACTAAACTTCGCAGCTTTTAGCCTTACATCTCTCGATATATGTTTGTCAATAGCTCTTCTCTTAAGCTGTTCCGTAACTCAACCTATTCCTAGTTCTTTCAGGTATTTTCTCCTTCCTGTTTTTGTGATAACCATATTCTTATTGTTGGTACTATATATTATGAACGAATTTATTGCACTGATGTTTAGCAAGGAATAAAATATTGTCATTGGCCATCTCCTGGTGTTTCTTGATACATCGTATGATGCCACCAATTGATCCACACAATCTACCCCCGCTTTTGTCAGATTATACAGGGTGATCATTTCTGGCTTATTTTCGTCTCCAGTACTTTCGTCGATCTTATCCCATGATGCATGGTCGACAGTAATACAACTTTTTTTTTTTTTCGGTTTATAAGATACTAAAGTCATGTCTTTGGTGAAAGCAAACATACCAGTTTCAGCAGGTCTTGGCACTGTTAGGAATTCTGGTGGAATTTCCACTTTATTCTTGCGTAGAGTTCCCAGGAGAGTCAATTTATGATCAGTCAGTAGTCATTGTGCTAACGGGATAGAGGTGAACCAATTATCCATCGTGATATTTCTTTTGCTATCATGGATTCGTTCCGTCATTCTGACAACAACATCAAGAGATTTATTGCTCACTTGGTACGGTTCAGCTGGTTGAGTTCCTGTATACACTTCCATGTTGAACGTATGAAACATTCTAGCATCTACAAGCGAATATACTTATATTCCGTATCTTGCGGGTTCATAAGGTATGTACATTCGGAAGGCACATCGGCCACGGAAGGCGTATTCTCCGGGCGAGTAATGATTTCTGAATTTTCCATTCACTTCCTCAAATAAATCCCTAATAGGAGCAAGATTGTCGGTTTTCTTTCTCTCTTCACGAGTATCGACATCGTCAAAGTGTAACCATCTTATCAAAAAGCGGAATCTTCTTTTAGCCATAACCGCCGCAAATATCTCCAGACCAGTACCATCTAATGCCCATAATTCGTAAACAGTGGTTCGACCTCCTCTTTGGACACCAGCTCAATATAACAAGCATTAGTGCTTTGATTTCCGTTATATCAGTGTTACGTATGTCGTATTTATCTTTATATAAATGAGCTACTTTGTCAATAAATTGATTGGTATATTCAACTATTTTCTGTAGTATGTTACCGAAAAGAATAGTTCCCAGGTTTCCAGTGCAGTTTTTGAGTTTTTTGCTCCGCCAATAAGACCTGGTAGTTTTTTTATCAGATTAGTTCTAACAGATTTATCAGATTAGTTCTAACATTTTTTGGAAAGCAGCATTTATTCCATCGAAACCATCTTTTCCATAATAAGACAGGTGACGATGTGTACCACGACGTTGATCCATATCAACAATCATCTCCTCCTCTTCATCGTCCATATTCAGTTCCTGTTCTGAATCTGTATCATGACTACTCATAATGTCTGTTCCATCCTCCATCATCTCCATATCATGCGTCTCAGAATCATCGTCAGAATTGACTCCTCCGTCACTCAAAACTATATATACATTTCATCGAAATCAGTTTGAAAAAAATATTACCACAAAGGCACGGGTTGGGACTGATATACACGGATCGTCTGAATTAGTGGGAACTAAAAGTGCAATCGGAACAAACTTCTCAGGATATATAGCTCGACTGAAGATATGAAGGTACTGTAGAAGACGGCAATCGAGTGAGCCGCGTTTGAGAGGGGAGCGCTCGAACGTGATAGGCTGTGTATGTAAGACCCAACCCGTGCACTCAAGGGTTAATGCATATTCACACATTGAATCACCAATTTAAAAAAATTTTTGCTAAATTTCCCAATTTTACAGTAGCTTACAAAAACACATCAACCCTAACCAAAATATTTTCAAACTAAAGGATGAAGATCCTCCTTTGGAACAATCTAATGTAGTATATTGCATCCCATGTTCACAATGTGATAAAACATATTTTGGTCGAACTAAAAGAAAACTTGAAGACCGCCTTTGCTTTCATATAAGTGACATAAGAAATCTCAAAAAACTTGCACTTCAGCTGAACATACTTTTTCAAAAGATCACAAGCCTGATTATGAAAATGTGACCATATTGGAGCATGAATCCAACATAGAAAACGCACATTTTCAGAAATGAATTGTATATTCAATGAACCTGAGTCTATGAATTCCAAAACTGATATTGACAGTCTAAGTATAATTTACTTTTATCTATTGAGCGTTCCTACAAAACATTGTGACAGTTTACAAAATTCCTCAGAATTCTAACATTTGACATTGGTACACCTGTTTCCCAATTCTGTCAACCCACATCACAGTTGGCAGCATTGCGATTGTTTCATTTACTTGTTCCATCATTTCATGCCATTCCCGCACATTTCTGACTTTTAGTGGTTAGGCTTTGAATAAAAAAGTTTTTTTCTCATATCAAATGATTATTTTACAAATAAAACTAATATTTTTCCTTTTTAACAATGTATAGTTACCATACTGAAATTGAATGTTGTCTACATTAGTGCTACATGTCTGTGAAAAGCATTGCTTTCTCTAAACCCTAATTTTCTTGAGTAAATAATAATTTTCATTCATTATGAATTGTACTGTAATATAACAATTGTAGGGTTCCTGAAGAAGAACCAATGAAAATTCGAAAGCTTGAACAGAAACAAGAGTTCACTTTACTTCAGCCATATTGACTGCATACCCGAATATTACCCCGATTTATATATATGTATATATATAAATATACATCCAATTGTAATATATTGAGTTCAAGTATGAATAATATTCTTCTTTCTGGAAAATTCCTGAATAGGGAAACCTCGAACACCACAACTGGCGACGACTGAATAGTGAAAAAAAAATTGATTTGTTTCTGCAGACCCACTGCATTTGATTGTTGCATTTCATCCACGAATATTTCCGAATTCATCCAGCCTGTTTGGGAAACTGATCTCATAGTTCTCCATGGTGCCCCATTTATCATCCTATCGTGAAAATACATCCGAAAAAAACCGAGCACTGATTAGCGGTAGTATCAACTAGTACCCTCCCTCCTTCAGTTATTCCGTTCACTCCGCAATCTAAGCTACATCTCTCAATGTCAGACGATGATTTTCATTTCTGAAACCCCTCATCCATTTTTTCCTGTCAATTTTCCAACTCTCACGCATCTTAATATCATTTGTTTTTGCCATTTCATAGGCCAGCTGCCTGTATTCAATCAGAGGTAGTCCATAGAACAAACACTTTATAATTTTTGCCACAAACAATTTTTATATAGTTTCAACTTTTTATCTTCCTACACCTCAGTGAATATATGAACATCAAAGCGTGTTACAATAGAAATCGGTTTCTCGGCGAGATTATGTTCTTTAACATATCTGTTGTGTTTGGTAAGGTGTACAATTCATGTTACCAACCTCTCTCAGTGAGTATTGCTTCAGTCTGCATTCTCAAACCCATGTGAATTATAGGTTAATTTGAGGGTTGATTTCAATTTGGCGATCGCTCGGCCACCGTCAGTTTCAATTCAATAATAACAAATCAGGCGGTCATCATATTTATATTAAAATGATATGGCTGGTACATTACATGCACAGGATGAATTGAGTCAGTTGAGAATGAGAGCAGTGAAGTCTATTCCATTTACTATTTCCGGTTTCAAATGTGTCACATAAAGTAGATAATATTTCGTTCTTTTGAAGCCATCTCGTTTCGGAACTGAATCCATCGTAGGTATGAAATCAATCATTTGACAAATAACATTTGTCCACCAGTTATAATCAGAATGGTCAATGTCATCATATCTCACTCGTAATGGAAATATTTCAATACTTCCAGTTAATTCCAAGGTTATTCGTTGTACATGTAACACATCAGTAGCAAGCCAAATTTCATTGCAAATGAAAAATGTTGTTTTTGAAAATAGCTCAACGAAAATACTCATACAATGGTTGTTGGTCGGATATCCATCAGAAAACAATTACTCTCATGGCCAATGTCTCGACGACCGATGGAAAAACGTACAAAGGTTACTGTACAGAAGTTTGTTGCAAAATTGATGAATTTCAACCACTTTCCACGGATTGACCACCTAGAGACCAGTTTGCCTCCCATCAGTATTAACCTATCGAACAAGGCGGCTTCAGAAAAGGATCGAGTGAAACCGACCACATACAGGCGCAGTGCCTGTATGTGGTCGGTTGTAATATGTCGGGGATAATACCCCAAATACAATGTCCCTTTGCACCTCGCATTCACAGACTTTGAAGAAGCATTTGATACTATGGACATAGCGAGGATTGACTCGATTACCAGTTGAAAAGAGCAGTTGGAGAATGCGACACGATATCACCAAATCTCTCTACGATGACCACTCAAAACTTTCAACTAGGTACAGAAAGGTGTTAACATCGATGGGACTCTCTTGAGTCTTTCGCGCTTTGCGAATGACAATATGCTGATGAGCAATGATCCTGGAAAACGTAGAAAAATATGTCTACCTGGGTCACATTATGAAGATCCTTGAAGACATTTAGACGGCCAGAAGAATTGTAAAGAATAACTGAAAATGATGATAACGTTGGCTGGCTCATCTGAGTACCTAAGTTGGCAACCTAATGACTGTATCTTCTCATATGAATCGTTCTCATAACTCTATATTTTATTATGTCCATCAAATTCCTCCCATTATATATATATATATATATATATATATATATATATTATATATTATATATATATATATATATATATATATATATATATATAAACAGTGCGTTCATGAAGTGTGGAAACGCTTCATTATCTCACGAGTTAATCATTTCCGGAGGTAAAGCTCGGATAGGTAGATTTTGTAATTCAGTTCTCCAACTTAAAAAAAATAATTTTCTCCCCACCTTACAAGATATGACGCCATCGATATTTTTTTAATTTCGAAGGGTTTTTCTTATATCAAAAAAAGAAAGATCTTATTATTCTGAGTTCAACCATACCACATACGTCATATGTTACAGTATACTGAGTATACAGGAAACCAGTGTTCATATTACTTAACATTAATTTGATTATTTATTTTGCAATGAAAATATTATAAGTAAGTAGTAAAAATGAACAAATAACAAATTCACAACAAATGCTTGAACTGAACTCCTTGGATTAGTTGACAATATCCAAGACGTCTGATGGATTCGTGGGTTGCGTTTGACAACATCTCTGGTGTAATTCGTTGAATTTCAGTTTGAATTATCTCTCTAATGTCTTTCAAATTGGTAGGTCGCTCCATGTACACTTCATTCTCCGAATGATTTCAGAGGAAAAAGTCCATGGGGGTTGAATCTGGGAACCTAGCAGGCCATTCAATCTGACCGCGTCGTCCAACTGAAATTTCCTGTTGACCAATAACGACAATTTTGCGTATTCACGGTAACGTTTATACAAATAGTTGATTCGTCTGAAAATGAGACATTGAATTCAAAGCCATTATTCTGATAACACACTTCCTGCATAATTTCCCAAAACCCCAAGCGTCTAACGAAGTGGCATCCATCAAGTTCATGTATAAGTTATACTTTATATGGGTGTAATTTGGCTTATCTTAGAATTTCCTGCACAGCACAACGACAGATCTCAGTATTGTGAGATAAAGTTTTAATTGAACAATGAAGATTCTCTTCAATTCCAAATAATTGAGTGTCCTCGGCAACGGTTGGCCTGCCACTTTCAGGCTCATTCCTGACATTGCCATTTTCATTTAAGTAATATTTTGCTTAACGTCGATTTGCTTATTGGTTCTCGATCAGGATAAATTGTGTCGTTCCGCATTCCTATAAACACAATTTTAGTATCATGAAGTTGAAGTGGAGGTTTCATCTCTAGGTTAATATTAATAAAATAAATGTATTTCAATATAAAAACCCTTTATTCATGGTGCGGCCACGCCTCCTTAATTAACATAATTAGTTTCACTACAATGTTCATTTACTTTATCAGCATTAGTCTTGACTTCATAACAAGCTCTTATGCTTGGAGATATTTGTTATGAATATGCTAACCATAGTTGAAGATTATCGTCAAAGTGTACAGCTGATGTTTCCTTTTTGAGGTTTCGGACGTTTACTTGTTTGAAGCCTCCGTTAGCAAAAGTAGTTTCTAGAAGAAAGAATGTGAATGACCCTTCACCCCAAGCAAAATTCTTATATCTTGATGATATAACTGTTTTTCCTCTTTCTTGCAGTCTATTTAATAAACATTGTCTTGGATCAGTTCTGTCCCGTACATAGTAGCATATGTCAAGAAACTGAAGGGTGATCCAAAGTACGGAAGTCTCTCCCCTATCATATTCAATTTATCAGTATTTACCCTGCAGGCATTCTTTCATATGATTCAGAACACAGAAATCTGCAGTCAACTGATATAATGTAGTGTTTCACTACCATACTAATGAAAGGAGAGTGATTTGGCCGAGTTTTCCGCTTCAAATCAGGTTGGTTGAAACCATAAGTTTAATGAAATTGGGAATTTTTTTTATTTTTTTTTTGTATCATTTAATTTTAAAATTTTCAATCTCTAGTGTAAAACATTAAAAAACCAGAAGATGTTCAAGCTCAGTTACGAAGCACTTTTCAGCCCCAAAATACTCAACAAAATGAATATTGAAAATGGAGTCATATAGTCTTATAAATAGGAGAGTTGGGTTCAATGAGATGACTTAATGCAAATCTGAGAATGAATTTTGTTGAATAATGAATAATGATATCAATGAAGTAATTCATTGGAAAACTGAATCAATTGATCTGTTATTGGACATTCTCGAACATGCATCTCTCAAATCCCGAAAGTTATATATTGGTAATTTGGTTCGTATCGTCAAAACGGAATCCTTATTTGACTCTCTGGGTGCGTCGAACCTCCAAATTCAATCTATAGGCAACTAATGAAATTCTATGGCTTCCAGGTCTCCAGGTGAAAATCAGATTTTCGTGTTACGCATTTCCATAATATTTCAATAAATGTGGATAGAACATCATACAGATATGGTAGAAATTTGCCACGACATACAATTTTCAATGTGTTTGGATGTTGAATGGTGTCTTAGTCCATCAGCACAAAATATAACAAATGCGCGAGGGGAATCAATTAGTGAACTGGAGCACTTTCGAATTGTTCCCACTTCTGGCACGTAAGTACCAGGGGCACAGTGGTACAGTTGATTATGTGATTATTCATTGTTATATTTTGTGCTGGTCGACCATAGACACCATCCAACAACCAAACACTTTGGAAATCGTATATTGCGCCAAATTTTTCCCACATCTGTATAAACCTGTAGAGTCCAGTTTCACAAGAAATAAAATAATTAATAAAAAATCTTTATAAAGGGAAGCTTTCATTCAAATGCACTGAAAAGTGAAAAGTAATTGCTTTGGATGTGGGACGTAGGTTTTTCCGTGAGTTATAGATTGTTACGCAAAGTTTTCAGTTCGAATACAAAAGCGACAAGCTTTTTGGTACTCAAGTACGCCTCAATCTATGCATTTTTGTTGAAGCATCGTTATTATGAGGCCTTTTTTCTGTGAGTTCTGAGCTATCTGGTCCCTCAAAAAGGAGACCATCCGAAGATCATTTCATCCGCCATCTTGGAGCTGTCATCTTCAATTTATGAAAAAAGCGATAATCTCCGACTGAATTCATAATCTCCGACCTCAAAAAGCCTTGTCATACCAATTTTTAATCGAATCGAGCCATGATTACAAAACTCGTCCGCCATCTTGATCTAGGAATTTTGATGTGGAATTCATGATTTCCGACTCCGAAAACCCCAATTAACCAATTTTGAATAGAATCAGCCCATAAACACAGAGACCATTGTGATTTTATGAATTTTAAAGCAAAATTCATGATCTTCGTCCCTGAAGACCCCACATACCAATTTTGAATCGATTCGGATCATAAACCTAAATCTCGTCCACCATCTTGGAGCGCCATTTTGTTTTTTTCTATAACCAAAACTCCATGAGCCGCCATCCCAATTTCATAAATTTGGACAAAAAATTCATAATCTCCGACTCCGAAGACCCCTACATACGAATTTTGTATAGAATCGGACCATTATCACAAAACTCCTTCGCCATTCTGGAGCCGCCATCCTTAATCATGAATTTTGACAAGAAATTCTTAATCCCGTCGCCGAAAACCTCATAATACCAATTTTAATCGAATCGTACCATAATTACAAAAACACGTCCGCCATCTTGGAGCCGTCATTCTGTTTTTTCTCTTACAAATTTCATAACTTGGATTATGAACACCCGCTGAATTTTGGATCAATCGAAGGCTCCAGAAATGGATTACAAATTTTTAACCGGAAACAATGACAGAATGACATACGAACGAAGCAAGTTTAATAAAAGCTTGTAAAAACAATGGAAAGAATGGAACTTATTAACTACAATAAGGAGGGTGCTGAGTAGCGAAATTCAACCAAACATTAAAATCGAATTTTATGTAAAAATTTTGTTTCATCTTCCAAATATAGTAGATCGTTGCCCATTGTTCATGAACGTACGGGGCTCAAGTTTCAGTAGCAACACCCAATTATGGTATTGAACTTCTGAAGACTGATTGAATATTCTAGCATCGTTGTTCTGAGAAACCACGTAATGGAGACCAGCAATATTCAGAGACATCTGGAGCAACACATTCTGGTTGGAATAATGAAACTGCTACAAGACTCCAAAATTGCTGCGTTTCTCATAACAACTTGTTGTTACCCCCTGGATGGTGTTAGCAATATTAAAATGAAGTACAGTTAGGTAAAAATTGTGAGGAATCTCAGAAAGGTCATGTTATGAGATTAACTGAAATTAGACCATCATGGTTTTGGAATTAACTGCCGTCCAGCGAATAATCGTCTAGTTGGATTTGCTCACAATAAGTGGATGATGAAATGAAACTGGTGAGTCTGCGATGATAGTGTTACACGTATGAGTGGGTACGCCCATGCATTATTGGTCATAAACAAGACAGACGTTGTTTATATTGAAGCGGCCGTTGACCGATGACGTCAGTGAACATTTTCGAGGAATGGGCACTTTTCTGGAGAATTCGGCCGTGCTATATATAAGCAGGTCACACGGAGTAGTCAGTTAAATAGTTCATTCATTGATGTCAAATGTGTAATAAGTACTACAGTACAGTGTGAATACCCCAGTCATCTTAGTCAAAATTAGGTAAGAATCTCGGAATTTGAGATACCCAGCTGAATATTTGTATAAACCTATATTTTGGCATTCTAAAAGTTGTCTCGAAACCTACATATGCTAGGGTGTACGCGTCTATTAAAATTTGAGGTCAAAGGTCACAAAAATCGATTTTTTGCATATTTTTTGCAAATATCTCATTTCCTATGGGTTTTTTGCTATTTGTATTCATTATCAATATTGTAGAGAATTAAATTCTCTACAACTTTTGTGTCAAAAATTTTTTATACGTTGAATCGTTTTCGAGATAGAGGGCGGAGAGCGCGCGCTTAGAGCATAATGTAAGGTCAACCGGTATAGTCCCGGTCAAAACACGCTATATAAAGTTTATTAATCATTGATAAATAAATAATTATTTGTTATCAACTATTACATTATATTCAATAATTTTTTACATCAATTATTCAATAATATTCAATAATACTTACAACCGAACCAAAGAACATCTTGATGCTGTGCGCAAAATGCTGCAATATTTTCACGCCAGTGGTCACTTCTTATATGCAAAATCTGCTCACTTATATCTGCAAGATATGCTCAAGTTGGAAGAAACTATGGATGAACAAACTTTTGAAAACTTCAAAAATGAATTCTTCACTGTGAAACGAACAGAAAAATTCAATTCAGATACATGGACAGATATGGTGATTGAACAAAGTCTCATGAAATCAATGAAAACAGAAGGAGTATCTCGTGGTCGAAGTACGCAAGAAAGTGTTTTGTGTAAATGGGTATATGCTATGTAGTACGCCACAAACACTGTTGGTGAAGAAATGGAGAAGTTCTGTAATATTTCCTTGGACTCGACAGAGCAACACGTAGATTCCAGAGATTTAAGAGTAACAAGGGACAATATTAACGTAAATAAACAAGTTGAATGGTTGAAACTTCATGATCCTTTTCCAAATACTACACAGTTGATATCGTTAGCTTCTGGAATGGTTGGAAATGAGCAAATTAACTGTCACAGAGCTTACGAAATTGGATCACTGGCTCACAATTCCATGAAATAAAATTTAAACGCTTGGAAAAAGTAATGCCGCTTTCAATTATTTAAGGAGTTATTAATATAAATTACACTAGAATTAAAATATAATTTAAGTATTTTCTATAACTACACGAGCAGGTAAGTGTTATTAAATAAATTAATACTTAATTAAAAATAGATACGAAAGTTAAAAAATTAATAAATATAATGTAATATTTGATAACACATGAAAATTATTATTGATTATTTATTTATCAATAATTAATAAACTTTATATAGCCTGTTTTGACCGGGACTATACCGGTTGACCTTACATTATGCTATAACCGCGCGCTCTCCGCCCTCTGTCTCGAAAACGATTCAAGGTATGAAAAAAAATTTGAAACAAAAGTTGTAGGGAATTTAATTCTCTATAATATTAATGATGAATACAAATAGCAAAAAACCCATGGGAAATGAGATATTTGCAAAAAATATGCAAAAAATCGATTTTTGTGACCTTTGACCTCAAATTTTAATAGACGCTTACACCCTACCATATGTCGGTTTCGAGACAACTTTAAGAATGCCAAAATACAAGTTTATACAAATATTCAGCTGGGTATCTCAAATTTCGAGGTGAACTCACTAAGATGACCGGACTATGAAGCGTGTATTTGGAAATGTGATTATTGAAGTGCAATACTGTGTTTTATTTGAAGTGAAACAAACGGACGGATTTTTTTGAAATATTATTTTTCTTCATACTTCGTCTAAAGTACGTATTTTTTCCATCGATTATGAAGTAGAGGGCTTTGCATTTATCCATCGGTGACATTGGCAGAATAATTTTCATGTACAGGGTGATTCAAAAGTACTTTGACAAACTTCAGTAAGTGATTCCTCACAATATTCTAATATGAATTGCCCAACTATATATATACCCGGAAATGCTTCGTTTACAAGATACAGGGTGTTGGAGTTTCATTTTTATTTTCGTTTTTTTCGAATAACTTTCGAAATATTGACCTCAATTGAACGAAAATTGGTTTTGAAAGGTCATTTGAGGTGTAAAATTCGAACCTGATGTTACTTTTGCTCTTACTCGTAGGAGGCGCCACCTATACGTCTTTTTCTTCTTTGAATATTCATAACTTTTTTGAGCGTTCATCTAGCAAATTTTTCAGAAGAAAAATCAATTTCACCATCATATCTACGTAAAAAAGCTACCCCTGTTACAAGTTGCTATAAGCAACTGTTTTCTAGGTATTTGGAAAATTTAGAATAGATTATCTGATAATCGATTGGAGTTATTACCATTACTTTGAATTTTTCACAAGAATGCTCAGGAAATGAATTTGACGTTCGAGTGAGTTGTTTTGTTGTTTGAAATAGTTATTTTTGTATCAAGGGTGCAACATCTGTATTTGTTTCAATAAAATTTGCAAGAAATATCAACATTTTATTTCAAAAATTTTTGAATATGTGGAATACAATGAAAAAAGAAAACCAAATTGTATTCAAATAAATTATTCAAACTATCCACATTCAGCGAAGATACAGGCGTTCAGTTTTCCAGTCATTGAATCCCGTTCCCGCTCAAAAATTATTGGTGTGTTTCTTATTGTTTCACAGGCGACTACTGTTCGGTTTTTCAGATCTTCCTTGTTCGCTACTAGAGTACTATAAACTGGTGACTTCAAATGTATCCAGAAATAAAAATCTAGCGGGTTTAGATCTGAAGACCTTGGTGCCCACGCCTGGTCAGGTTCTTCTACACCCCTACCGATCCATCGATTTGGATAGACAGTGTTAAGGTATTCTCTGGCTTCAACGCTAAAATGGGACGAAGCCCCATCATGCATTAACTACATGCGGATACGAATTTCTAGTGGTACATTCTGAAGTAGTCCCGGCAATTCATTTCCCGAGAAGGCCATGTAAGTTGCGCCATTCACTTGGAACGAAAGAAAGAAAGGACCTATCAAGTAATTATCAATTATTGCCGCCCATACATTTACAGAAATTTGATACTGATAATGTCTTTCACTAACTGCGTGCGGATTCTCCAGTGTCCAAACATGGTTGTTATGAAAGTTTGTGATAGCATTCCGGGAGAAGTTTGACTCGTCCGTAAAGAGTACATATCTTGAAAATTGAGGATTTCCAGCCAATTTTCTCAAAAACCACTGACACATGTTGGGAAAAGTCTCGTGGCAAAAGAGCTTGTAACCTTTGAATATGGTATGGATAATATTGTTGATCGTGGTTAATTTTCCAAACTGTAGACCGAGTAGAATTGAGAGCTTCAGCAATTATTCTTGTACTTGTTTCTGGATTCTCCTCGAGAGCGTTCAAAACGGCTGGATCCAATTATGGGGTTCAGACTGCTCGTGGTCTTTCAATAATATCAGCTGCCCTCTCAAAGCTACCTATAATGTAGGAGCTGATGGCAGTACTCGATAAATAATAAATATCCTGGTTAACACGTCTCACAGTCTACAGGAAGCAACATGGAAATAAAATTCCGTGAAACTGGACATGTAAAAATCATTTGAAACCAGGTTGAAATGTTAAATTGGATGAGGAAAAAAGTTAGATGTACTGTTAGCAATTGAGGAAAATCCGCATATGATGAGTAGAAAACATGCTGCCGACAATGTTGCTGAGGATGAGGACAATTCTGTGAACTGATGATGGGCAGAATGGAAGCAGATTTGCAGTTCATAAATACATTTTTTTTTTCTGATGAAAATAATTTTCATTTAAATAGAACGGTTAATAGACATAACTGTAGATATTGGATCAGAGAAAATTTTCATTGGATGTGTGAGGCTCACACAATATTCTGGAAAAGTGAACGTTGGGACTGGTATCATTAACAACAAAATTATTGGCCCTTATTTTTTTGATGTCACAGTTGATGGTGAAGTTTATCTAGACTTTTTGATGAATTTTTTACAGCCTACATTAAAACGACTTTTTCCTTATGTTAGCGATCCAAATGCAATGAATAGATCAATTTGGTACCAACTAGACGAAGCTCCACCGCATTATAAACGTTTTGTTAGAGATTTTTTCAACGGAGTTTTTCCCAATAGATTTATTGGAAAACGTGGAATAGGTGGATTGGAAGTCGTGGATCTACCGTATTGACTCCTTTCGATTACTTTTCATGGAGTTATTTGAAGTCAATTGTATATTTCAGTATATCAGAAAACATTGCAGATTCAGAAGGATAACGGAAGAAATCAACAACATAACCCCTGAGGTCCTACAAAATGTTGTACGAGAATTCCAAGATCGACATGCTTATTGTCAAGTAGTTAATTTGAACATTCAATTCGATTGTAAAATATATTTAAAAATACTTCCTGAACATTATGTTACTTTATTCCCTTCATACTACGTGAAGTATCAAAATTGAACATTTTCCAAATACATTTTCTCGGTTATGATTGCACCAAATTTGAAAAACTTCATATTGCTCAACAGAAAATGAAATCCCCTTCCGAACGAAGTGCCACACGACCCCCTTTCGCATTCAAATTTTTTGAGGGGTGCTCATTATTCAGAGGGGGTGCAAGAAGGAGGTAATATTCTCATGCTGTGAATTGTCAACTTAACAATAGGAATCGACAGTTTTCAAGTTTTTTTCAACGAATACATAATAGCGCTAAAAATGAATTTATTCCATACCCATGGAACGCACTGTATAATAGAATATTGCGCAGCCATATGCAGTTAATCTACTTATCAGTTTATTTTATATACTCTCAAGTTCTCATTGTACCGAAAAAAATATCTTGGACGAACCCTGAAGTTCAACAATCATCTTTAGATAAGTAAGAACATAATTAAAACGAAAGCGAAAGTAATGTGTTGTTCTCTCGAACTGCTAAGGAATAAAAAATTGTTAATGAGAATTATTGAGCCGTCAAATATATTTCTTTTTACCAGCATTATCAGAATCCATGGAGCAGTTTTCAATATTTTCCTGAATAAGTAAAGTATGCACTTTTCAAATTAAATGTTCACGAAGACTGCTGAAAATGAACACATAGACCCCAGTACCGACTGTTGTTTCTGCTCCCCATTACCTGGAGTGACAATAGAGGATCGCCTATCGTTCTGTAGCTATTTAACTTGATCAGGAATTTTTCTTCTACCTGCAGTGACTTCTAGGAAATTGGCTTATAGCCGCCTGAATATCCAAAATACCCGTATATGCAATGGTCAGTTGAAATATTGTATATTGGGTAATTAGTGAATGAATAATAATAATAATATTAATTCACTCCAATATACATTTTTATTAACATTGTCATTTCATATACAGGTATTGGTGGTAAATAAACGAAGAGTTCCATTTTAACCGTGAGGTTGTGCATGGATTGATTATGTTTTTAATGATGTGGTACGAGTGCAATGTGGTGTTGTAAGTATTGTTTTCATTTAACTAGATTATATGATATGGAGTGGGACACATATATTTTTGAAAGCAGAGAAAAAAAATATAATTCGGTGTGGAGGTTATTTGCATTTCATTATTGTGTGGAGGGTGTGTCTGTCAACTGACTCAATATAATCTTTGAATTTGCATTCAATGAGTCGTAGAGAGTGTATTTCTCCTAAGTAATTCTTGAACTTTTCTGGGAGTGTATCATATATTTTTTTTCATTGGTACATTGGCGAGCGCTGGCCGATTGATTTGTTCATTCTGTTCATAGAAATATTTTGTTTAGTTCGTGTTTCATATCTGTGCTCTATTTTTTAGTTTTTTTAAAATTTTAAAGGGATTTAAATATTTTAGTTTCATTAAATAGATCATTTGTAGATTAGGTATTTTTTTAAATATATAATTTTTATAATTTTTTTTTGAAGAATCTCTAGTTTTTTCATGTACGTTGGTAGAGCTGCTCCCCAGCTCAGAATGGCATACTTTATTCGAGACTCAACAAACGCATAATATAATGTTTTCAAATGTTCTACATTCAAGATCCCTTTCATGTGTTTGAATTCATATAGTAATGGTCTCAGAGTTTTTGTAATATTGTCTGTATGGAGGTTCCATCTCAAGTGAGAGTCAATTGTGATACCGAGATATTTTATAGGGTTTTTTGATAGAATTTCGTTTTTTGTTTTTTCATTTTGTATTTCAAGTGTGTTGTATTTCGTGATATTTGTCTTGTAGCAGGTGAACGGTAAGAGAAACATTTTTTCTACGTTGACTGTGAGGGTTCCATGGTTAAACCAGTTTAATATGTTACTCAAATCTACTTCTGTTTTATTTTTCAGGCTTTCCCATGAATCATCCGAGTAAAGAATAGCTGTGTCATCTGCAAAGCTGATTATATTGCCGGTACTATGCGTTGTAAGTAATTTGTTTATATACAGGGTGAAAAGTAATGGCCCGAGAACTGTACCCTGTGGTACGCCATATTTAATTGTTCTTTCATCGCTAAGTTCACTGTCAATTCGGACAAACTGTATTGTTTTTCTCAGATAATCTTTCATGAGGGAGAGATGCTCCTCTTATTCCAGCCTCTTCCAAAACCTCCGCCAGTTGTATGTGACAAACTGTGTCAAAGGCCTTGGCTAAGTCTAGAAATACACACAGTGTGAGTTTACTATCGTCAACCGACTTATATATTCCCTCGAGTAGGTGGTTTATAGCATCGTTAGTTGATATTCCTTCTCTGAAACCGAATTGTTTGTCTAATATGATATTATATTCATTTAGAAAACACATCAATTTGTTTTTTGTTGCTTTTTCTACACTTTCAGCTATAGTTGAAATTATGGATATAGGTCTGAAATTACTCATTTTATTTTTTTCACCTTTTTCAAATATAGGTATTACAAAAGATTTCTCGAGTACGTTGAGAAATATTTCGGTTTCAAAAATTTTATTAATCAAAACACTTAGATGTTCTACTATTTCTTCCGCTATTGCTTTGAGTGTTTCAGTTTTTATTCCATCTATACCTGGCATCTTTTTTTATTTAAGTGATTTAATTATATTCAGTGTTTCATTTTTATTGATATTAGTTAAAAAAAAGGAATTTACTGTTGGTGTTCCTTTGGGTGGCTGGGTCATTGGTTTGTTTATTTTTGAAGCAAATAATTCGCCAACACTTCGGTCTTCAACAATTTCGTTTCCATCTTCAGTAACTATTTCATAAATTGTTTCCATTTTCTTAGGGGAATCTATTTGCTTTATGATATTCCACAGTTGTTTATTGTTATTTTTATTAGTATCTATCTGGATTGTGTAATAATTAGACTTTGCCTTTCTTATTAATATATATAAAAAAAAATTGTATTTTGTGTAAGTATTTTTTTTGCGATGTTTCCAGGGTTTTTCTCATGTTCAACTGGTAAGACGTTTTTTCTGTTTGTGGAGTTTACTATACCATCAGTTATCCAATCTTTTCGTCTGATTTTATTTAACGGGATTCGTTTCTCAGTGGTGTTCTTTTCAATAATCCAGGTTAATGTTCATTGAAATAGTCAGTTTTTTTTTCTGTATTTACATGATTGTAGAATCTCGACCAATCGATTTTTTTTTAATCATTTTTGAGTGTATGGTAATTTATATATTTAATCGTTTTTTGTTCGGATTTTAAGTGACGATCCGTTGTTATAGGTATGCTTGTTATAGTTGCCTGATGATCAGTAATATTTGCATTGAAAATAAGTGTTTGGCAGTTTTCTTTAGTTTTCGTTTCACTACTTTTCAAAAAAATATGGTCTATACAGGTGGATGAGGTATTTTGTACCCGAGTAAATTCATTTATAAGGGATAAGAAATTATGTTCGCTCATCAAGTCCAAATAATCCGACACACTTTCATTTGATAGATCTAAATTAATATCACCAATCACTATATGGTTTTCTAATATTTCATTCTCTGTTTGTTGCAGGGAGTTAGCAAGATTATTGATGAATAGATTTTCATCAGTCAAGGGAGGCCTATAGATACCAGTTAACATAGTTTTTTTTTTCTGTTCATATTTAATTTTCAATTGTATGATTTTAATTCCACCACTATTGATTATTTTCGATTTGAAATTTAGATTATTTTTTACATACATGATGACTACATCGTTTCCATTTACATCACTATCATTGAATATAAGGGTGTATTTCGGTAACTGGTGGAAATTAAGGTCACTATAATTGAACGTTTCTGTCAAAACTATACAATCATATTCAAAGGATAGTTGGCTTAATTGAATTTTTAGTTCGTCAAAGTTCTTTGAAATGCCCCTTATATTCTGATGTAATATTTTGAGTTCGTTTTTTCCAGTTTCTGTGCCAAGAATATTATTTATCTCTTCTATTGTATCCACCTCAGTTGTGAGAAAAGGGACGTATTTCGAAAAGATGCAGGAAATGGAAATTCAAAACGAAGCGTTGTTGGCTGTTGCTCATCAGGGCATTATTGAAGAAGTTGATACCCCTCTTTCATAAAAAAAAAATATAACTGAAAACAGAAACTCACCTTGTAGTTTTTCTTGTGTTTGAGTCGGCGCCGTCTTGGTGCATTCGATGATGATCGTCCAACAGAGAACACACTGTATCCAAAACGACAAGAACATTGTTCACGGAATGTCAAACGTCCACGGAGTAATCACATTTTTACGTCCATAATTCTATCAAGCCATTGGGGTAACACATTTAAACGCCATTGAGTGTACAATACGTTGCACAATGAAGAGAGATTCCAATTAGAGATGCGAGAGTAGTTTCCTAGAGGTCCTCTGAATCCATTTCCGTTTCCGCGTTCCCAACGTCCGGATTATGGTGTTTCCTGAAAATTAATTCATAGCATTAGAACTTATTTCAGATATTGGCAGGCAGATCGAAGTTCATGAACTAATAGTTCATGATTTATATGGCATCTTTGGAAGGAATGTAAATAAGGGAATCGTTGCAGATATCTAACGAATGTAATTTCTAGTATGAGCTATGAAGGAGAGCATATAACCATCATTAGTTTTGAGCTCTATTCTTAGAGAAAGTGAAAAAGTATTAATAGAAGTTTCTCTTCTCGAAATTTCTTCAACACTTAGTCAGGGTGCTCTCAAAATAACTTGCAGATATAGTTCAATATCCAGCGTGGCTTCAGCCGGGGTGATAGTTAAATACTCACAAGGAATATCGCCATATTTCAATTTTTCGAAAAATATTTTATCAAATGTTCAACAGATAATGTTTTCCTTTTCGACATGAATACCCCACGAAAGGTTATCTTTGGATCGTGTATGATTCCACATCTGATTTCATAAACACCCTGTTAATGTTTCCAAACAAATCATGTTAACATTTATATGCTGATTGGAAAATTATTCGTCCCAATGACGAAGTTCAAAGTCCCATAGGTTTTACCTCAGCAAAACAATCGGTCTCTTTTATTGGCACGACCCAACGATTCAGAAGCTGCGAGTTTTTGGATGTACCTGAAATGGGGGTCAAAACTACATTTTCGAAAACACTAGATGATATTTCGTATTATGTTATATTTTATCAAACATTGAACTCAATTTTGGATCTTTTTACGGAAACATCTTCTGAAGTGTCCTCATAAGAGATATTCGAATAACTGCATAAATAAATTATCTCACTATTGCCAAACAAGACACACATTGACATAACAAGAAATTGTTTGGTTAATGACTTATTATCTTCAACTTTTTAGTCCTTATTGTTATGTAAGCGTGATTTTCAGGTATTTTGTACTATTATTCAAGTCCCTATTACTAAAAAAGACTACGGGAGAAATAACTCTTCGAATTGATTCATACACATGGGATGGAAGTTTTGACTGAATTTTGGTGGATGTGCCGAGATCAGCCAGCACGTTCACCATATCTCTGTTTTTGGATGTACCTGAAATGGGGGTCAAAACTACATTTTCGAAAACACTTGATGATATTTCATATTATGTTATATTTTATCAAACATTGAACTCAATTTTGGATCTTTTTACGAAAGCATCTTCTGAAGTGTCCTCATAAGAGATATTCGAATAACTGCATAAATAAATTATCTCACTATTGCCAAACAAGACACACATTTACATAACAGGAAATTGTTTGGTTAATGACTTATTATCTTCAACTTTTTAGTCCTTATTGTTATGTAAGCGTGATTTTCAGGTATTTTGTACTATTATTTCATTTCCTATTACTAAAAAAGACTACGGGAGAAATAACTCTTCGAATTGATTCATACACATGGGATGGAAGTTTTGACTGAATTTTGGTGGATGTGCCGAGATCAGCCAGCACGTTCACCATATCTCTGAAATGTAAATAATTTTTTTCTGACAATATTTGTGAGAACGTCAGATTATTGTATTGTCGTGGGTCCTCAATACGTGTGCAGAATTTGAAAAAAAAATGGACGCCTGGAAGTGTGTGAATATCAATATCAAAGACTCCGTTACATACATTCATACATACATATAGGTGAAGCTAGTGAAGCGTGTATATAAAAACTGAGATAACATAACACAACTGGGTAGAAACTATCGTGATGCAAATAACATTGAAAAGTATTCTACTATTTAAATAAAGACTATATCCAGAGATCTGATGAGGTGAGCTATCGAAAAATATTATACGGGAAAAAAATTATGGAATTTGCTATTCCTTTGGAACAAAATGTTGAATAACCGGGTTTTATATAAAATAACTCAGTCTTCTTTAATAAAAATTACCAAAATATACACCCATTTCCAATATATTGTATAATGTTGAGAGATTGGTAATACTACAGTCGAGAGCTACAAGATTATTTGATACACTCATCTGGAGGACCAATTCTCATCGATTCTGATGAATGATGAATGAAATGTTATTTCTAATGGAATTTAGCATATGATGAAAACTCTTAACATTTTAGAATTTTTGATATTCTCAAGTAACTCTTATAAAATCTTATTATTTATTCAAGTAGTGTTTTTTCCTTGGGAATGGAACTTTGCTGTGTTCTGACACATTCCCTGAATTCGAAATAATTTCATCTCGAGATACATATACTGAGTGGAACTTATTCCTGAAAAATCATACCGTTTGGCCTCCAGAGACCACGTCGTGCCCTATCCTGTATTGGCGTTCTTCCACAATTTCAAAAATGACGCTTTTTCATATTCCAGTAAATGACCAACAAAATAAATCGAAATCTAGAGCACTACAGTCCAAAGAAATGTTCAAATAAATCCCAAGAGTTTTATCGAAATGTTGAGAATCCACTCCAGTTCTGGAAATGGAGAGAGCAATTTTATAGAGATTTTTTCGTTACAGGAATATCACCAGCAAACCGACTGTGACATCGATAGATAGTTATATCATCTTATGTTTCCTACTCCCAATTGTCATTGCTTGATTTGTTATAATCATTTAAAAGCATTTTTTCAAATATTTCATCGCTTTTTACTTGTAAACTGATGAGGTAATTTTGATACGCTCCAAAGACGAATCGTAGAGAATCAAATTGCCAAGAAACTTAGCCCAGGGACGACTCGATCGGATTATTAGTAATGGAGAAGACCCAGAAAAACAAAACAAATTCTGCGTTTTTTTTTTCATTTCATAACACCGCCAATTTCTGAGTTTTGGAGCAGGCTTTCCACGACATAGTAGTGATACATATGTTCGTTATGTGTGAGAAACTCAGGCACTGTTGAGTTATTAGTTTTGGCATAATTGAAATTTGAATTTTCCAATGCTCTTTATTGCAGCAGACCGGGATGCGTCGTAGGTGGTCCGATTTTAATAGTTCTGAAAAATTTCGAGAGTTGAAGTATAGTACTACAAAATGACTATTGTCATTTAAATAGGTGGAAAATACTTGCAAACATGACCGAAAACCGGTGAGTGCATGGAAGCGGCTCAGGAGTGAGGGTACAGCAGCAGATTCATAACGGGCGTAGCGCTGTGAGCAAGAGTGGTGGTAGTGCTTCGATAGCTTAAGTTTTCCTGGTTCATTTCCAATACTCACTGTGCAACAACTTCAATTTTTCAGCAATTTATAAATAATCCACTGAATTGTAAAAATTTCGTGATCATTTCTAGTTCCAGATGAATCGGAAGTTTTTTCTGTGAAAAAAAAGAGGGAGTAATAAATGAAAAATATGAGTATTGAAACGAAAGTTCACCGCATTTGGAGGTTATGCTACGTAATGCATGTCGAATTATAGATATTTTTAATATCATGAAGTAATGCTACTTCTGTGTACTTTCAGGTATGGCAAGTTATGTGCTTGCTTGTTAGTATATTGAGGTCGCATTATGGTATATGAAGTCTTGAGAACATGAAAACAGTGGAGGCGCCAAAAGTAGTATGACAAATCAAAAAAAGTATCCACATAACCCTGACTAGCTTTATCCTGACGGAAAACCAATAAATAACATGAGATTTAACGCGAAATTATTTTATGGAATTCTCAAATAATATGATAATCGGAAAAGAAATGAGGTTCACAATTTTGGTTGAATATGGGATCCCACTTCTACCCTTGCAAGGATGTGAGAACGTTGAACGGTTCCTAAATAATACTCACCACACCCTCTACTAACACGTACAATTGTCAACGAAATATTGCTATTGCTTTTACAGTACAACTTCACTCTAAGTACTCAAAGTGCATTACATTAAACATCAGTTCATATGCAAGGCCCATTGCTTCTGTAACTGAAACCTGTTCGTGAAAATTATAACACAAATCCTCTGCGAGGTACTTCGTCCTGATAGAATGCCAGTGTATGATAGACAACTCCGTGAAACATCAAAAGTACCTCTGTCCCCTGTTCATAAGGCTAATCAGTTTACATTTCAACACCGTCCAGGCGTTCTCGAACTCGCAGCTTAAGTCGTTATTTGCTCTTCATCACCGGCTCAAGACCGTTCCACGAAACTTGATTATACTTTTACTGTCCACTTCTAGACGATCAAATGATAAACAAAAAACATCTGAAATATTTATCGAATGAAAACATCCTGTCCGGAATTGTGACTCTCATATTAATATGTCATATAAACTGGAAGAATATGGAGTTAGAGGTCTGGCACTCTCACTCTTTTTATCCCATCTGACGAACAGAAAACAGCTTGTTGATCTGGGCAATAACAGAACATCTGATCTACAGACAATTGCATTTGGTGTTCCCCAAGGATCCGTTCTGGGGCCTCTTCTGTTTATTGTCTATATCAATGATCTCTTCTATGAACTACAACCCAACGAATGTGTCATCTATGCCGATGACACATATATTTCATGCTCTGACAAGAACTGCCAGACTCTGCTTGCCTCCATGTCACATGCCGAAAAACAAGCTGAATCGTGGTTCAACTCCAATCTACTAAGACTCAATAAAGGAAAAACCCAACAAATCATATTTTCAACCAATCATAACATATCAGTGGGAAAAACCGTCAACTTATTGGGAATAACACTTGATGACAGTTTGAATTGGGCACCTCACGTAGAAGCACTGAGCCAGAAACTCTCAGAATATATTTTCTCACTCAGGCAATTGAGGAACTTTGTAAGCATGGAAACGCTTCTCCCGGCGTACTATGCATATTTTCATTTCCATGCTGGCTATGGAACTCTTCTCTGGGGCAACTCCTCCAATGCTACAAAAGTTTTCACGCTCCAAAAACGCGCACTTAGAACAATTTCAAATGCAGGTTACCAAGATTCATGAAGGCCCCTTTTCATAAATTTGGGCATCATGCTCTTGGAAATACATAAACATAAAGATGGCTTCCCGACCAACTCCCATTTTCACGAGTATAACACCCGTGGGGATAACCTATTGAGACCTTACCGGTTTAACTTACAGAAATCCTCAAAGAACTCACTCGATGTCAACCTTTACAATGATTCACCGTTCACCACCAGGAATTCACCCTTGCCAATGTTCAAAAAACAAATCATGGAATATCTGTTTATATATATATATATATATATATATATATATATATATATATATATATATATATATATCTTTGCGCAGATCTGCTGTTTTTATTATCACTCCGTACTACTGACTTTCTACTAATTATCTTATATACCGTAGTAAATAAACATATATATATATATATATATATATATATATATTATATATATTATCTATGGTTGAAATATCGTGCTTCAGCGTATGTGATGCCGTTGGAAATGTAGGTATGAAATTTACACAAACTATTCTTGCAATCGACTACACAGCAATAGCGAGGGCTCATTGTTATTATATGTATGTTGTGATACTACCCAACCGTGACCGTTGCCACTACGATTACCAGGATTAATACCTACACATGCCAACATGTGCGCTGTTATAGTTTAATCTATCCCTTCCAGCCTGATGCACACAGCGAATTAATATACATACGATTCCCCGCGTCTGCTGCTCTACCCCTACTACTCAGCCGCTTTCACGCACTCGCCCATTTCCGGTCATGTTTATATTTTTCACCTATTTCGCAGCATTTCGACGCAAAATGTGTTTTTTCTGCAGTACTATACTTTTACTCAGAATATATTGTTTTTAAATTGGAATCGGACCACCTAATGAAGTGCATTGAAAAATTCAGAATGCAATTATGCCAAAATCAATAATGCGACAGTGCCTAAGTTTTCCACATATAAACTACATCGTGAAAACCTCGCACCACAACTGAGAAAGTGTCGGAGTGATGAATTGTTTTAAAAAAGCTTATTTTTTTCCAGTTTTTTTCCGTTACGAATAATCCGATCGAGTCGCATTGGAGCTCATTCTGTCTGTATTTCAATCATCTACAATTCGTAGAGACTATCGAGTTTGCTCCATTGGTTCGCAAGTAACAAGTCAAAAACGATAAAAAATTAAAAAAATAACAAATTGAGCAATGACAGTTGGGAGTAGTAAACATAACAGGAATTAACTACAAATCGTCATTAGTATGATGGCACAGTCGGTTTCCTGGTAGCATTTAGCTCTCAATAATAATGAATCATACTGTAATAAAATGTAGTTGTTTCAATAATCATTATTTTAAACGTCTGCCTATCAAAAAAAATATTCAGTGGAGTTTTGTGATTAACGTCCAATTCGACTGAAAATTGATATGCGGGGGTTTTCATGGTCGGAGATTATAATTTTCTTGTAAAAATTCATGAATTCAAGAAGACGGCTCCAAGATTCTATATTTCGGTCCGATTCGATTCAAAATTGGTATGTGGGGTCTGAGATTATGTAACTTTTGTTAAAATTCATAATTTCGAGATGGCTGCCCCAAGATGAAAGACGAGTTTTCAATTCAAAATTGGTATACTTCAATTCAATTCAAAGTTGGTATACTGGGGCTTTCGGTGACGAAGAATATGAATTTTATGTCGAAATTCATAAATTCAAAATGATGGCTCCAAGATGGAAAACGAGTTTTGAGATTATGGTCCGATTCGATTCAAAGTTGGTATGCGGTGGCTTTCGCGGTCGGAGATTTCGTTTTTTTGTCAAAATTTATTAATACAAGATGGCGGCCCCAAGATGGAGGAAATTTTTTTCTGGTCATGGTCATATTTTATTCAAAATTATTATGTCGAAGTTTTCAGGTTTGGAGATGATGAATTTGTTGCTAAACCTTTGAATTCAAAATGGCGACTTCAGGATGACGGACGAGTTTTGTGAATATGCCGGAGATCATGATTTCTTCCAGCTCAAAACTTACAGGAAAAAGACTTTGTAATAACAATGCTCTATTAGAAATGGACAGATTCAAGCAAACTAACTGAAAAGCAAAAAATAAAGTTACTAATAAAAAACCCTTTCAAAGACAAACTTTGATTTGAGCCGTATACTAAAACACATAAAATAAGTTTGAGTCATCGCTGACAATGATTCAGTTGTTCATTGTTCAATAATTTGGTTTGAAAAATCTCGTCGCGCAAATCGTAATGAAATTGATTCTTCGACA
The DNA here is from genome assembly GCA_018342105.1 of Gonioctena quinquepunctata. Taxonomy (NCBI): domain Eukaryota; kingdom Metazoa; phylum Arthropoda; class Insecta; order Coleoptera; family Chrysomelidae; genus Gonioctena; species Gonioctena quinquepunctata. Next base: position 311,827 of record JAFIRS010001117.1, read on the forward strand.
AGTTGTCACTTACCAACCAATCACTGTCCAATTAAATTAGTTGGTACCTACTTTCATGATTACTTTGTGAAAATTAGAAACTTTGACAGGTTCTTACTTGCCGATCAATCACTGCCCAATCAGATCAATTGGTACCTACTTTTATAACAAGCTTTTTGAAACCAAATATTTCAACAAAAAATAATTAAAGCATTGTCAGCGATGACTTAATCTTATTTTGTACGTTTCAGTAAACATCTTAAATAAAAGCTTGACTTTAAGAAGTTTTGATGTTATTTATTTTATTCTTTTTTTGTCCTAATGATGATCCAAGAACTACGAAGTCAGGTGTAAATGGTTTTTGAAAATAGTTTCGATAGTCTATCTGCATTCAGGTCCAACCCATGTTAATTATAAATTCTAGAGTTGAATTCAATTTGGCAACCGCATGGCCAATATTGGTATCATTCTCTCAATACCATTCCGATTTCATTTCAGTAAATAGTTCATTTCCAATCTCAATCTTATATTGGCTAGCCGTGATGTGGTTTCTTGGTTCTCCACTTCTATTGATATCTCTGGTCGATAATGTGAAGAGTGGTATATCATATATCATATAATTCTACTGATGGACTACTTTCATGCTGTTTATCCATAAATTCGTCCAGTAATCATTTTTTAGTTTTGGAACGTGGTTCCTTATCGCGCGGTGCGAAAGAGGGCTAGACGGAATAAATTGAGACCAAAATGTGTAACGAGACTTTCGCTATGGTTTTGAGCCGTGCGGCGTGCGCGTGTTTCTCTGTCTGTCTCTCTCTCTCTCTCTCTCATAGAAAGCAAGCCAGTTATTTTCATTTCGTCTTTCTATTGAACAGTGTGGTGTCGCGACGATTATTTCTGTTGAGTGTATACAGGTTTTTTGTACATTATAAATAATAAAAATAATAACAATAATGAATCCTGACAGTGTTTCTGCACAAGTTCCGGATATTGCTGATGGAGTTAGGTGAGTAGAGATTTTATACAGACAATAATAAATCTTTATGTATTTTCAGCAAGTACGCATTAAAACCTCTCTTTACTATTGTGCTAACCAAGTCATACGCGTTATAATCTCTCCATTATTGTGTGTTTAGCAAGTGAACGCGTCATAACTTCAATAAATTTGAAAGCAAATTATATTTCAATATTACAATATCAATGCGTATGTATTTAGCAAGCCGTGCGTGTTCTAGCCTATACGCTGTTGTGTTTACGAAGTCGAGAGAGTATATATATATATATATACTCTTCAATAAAAAATTGGAGAAGAGTTCAAATTTCTCTGAACGCTTTTGATTATAACTTAAAAAAAAGTTATTACAATTCCTTCACTAATTAATCGAAAGGAACTTCGTTCCATCCGGGTGTCCCTTGACACCTCTCAAGTTTTTTTTTTCTCAACACTGAACCTAGACAGGGAGAGCACTGGGTGATCTTCTCATCGTTGCCAAGCAATGATTTTTGAGAAATTTCCACATGTTTTTGAGGCCTGTAGGAATTTTATAAGATCCACATTGTTTTTTGTATTTCGATAGAGAATTCGGATTGTTATACATTCGTTGTAAGGTCACCCTAATTCAGAGACATTCTAGATCTGCAGTTTATCAACCTAAAGAATGTTCAGTGAATAATCATTGACTCACGAGTTCTTATGTAGTTACAAAAATATTATGATAGAATAATCAGTACCGAATGATTATATGATCAGTGATAAGACATTCCTGTCGTAGAGAAAGATTAAATTCCAACCCAATCGATATACAAAAAATGCCAGGCATGATCGCTTATTATCTCTGAGATTTCACCAATTAATTTAGGTACAAAGTCATAAATCAGGTTGATACAGCGATAGTTGGAACTTCAGATTTCAAAATCAGAATGTAAGGCAGAAATGTATCAACTCCAGACATACCTCCACAGCACCGGGTAATTTGGAAATAATTGGGCAGACTTTCAACCAAATTCACTAGCGAAAATGTTTTATTGAAAACAAGTTTGATGAAGAAAGGATAATAATAACTTTAAATCCGCATGTTGAGTCAAGGAGAAAATAGGTTGATATAAAAATGTAACTGTTCTACCAATTTTCATAAACCTGAAAGGGAATTTATAGACTCGAGGGTCCATCAAAAAACAGATAACATACCACTCGCATTGTTTTCGTCATAGAATAAATAAAAACAATATCCTCCACAAAACTATCACATCTACATGAATAACTGGGAAAAATACACAAAGGAGACAACTCAAACTTTCATAGAAGAAGTTTGATACTGAGCTTGATCGTTTCGAAAATTAAACTTTTTGAAGATATGCTCGTTTGGCACAAGAAGTATTCATGAGCGGTGATATATAAATGTTTGTTTCACGATATGAACTACGATAGAGATTGTCTTCATGCGTATTCATATTCCTTTGCTGTTTTTACAGATTAACAATAATTTTTTGGACATCATATTCGTATAATTAAGGCACAGTGCTCTCACAAATATTGCAGAAAAGCCACTTCAGAGCCGGTTCTGAGTTCAATTTTCCAGACAAGAAAAAAAAAATAATTCCAACAATACCCCCAATTTCATAAACTCAATTTAACTGAAATGATCAAGAACAAAACAATGTTTTCTTCCGGACAAAGTTTCAATGGAGGGAACCCATTTGAGAGACAAGTGATCGGTCTGTACCACAAAACGATGTCCCTCCGGATTGGGTCGTAGTTTTTCGAAACCTCATACCAACGCAAGACATTCTTTTTCTGTATAAGAATAATTCTTCTCCTTGAGCTTTTGGCTGTTTTTACAGAATTCCTTGTCGCCTAATTTGTGAAACAAAGGACACTGAAATAGGCCTCGTGCAAGTTTTATTCATTCCTAGTCTGTATATGTTGTTGAATTTTGTTTTGTTAATTTCGATTCTCAATTTTTCCCTCACAATATTTCCTATAGAACACAAGAGATGATCTTGAGATTCATTTTCTTGTTCCTTTACTCCGTAAATCACTAAGTTATTTTCCTCCAATTGCCTCTCAACCGTTACAAGGCGAATTTTTCATTCATTTTTTTTTCCAACTGCATGAACTTTGTTCCTTATCTCACTTAACTCCAGTTCGACCACTGTTTTTATAGATTTCACTTCATTGTCTAATTTCTCGATTTGTTTTTCGATGTTTGCGTTGACTTGTTGAATCAGAGCGTATACATCTCCAATTGTTTTTTGTTGGACTCTGTGATTGACATATCTAAGATAATTTCAGAATCAATTTGATTTCTAACTCCTATGTAAAATTACGCCGTTCGCCACTGTATTCTTACTTCAGTAAAAAGGTATGTTGTTGTTCTTATCAGGGCTGATAATGATATTTCGGGCTGTTTTTCAGTCTGCACCTGCCGGTTTGTTGTTAATCAGAATCGTAATCCCGTGGATTTAGACGAACACAATTTCATTCACTCGATAGCATTTGAGATTCAGGATATTCCTATCCAAATTTAAGTTTTATGAGGCAAATGCTACCTTTCCAAATTGTATTATTCGTTAGACACTAATATAAACGTTTCCCTCTCTATGAACACTTCAACTCAAATATAGCCTACATCTTTGGATTCCGCGTACGGTATTTATTTTTAATGGGTTCGGATTCCTTCAACCGAATGTTATGTACCCCTCAAGCCGGTCCTTGATCTTCTTGGAACAAACGCAACTCGATAGCAAGGAATCTGTTAAGTGGACTATCCTAATGAGGTTACAAGCCTGCGATTTCTTTGCCATGCCTAGTGCCGTTTTCCATTGGCTCTTCTCCTGGATCAGGAAGCTGCAAAGTCAACATCGACGCTATCCTGGGTGAGGGATATCTTGTTGTTCATCAACTGGATCTGAAATCCCCTTGCTCTTAACACATCCACGGCTAGATGAGAAAGTATTATGAGTTCATGATTGACGTGGTCTCGTCCTATTGTCATGTTGACTCGACTGAGTCTCTGCTTTTGTTATGGACTTCAAGCCTATGGAACCACGACTGCGTACCACTATCTCACTGGCACATGACCGGAATGCACCGGTGTCTATTAACTCATGAAATTGTGCTTGGCCAATGGTGACAATTACTAATGGCTGGTTGTCGGTATAACTAGGGATCACGGCATCTTCCGGAATATTTACCGACTGGAGCCGGATAGCGTCTGGTTCTGGAAGGCTCCTCGTCTGTTTCCCGGATCGTCGCATGTGCAATTCCATGATATTCTTTCTGTTCTTCCACATCGTGAGCAGTACAAGGGTGGTAGGTTACGGCATTCCCTCTGTCAATGTCCTACTTCTCCGCACTTCCGACATCCAGAGGTGGATGTTCTGTCGCTTGATCCTCAACGGAACTGTTCCCCAGGTTTAAGTGAAGGGGGCCTAGACGGATCTCTAGGGAATGGCGACACGTTCTGTGTATTTGGTGTTGATGTGATGTTTCGGTTAAACGGAACTGAATGCCTCGAAGAGGTAGAAGTACGATCACCCTTTCTCAACTCCTTTAGTAAAATTCCACACTCCATTATCTTGAATACCAATGATGGTGTATCTCAGAAGTCACTTCTTTGTATATATTGCCAAAACTACGGCAATAAACTTCTATATAGCCGATGGTTTCTTGTTCCGTGGTTAATCCTCCATGTCGACGTATTGGAGTCTATAAATCAATTATATAATCAATAGCAGATTCAAAGTATCTTTGAATTCAACGGCTTATTTTCAATTCCAAATCCCCTTGATAATGTTCGGGATAGAACGACATCCGAAACGTTTCCTTGAAGGTTTTTAAATTATCCCAGGAACCTTTGTTGCTGCAAAACCACAGAAGTGCCTTTCCATACAATAATTCTGGAAGAGCCATCAACATTCGATGATTTGCACTACCGACATCCAGAGGTGGATGTTATGTTCCTCAATCCTCCAAGAAATTGTTCCCCAGGGCATGACGACACATTCTGTGTGTTTGGTGTTGATATGATGGTTTGGTTAAACGGAACTGAATGCTTCGAAGAGGTAGAAGTACGATCACCCTTTGTCAACTCCTCTAGTAGAATTTCACACTCCATAATCTTGGATACCAATGATGGTGTATCCCAGAAATCACTTCTTTGTATACATTAACGGAACTCCGGCAATGAATTTCTATATAGCCGGAGGGTTTCTTGTTCCGTGGTTAATCATCCATGTTGACGTATAATAGACTATAAATCAGTTATATCATCAATAGCAGACTCAGAGTATCTTTGAATTCAACGGCCAATTTCTAAATCAAAATCCCTCAGATAATGTACAGGGTGGAACGCCAGTCAAAACGTTTTCTTGAAGGTTTCCCAATTATTCCAGAAACCTTTGTTTCTGCGATACCACAGTATTGTCTTTCCATACAACAATTCTGGGAGAGCCGTCACCAATCGATGTTTTGGAACTTTTCTCGTTTCCGAAATTTCTTCTAACCATGTGGAGAACGCTGCCGCCCCACTTTGGTCATTGAACTTCACATTCCATCGATGTGTTTTCAACACGATGGTATACACAGGGTGGCCACCAGCAAATCCTGAAGGCACAGTTGGCAGAGGGGAGGGTACCCAATTGCATTACTAGAGGAGCAGTTATACTCGTTGGAAAACAACTAGGTGCTGAATAGGGTGCCATTGTACTGCGTATTCTGGACATCGTCATCGTATATGTGGCCACTATACTTGTGACATTGATCCCTCCATCCCTCATCCCTGGAAAGGGTGGTATGCTCCCCACGAGAGTATCATTCTCGAACTCCTCCATGGATTCGGAATGTTTGTTTGAGGTGGGGGTGAATAACTGAATTCCCTTCCCGAAACAGCTTCGGTATTTTGTCGGCCCACAGGGAGAAGATACGTCCCAGGTCCTCAATTATGGCTGGTACTCATTCCCTGCGATTCAGGCAACTCTACCAGGTACATGAGTCTTCATCTCAAATTGATGATGGTGCCTTCCGGATTGATTTGTGAACTGTAGGTTAACTCCATCAACTCTGGTTTCTTGAGCCGATATATCCATCCAAAAACTCCTCAGGCCCTAACTCTCTTTCAAGGGAATCGCCCCTGGAGGATTATCTTGAAGTCCAGTTGAAACTTCCTCAAAGCCAGCCGCACCCTCCGCCTCCTCATGATTCGGAGAATTGTCAATTTCAGGCATGTTGAAATGTTTCGTAGCGAGGTATCGACAGAACAAAAAATAAATAAAATTTTCAAGAGCTCTTCAAAACTTTGTTAAACAAACAAACAAAAAATTCCAACCAGTTTGAAATAAACCTGTCTAAATATAAATTGAAGCTAGACAGCCACCTGTGAGAGAAATAAAAAAAAATCTCAACACGACTTCTGTTGATTAATATTCAAATTCAGCAAAGAAAAAAAAAACGACAAAATTCGAGAATACCTTACTCAGAGTTTCCAAACAAGGAGTTACTCGATAACAAAAAACAGGGTAGAGAGGGAGAAAAATTCGAGGAATGCAGCGACTTTGTATGCTGGAAGGTATTCCAATAGACATCATCCATGTTTTCATATTTCCCCGTTGTGTTGAAACAACTCACAACCATGAAACTTGTATCATTGATGGGGTGACGGAAATGAATTGATAAGCATTTGCAGGAGTTAATCCTACCACTTCTACTAGAAAAACTGGCCCTCAGTTTCAAATCAGTCATGAATCAGCAAAGAATATTCTGGAAAACCATTGTGTCAGGTCGTTTAAGTATCGAGTGCACCAGCATTTCTATGAAAATGATGGAAATCAAAGATGAGTTTATTGTGATTGGTTACTCCAGAACAGTCCTGCCCATACGACTTTGTTCCTTCGCTATTGTTTTTCGACGAGTCGAGATTCACGAACAATGGAATGTTCATCAGAAGAAACTACAGATATTGGGTGCAACAAAATCAACATTTGATGAAAGGAAGTAATTTTCAGGAAAGATCCAGAGTGAACGTATGTATAGGCTAGTGTAATCGGGAGTAGAATGATTGGACCTTGACAGGGGTAAGGTATTTAGAATTCCTTCAGAATGATATTGATGAATAGATATATTTTCAACAAGATGGGGCTCCCCTTCATTATACCTCTTAAGTAATGAATTGTTCAATGAACCGGTTTAAGCAAGTAATTGCAAAGAATGGTCCTGTACGTTGGCCTTTCCGATCACCTGATCTCAAAATGCCAGTCTTTTTTGTGTGGGGTTATGTGGAAGAATGAGTGTTTCATAGACCACCTTAAGCACTTGAAATTTCACAAAATTGCATTCGTGAAGTGTTTGCTACCATAAATCCCGCTATGTTACGGAATGTGATACGAAATACAATTGATAGTACCAGAAAAATTCAGAATATTGGGGAAATGCACTTCGAACTCAATTATCTTCAACAAATCCTGGTATTATGGGTATTTTTTTTGTTGAAATGGATTTTGAACTTTTGTTATATAAAAATTTATGTTTTTCAATTCAGTTCCATTCAATTCTACACACAGCATACTTGAGCGATATACCCCAATTTCCTTAAAAATTTTATATGAATAATTAGTACATAAGGATTGTTATCCATCCGATTTTCGATCGGAAAAACCATTATTTGATGTAACCACAGAATGTAATAACGATGAGGTTTTCCAATGAAAGATTTATGAAAAACTTTTTATATTAATCAGCAAAGTGCCATAATGGGGAATAATTGAAATTTATGAACTCCCATAAATGCTATTTTCCATTTTCTTGATGAAGAATTATAATTGAAAAGAAACATGTCCCATTTTCAATCGCAATAAGGAAGTTATTAAGGTTTATTTTTTCTTTACACCATAAAACAGAATGATTTTCGAAAACATGGTATTCTCTCATGCAAATATTAGTTTTGTTACACTTTCTATACATTGAAATACATAATTATCATCAAATCAATACTTTTTTGCAATGAAACTCAAGGAAAGGTAAGGCAAAAACGCAAGAGGATTCGATTTGTACTAGATGCACATTATAATCGTCCTTTAAAACTGAATCAATAACCCCATATTCGTTGATTTGTTGCTTGAAATTTCCACTATTATTTTTTTTTGTTTTACTGCATTTTGTAACATCTCCTGAAAATATATTATACGGGGTAAGAATATGTATATCACATGATTCACGACATCTAAAGATTGGTGCACCGTGAATGTTTTATTTTCTTATTCAAAATTCAAAGTGAGGATTTTCAGTTTTTTCAAATGCTTCCTATATGACTATCTACCATTTATTCTCCTTATGAATATAATAGCTGTTGTACGTGTTGAAGAAACGCAGTAACACGATGTACTTCAAATATGTTAATTCGATACGTTCTTATCAATAAGAAATAGCGATCAAGATGAAATCCGAACTAATCTATTGCGTTCATCGATTTCATTCGGAGTGATGAAGAATAATTCAGTTATCTATCGGAATAAATTACGTTGAAAGATAACTATGACATGACACTAATTTCTGTTGATGATATTGACAAGCACATTTCAATAAGCGTCGTTGTTGATCATAACAGTTTCGATAGCGTCATGACTATGATAGTTTGGAGAGTGAAAAATTGTAGAAGGCAAAATCAAGGTGGGCGTTCAATGTAGTTTTTTTCAATTTCAAGTTGTATCGAGAAATAGCACTTTGAGAACTAAAATTCATTAGGTGAACTCGGAGAAGATTGCAGAACTGATTGAAAATTTTGATATTGATTTGGGTTTTTTGTAGAAGAGCCAATACATGCTTCTTTTGTATTTCAAACATAGACCCATGAAAAATGTTTAACTCCCGATTGAAAGCAAATCTCCAGACAATTACGTTTGGGATATCAACTTGTATTTCGAAATGGGCGGCAAAAAGCCAAATTCAAATATAAATTAGGGAATAGTTCCTACTTTACCAACATTCTCACCGATGTCTCAGTCCAGCCGTTCTGGACTAGAGGGCGCCATTGTGAATTTCATTCACCTTGGGCCTACTTTACAATAATGAAATAGGAATGTGATTTTGATAACGTCATCAGATATAGCAAGATAGAGAAAATGAAAGTTTTGGATTCGGAGATTAATCATAATCGTATCATGGAGAGTAATTTGGGGAAGGACAAATGAAAATCAACTATCAATGACGGGGTCTGAAATTTCATTCTGTGTAATATAATGACGCTTTTTTAGACTGATAATAGGCACACGAGAAATAATTTTTCTGAACTTCCTTCTGAGGGTGGTGCACCTCTTTGCCAGTTGATTTATTCAATATTTCGAAAATTGTATTTTTTGCATAACGCTGATATTTTCACAAACTTTCATCCAACTTGACTTGTTTGTTTCTTTGTGATTATTATTTATTTCTCGATTTGCAAGTTCGGGTGTAATTTTGCAAATTAATTTTGATTCACTTATAGTCGTCCGATCAACTTTGGCAGGTGTTCATGATTAAGCTGACAATCTGTTATGGAATTTTTGTAACAGAAAAATACAAAATGGCGGATGCGTTTCGCGATTATGAAGCGCTACTATTCAAAATTGGTATATGGGTGTTCGTTGGATCGAGGATCTCCTTATTTCACCTTCACAGGACAACCCAACTGGTATGTTGCCAAGCCCGGCAATATAATCACGAATCTCTAGGTTAATTTTTTAACTTTTGTTGGACCTCATAATAATGGATATTACAACGTTATTTCGGAATAACTATTTCACCAATTATTTCTTCCTGTAAAATTTCCAAACCAAATGACAATTGATATTTCAAGACAGCTATTGCATGGAGTACGTTGCTTTACCGGCAACAGTGCCCGCCGACTATAATTACTCATTTGCACGGTTGGAGACTTGGATAAATATTCACTATAATGGTGTCTTTTCTATCGGATTAGTTTTACAAGCCATATATCGTCAACCTTAAACTTCATTACAAGCCATGCTGTCGAGACTGGACAAAAAAATTCAAGTGGGGTATTACACTTCAGAGCCCACCTCGTTATTGCCAGACGTGAATTAGATTTTCTGAGCTCGAATCACAAGACACCTAAGACGTTGAACGCGTGCGAGAGCGAGCAGAGAGAGCACCCCGTACACTGTCGACTGCGACAGCGTCTTCACTTCTGACGGTTGCATACGGAATGTAAATGACCCAATTTTGCAATTCCTGACATAGTATCTGGGTATCTAGGGAGGCCCGTCAAATTTGTTTTCATCCCGATAAATTATTGCCATGTTTTACTTTCCATTTGTACAACCTGAATAATCAATAAATGTATATCTGAAAAAACGGCATGATTCGTTATTCAGCTTTAATTCATATCAGATCTGAATGTTACATCCTAGTGGAAAAAAAAATGAAATTTTTATGAACGGTATACTCCAGGGGTAGGTACGTGATGAGCATTTGAATCCCAAGCGGTTGGTTGATACTAGCACCTGAATATTTGAATAACGTGTGTGTATAATTGCTATATCAAAAGGAAATCGACAGAACACACCATCGTGTATTTGTATTCTCATTTGAAAATATATTTCGTCTCATGTTTGAATTTTGTATCGCAGTCGGTGAAAATCTACCCTTATTAATATACACCCATACTATGAATTAGGTTATACCTCACAACAAGAGAATGCAATTCCGCATGTGGTTAACATTCCAGAGTTGTGTATGTATTTCCGAAGATTTGTGTTCCAAGGTCTCAACTGTCACCTCAAATATTTGAATTTTTTTCCATGATAATTTCAATTTTATATACGATAAAACACGTATTTTCTTTGAGCCTGCCATGCAATAAAAACTACCCCTATTGAAAACAGATTATAACACAAGAATGATCCCAAGTAGGTCAATTGAACTTAACCTCAATGTTACATCACAAGACAAGAGAGAACACAAAAAAAATCAACAGAATAGTTCTGAGGGATTGATACAACTTCTGAATATTTCAATTTTGTTTTTCATCCAATGTGTTTTTTATACGTTAAAGCGTGTCAATTTCATTAATTTTTTCCACACATACTATGAAACAGGTTATACAGGGTATAACCTTACTTCTTGCATGAACACTTACAGTTAGCCTATAACAAAGGGAATTTTTCCTTTGAAATATTCACTATAAATCCTCAATATAATTGAAAAATGAATTATATTTGATATATTCGTATTTCGTATTCTTCCATAATTTCAATTCGGAACTGAAGAAAGTTGTGAGATAATACATGGAGTATACCTACACAGATCTGAGAGACTCAATATAAATGCCAATTCGATACCGTTATCATGGTCCATTGTTCGAGGTCTGGAATCCCTTAGTAAAAGGAATGAGGATTCCAGGTACGGATTTGAGAATACGTAAATTATCTCCTTTATTACATTTTATTGCGCAAATTGAAAATTGTCCACGTATTTTGATAGTCATGACTAATTTGATTGAGTTTTAGCCTTCTTAGGTAAGGTTTGGATTATGTTATGAACTAATTTTCTCAAAATAATCAGAAAAATTTCATTGTATCGAGTACGTTCCTGCTCACCACAAATCAAAACCCCAGATATGAAATCCCTGCAAACCTTCATTTGAGGGCAAAAAGGGCAGACTGGGAAGTGGCTAAACGAACGGTAACTCATTCAAAAGTAGTGTGGGCAATAAACTTCTTCAAGCCTTACAAGTCTCCGGGCCCAGATGGAGTATTTTCCATACTACTTCAGAGTGGAGTTGAATATCTAGCACCAGAACTGTGCAGACTGTACAGGCTGAGCCTAGCACTGGGATGGCTACCTCAAACCTGGAAAACTGTAAACGTGGTCTTTATTCCGAAACCTGGACGAGACTCATATGACCAGGCAAAGGCATACAGACCAATAAGCCTATCGTCGTTTCTTCTGAAAGGCTTAGAAAAACTGATAGATAGAGGCATAAGGGAAACTGCTCTTGTAGAACGGCCTTTACATCAGAACCAACATGCCTATCTAACAGGAAAATCATGCGAGACAGCACTCAACTCTACACAGATAAAGTCCAAACTGGTCTGAGACTGCCTCCAGAACCTCATCGAGCTCGCAAAACACAACAAGGTCACCTTGATGTGGGTGCCAGGTCATAGAGGCATTGAAGGCAACGTCAAAGCGGACCAGATAGCTAGACAAGCATCTGAAACGCTATTCAAAGGGCCAGAACCTGCACACGGGATTAGCAAAAACCGATGCAGGACCCTGATCGACGAGTGGATAAAAAGAAGACACCAACAATATTGGGATCAAACTGTCGGGCAAATACACAGCAAAGTCATGGTAGGGCATCCAATCCGGGCCCTGACGTCTGACCTTCTGAACCTGAACAGAACGAAGGCTCGTATAATAATAGGTCTGTTGACTGGACACTGCGGCCTAAGAAAACACCTAAACACCATGGGAGTACGCAGGGAAACCGTGGTGTGTAGGCTCTGTGATGAAGAGGAGGAAACAGCCTCTCATATTATCTTCGACTGTGACGCCCTAAGTAGTAGGCGACACAGAACCTTTGGAGAGATCAGCCCGGAAACAGGCATGAATCGGAAGAACCTTATCAACAGGCTTCTTAACCTAATTGAAGGCACAAACCTGTTTGAATGAGGAACCACTGACGACAGAGTGATACAATAGACCCCAGCTGGTCGCAGTGTCAAGGGAAGCTAAGTGCCAACCCTGTCTCTGGCTCGTCAGCCTTAAACCAACCAACCAACCACGTTCCTGCTAGTGGTCAATCGAGCGCTTAGCCTTATCAGTATTTGATAATACTAAATCTCTTAGATGTATTGCCGTACTGTATACATTGTTTGGCAGACATGATGTCATTTTGGCCAAAGCTGAATTTTATGTCATTATTCGTCGGAATCCTTGTATTGGAAAATTGTTAATTTGGATATTTATTAATATACAGTGCGGAAACCACTCATGGAATAACATTATTTCAGGCGATATACGAAAAAATTATAAGGAATGCTCGGACAGCTCAATTCTTGTTTTGAAGGTGTCGTCATTTGAACTACAATTGAGAAGAACAGGGTCATCCACTTGTGTGCAGCGCAAAAAACGTGTGTTTTTTCGAATGGGTCACCCTGGAATTCTTCAAATATTTGGATTCTACCTGATGAGCTGATTTCAACGACTCAGAACACTCGTGATGTGAATCAATGAATGAAGAATCAATAATTTGATGGAACTTTTGAATTCTTCGACCTAGAGTACTTGTGGGGTGAAACGATTATTCAATGAATGATAGGGCTGAACTTTGAAAATTTTCAAAGGACCTGAGAAAAAAACTATGCTAAGACGAGTCAATGTAGTGGGCTCTTCAACTAGTATTGAAATATAATACAGGGAGATTCATTCAGGTGCAACACTGAAACGGTGTTTTTCAATAGATCACCATGTATAATTTGTAATGAATTTCATTCATTGAGTCGACTTCAGTGACCTATGAAATTACCAGACTGATTTCCTATAAAAAACTTCATAATGTTCATAACAACAATTCATTTGAAGGTTACTTTCCATTTTATTGTATTTTTCAAAATGCTCTCTATGTATACTTGTTGACAGTTGATCAATCTGTAGTAAAATTCCTTCCTTACTTTTCCCGAAACCTCAGCTGAAATTTTCGCATATTTGTTCGCATTAAAAAGTAAGAAAATGTTGCCTAATAACACAAATTATTTTCACAAAAGACGCTGTGATATTTGGGTACACACTGTAGTACCTACATGGAAGAGCCTACTGCTTCTTTTCACAGAAGTTTTAGCAATTGAAAGACAGACATCCTTTTCATGTCAGTATTGATAATAACATTATTTGCCTCTCCAAAATTCGTTTGTGCCTTTAAGCTATCTAATATCCAACAGAAACTCTTCGAATAGAGATTTTTATGTTGACTGGTTACAGGGATATGTGTAGAAGTCAAGCTGAATTTAGCAATATGTTCAATCTGCGACATCCTAATGTACCGAATATCTCACAAAAAACTATGTCCAAAATTGGACATGTTGAACCGCTCAAAAAAAAGCTGATTTTGTAGTAGGTGATGTGTAATTGAATGTTCTGTTGAGTGTTCAAGAGTATCCGCCGTCAAGTCCACGCCAATTCTAATATATAAAATTCTCGTGTCACGGTGTTTGTAGCTCAACTCCTCCGAAATGGCTACACCGATTCTTACGAAATTTTGTGTGCTTATCGAATAGGTCTGAGAATCGGTCAACATCTATTTTTCATTCCCCTAAATGTTGAGGGTGGTCCACCCCTTGATTTTAATTTTTTATTTTTCAGACAAAAATTTTTGTTTTTATTTTTTCATGATACAGCATTCAAAAATATATACAATCTCCAATTTTCACCCTCCTACGATCAACCCCTATTTCTTTAGCAAGATTTTTATTTTTATTTTGTCATATTACTCTTAATTTTCACTCTTCTACGATCAACCCCTACTTTTATTTTATAGAAAAAACGGGAAAACAGGAAATCTGGATAACGGGAATAACGGGATAACGATAAAACGGGAAAACGGGATAACGGGATAACGGGAAAACGGGATAACGGGAAAACGGGATAACGGGATGACAGGATGAGGGATTAACGGGAAACTGCAAAAACGGGATAAATGAAAAACGGGATAACAGGAAAACGGGATAACGAAAAAAACGGGAGAACAGGAAAACGGGATGACAGGATAAGGGGAAACTGGAAAACGGTATAACGGGATAATAGGATAACGGGATAACGGAAATAACACGAAAACGAGATAACGGGACAACAGGAAGCGGAAGGAGTCAAAGGCATAATCTAGATGGAACAACATGAAGGAAAACATAGAAAAAAAGAAATTCTACGCGGACAATGGACTGAACAACGTCTCGTCTGTCGGGTCAGCAAGTCTTGAAAACATTTCATAAAGAAAAACTTCATCTCTATATAAATGTATTTACTCAGGAATCAATTCAAAACGATCCAGACCGTCGCATGCAGTTCTGCGAAGAAATGATGGACAAGTCAGACAGAAATTATAGCTCTTCAGTCTATTATTTTCTCATGAATGAACTTTAAATTTACTTAGGAATGAAGTTTTACCTGTCCTGCTCAACTTTTATGCAAATGAAGTATATTCCGCCCTACTGAGTGGAAATATTGGGTTGCAACAAGATGGGACAATACTCTATTATTCTGTGCCTGTAGTTTTGATCTCATTACAGGAAAGTGTTGAACCAACCACCCCAAAAAATAAATAGTTATGTTCACATATCTTATTGACTCAGCATTCAGACTGAAGCACGTTCCGCGTATTTGGAATGTGTCAGAAGTCATAGTCAATTGCGATATATATATTTTATTTTATATGCGGATTTTGCGAATTGGATGTATACCGGGTGACACAGGATATCGTGCCACCCCGGTAACTTCTGCATTCGTGAATGGATTTTTCTGGAATTTGGTACAGTTATATAAGCAACCATTTCGGATTTCATCACATTACAATCCAATATGGTGGACTCCCGGTTTTTCTGGAAATGCCAGTAACTTTGTTTTTTCAAATAGAAAACCCTGTATATTTTCACATATTCAAGTTTAACAGGTCAAAACAAGTCCAAACCTTATATCAAATGTAATTTTTTTTTGAACAATTGAAATTATTCGCAAATAACAGAAAAACTTAAATTCTTCCGAAAAATTATTTTTGTGTCGTTTACTGGTTAATCAATTCAGTCACATCACATTTTGATTGAAAATTAATTTTTTTTTCAAATGAAACGCCTATGGGCTACCTACCTGTTTTTCTAGAACATTTATTGAGGAAAAAAATGACATATCATTTTTGTATTTCGGTGCGGTAACAAATTGTATAAATTAAAAAATCTACAACTAGTTCATGAGTTTTCTGGCATTTCGCTGTGGAAAACAACATTTCCGAATCTTGTCAACTAATTGTGTAAGTTATACTTATAAGCACGATAATGGTGTTTTTTTCAATTCTTCTAGCGTTTTCTCGACTGACATTCCATTGGTATTCCAATTCCCGCGTCGAAGCGGTTGGATCAAAATCGAAATAAGCAAAACATTCATTGTTGGCGATTTGTCTCTATTTTATAGATATTTTCATGGGCGATGCTCTTCTGAAATATCAACAATCGTTCCTCCTTTGGCAGTCTCTTCGAGATTAACCCGTCAAGTTCAGTCTTCACACCCCTTCGTGGTCACTTTGGAGACCTGCAGAACATCACTTTCCAAAGACTCATTCATCCAACGAACTGCGAGGCTTTGGAACTCATTGCCTAGGGAGGTGTTTCCCGAGGCATACAACCTCCAGAAATTTAAGAAGAACACCAACTCCTACCTTCTTTCCCTTGGTTCCCACGATGTTCTCTGAACATTACAGGATATCCCTCTTCGTGGGAACCAGAACATATAAAAAAAAAATAAAAAATTCATTTCTGCCTCCTCACTAACGATCATCTCCTCCATTGTTCGGTTCTTTTCGGAATTTTCTATCCACATTTTAAAAAAAAGGTTTTTCGTGGGTGTCTTCTGTGTGGGTATCGTTCAGCGTATAACTGACAATCGGCGACAATGTATTCAAGACATTCTCCGTAAATTGATAACATATCAACCTGTTCACTTCTTGTGAACCTATAATTTTGATTTTACATTTCTACTAAATTAATTTCCGAAAGTTAACTTATTTTCGAGAGTTGAGATGAAAGATGACAGCGAAACATAATCAGTTGAGAAGATTCAGAAATGTTGTTTTCCACAGCTTACTAAGTTGAAAAATGATTCGAACTGGAAGGGAACTCATGAACTAGTTGAAGATTTTTGAATATATACAATTTGTTACTGCACCAAAATACAAAATTGATATGTCATTCTTTTCCTTAATGAATGTTCTAGAGAGACAGGTAGGTGGCCCATAGAGGTTTCATTTGAGAAAAAAAAAATTTGATCAAAATGTGATGTGACTGAATTAATTCATCAATAAATGACACAAAAAATAATTTTTCATGAAAAATTTTGTTTCTCTGTTGTGTGCGACTCATTTTAAATAGCCTTGACTGAATCTCATTCATCCACGAGGTAAAATAGAAAAACAATTTCAATTTCAATTGTTTCAAAAAAATTACATTCGACATAAGGTTTGGACTTGTTTTGACCTGCTGAACTTGAATATGTAAAAATATACAGGGTGTTCTATTTGAAAAAAATAAAGTTGCTGGAATTTGCAGAAAAACCGCCATATTGGATTGTAATGTGATCAAATTCGAAATGGTTGCTTATATAACTGTACCGAATTTCAGAAAAATCCATTCACGAATGCATAAGTTACAGGGGTGGCCCGATGTCCTGTATCACCCGGTTTATTGGAATTATATTTTCATTTCATTTTCAGGTATATTGATCATGAGACTGAATTGTTCACTATGAGGTTTATTCTCTAATATTCGTTACCTCGGTGAGCAGTTTTTCGAAAAATCGCAAGTGTGAACTACATTTTTGTTTTCTTGGGTGCTGGTCTCGTCGCCAGCTGCACCTCAGCATCTTCGGCTTTTTGTAACTTACGGTTCTTGTTTCACCGCACCCACTCCATAACTCTAGTCCCCTGTACCAATTTGTTTAGGTCCTTCATCGGTTGGCTACTGTATTCTTCAGGGGTTAGCCTTGGCTCTCCGAATATTGCTTGTCTGTGGCAGTCTAGTGCCTCGCATTCTGAAATATGTTTGAATGTTTCTGTACCTTTGCCACATTGTCTTCTGGATAGTTATCCGATGTACAGCCAAATTTTGGGCAGGTGTCCTCCCATTGGGTGGTGACCAGTGAGAAGGCCCGTTATTGTTCTGACTTGGTTCCTACTCATCTTGAATAGTGCTTCACTTCTCCGTTTCCAAATATATGTCCTCCCGTGATGCATTAGAGGGGCTACCTTCTCTTTGTTTTCGTTTGACCCAGTTCCGTATGCAGCCTCAGATGGCTGATTTTGTCACTCCGAGTCCAGATTCTGGGCCAATACATGGAGGTCATGAGCCCGCTCTAGCTAGTTCATCAGATTTTTCATTGCCCTTGATGCCACAGTGTCCTGTAACCCACATCGAAGTTATTTTGTTGTGTTCTGAGAGGGCACTGAGTTCTTCTTGGCCTTCCCATACCAGTCATGATGTCACTTTTGGGTTCGTGAGAGCCTTCAGTGATGCCTTGCTGTGTGTGCATATTTTGATCCGAGTGTTGCGCACTTTCCTCATGTTGTTTTTCCTCATTGTATATACCTGCACCAGTTCCTTCCTTAATCTTGGATCCGTTGGATACCTCATGAGGTTTGCTCTCGGTGGTGTCATCTGTCCATGCCCTCTGGTCTTGTATGATCACGTCGAAGTTCGTTTCTAAAAAGTTTAACACGAAAACATGCTATACCCATATCATATTCAGCGCGTCCATGGTTTGCTTTCACGAGATTTTCCACGGCGCTTGCTGTTCTCCCGATGAATACTGCGCAACTGTACTAAGGATCCTGTTTTTCTATCTCGTATTCTTTTTACCGACGAAGCTCACTTTACGCGCGACGGAGTAGCGAGTTACCACAACGTTCATATTTGGGCACTAGAAAATCCACACATGTTCAGACAATCTCGACACCAGGAACAGTCCAGCGTAAACATATGGGCAGGAATAGCAGGATATACTTCAATTGGTACTTTTATTATACCGCGAATTGTGAATGGTACCGCATGTTTAAACTTGCTTGCATTAGTGGAGGAAGTGCCGTTGAAAGTTTGTCAACGAATGTGGTTTATGCACGATGCTCCCCTCCCCCTCATCTTCGAATCATCGTATGCGATTATCTGGATACAGTGTTTTCAATCGGTGGATTGGCAGAGCAGGTCTAATTGCTTGGCCATCACGATCCCCAGGTTGCAACCCGCTGGACTTCTTTTCATAGGGACATGTAAAGAGCCTTATAAACATAACAGAGCAATAATTGCGTTTGTTGAAATCCACCAGCAGCGCACTACAAAAAAGTTTATGGGGCGAAAAAATATCTTCCTGTGGATTCTTACAATCACGACATACGGAATGATGTTTAGCCTGAAATGTCTATGTTTCGAATTTGATTTGAATATTGCAAAAACTGAAAAAGCTATGGAAAAAAATCTATATATATATATATATATATATTTATATATATATATATATATATATATATATATATATATATAGTTTTTTGTGAAGGTTAGACGACTGTCCTTCCAACAGCTGCTGCGGTCAGATCTACCATATTCTTGATACCATGAGTGATGTGTTGTGGGATGATATTGTTGTTCTTGCAGTTCATAAGGAACGTACACCTATTTCTTTGTGCGGCAAGTTTGGCATAGATATTCGCCATGTTTTTAAGTTTATTCATTGTGGTGTAACCATATCGTAATCGAATGTCTTGATAAAAACCCATATCTATAGGAAGTTGTGAAGGTTAGACGACTGTCTAAGTTGAAGAAGAATCCTCTTTAAATTCTGGTATGCAGTCAACAGGGGTATGGAAAAAAAGTGTACTCTTTTTTCTATTCAAGCTTTCGAGTCATTTATTGTCTCTTCATCAGGAACTCTACAATGAATTAAATTGAACATTATAAGATTTGAAAACCAAAAAGGCATATGTGTACTTACAAAAGTGAGGTTAAAAATCCCTTTCACTTGCAGCAATTTATAAAATACCATGTCACAACAGACAACACCCTTGGTAAATAGAAAAATCGAATTTAAACGGTTTTCTTCACATAAAGGATTCAATATAAAATTGAACCAGAGAAAGGTAGATCTCAGGTGAAAAACAACTACTTTCCTGGCAAATACCACGCAGAACGTTGAATGATATTCACCTGAAAATCCATGCATACTTCCATATAATATCAATGGACATTGAATGCAAATGTTTCTTTCTGATAAGCTCGATTATGTTCAATTTATGTCGTGTTCACCTAACAATCCGCATACCGGTTTCAGGATTCTTGGCCCTCATCAGTACGGAGTAGTCAACCAGCCAAAGGTACAAAGAACTCTGGCTGAAGTGAGACACAACGTAAATAAACCATCATCGATCTTGTAACACCTATAGGTACGCCGGAAAAGATAAACTTTAACTGGCGGTACCTAGTGACAGAAAGAAACACTCCGAAAATCTCCCACCTCGATAGGTTTCTAAATAAAAGATTCCTTCTCAGTAGGAGTGGCAAGCCCGTCTAGCATATAGTGAGAGATAAGTGCCATGTGAAGTGGAATGAATAGAAAAATCGAATTTAAACGGTTCTCTTCACATAAAGGATTCAATATAAAATTGAACCAGAGAAAGGTAGATCTCAGGTGAAAAACAACTACTTTCCTGGCAAATACCAAGAACGTTGAATGATATTCACCTGAAAATCCATGCATACTTCCATATAATATCAATGGACATTGAATGCAAATGTTTCTTTCTGATAAGCTCGATTATGTTTAATTTATGTCGTGTTCACCTAAAAATCCGCATACCGGTTTCAGGCTTCTTGGCCCTCATCAGTACGGAGTAGTCAACCAGCCAGAGGTACAAAGAACTCTGGCTGAAGTGAGAACAACGTAAATAAACCATCATAAGATTCCTTCTCAGTAGGAGTGGCAAGCCCGTCTAGCATATAGTGAGAGATAAGTGCCATGTGAAGTGGAATGAATAGAAAAATCTAATTTAAACGGTTTTCTTCACATAAAGGATTCAATATAAAATTGAACCAGAGAAAGGTAGATCTCAGGTGAAAAACAACTACTTTCCTGGCAAATACCACCTTTCTCTGGTTCAATTTTATATTGAATCCTTTATGTGAAGAAAACCGTTTAAATTCGATTTTTCTATTCATTCCACTTCACATGGCACTTATCTCTCACTATATGCTAGACGAATTCTACTAGAAGAATCTTTATTAGAAACCTATCGAGTGAGATTTCGGAGTGTTCTTTCTGTCACAGGTACCGCCAGTTAAAGTTTATCTTTCCGGCGTACTATAGTGTTACAAGATCGATGATGGTTTATTTACGTTGTGTCTCACTTCAGCCAGAGTTCTTTGTACCTTGGCTGGTTGACTCTCCGTACTGATGAGCCAAGAAGCTAAACCGGTATGCGGATTGAGGTGAACACGACATAAATTAAACATAATCGAGCTTATCAGAAAGAAACATTTGCATTCAATGTCCATTGATATTATATGGAAGTATGCATGGATTTTCAGGTGAATATCATTCAACGTCTGCGTATTCCAGGAAAGTAGTGTTTTCACCTGAGATCTACCTTCTCTGGTTCAATTTTATATTGAATCCTTTATGTGAAGAAAACCGTTTAAATTCGATTTTTCTATTCATTCCACTTCACATGGCACTTATCTCTCACCCTTGGTAAAGTCATATATAGTTAAAACTTTGATCAAAATTGATCAAGATTACTTAAACATAAGTGTATAAACATTTTAGAATTCCAAATGGGCTCTTATGGAGGTCATGTTGGATTCAAGAGGCAGTGGTGACAAATGAAAAATGAATGATTATTGAAGTATATGAAGTTGACAAATGACAAGTATGAAAAGTAGATCTAAGACCTGTTGCCAACATACAATGCGGTGAAACATAATATCACCAAACAAATATAGGGTACAACTTATGTTAATTGAAACAATTTTGGTAAGTCTCATAAGGAGACTGCCAGAGAAAATATGAGTTTTTTAGAAAAAATAAAAAGGGAAAAAATTTGACAAAGTGAAAAATTTTTCAATACCCACCCTTCCAGGGGACACAATTATGTTAATGTATTGAATTGTGGTCTGTCTCATACGGAGAACGACTGAGTAAACATGAGTAGATTATGCTGAGATTATCAATGTCCGTTCTCGAATTCATTGAATTAGGTTCTTTGAGAATTTGTGTCATTTCGAGAAAAGTTCTCTTTTTTACATTAGATTCATGTTCCAAAATATTCACATTATCATAATCTGGGTTATGGTTCAAAGCCATGGTGTGATGAGCTAATGAACAAGTTTTTTTTAAATTTCTAATATCGCTTTTATGGGAGGTAATTCTGTCTTCCAATTTCCTTTTGGTTTGGCCAATGTACTTCTTTTCACATTGAGAACAAGGGATACAATACACCAAGTTCGAATTGTCTGATAGAGGATCTTTGGGATCTAATAGAGGATCTTTGTCTTTTAACTTTGAAAAAACCAAATAGTATTGAACAAGATTTTTTCAGAGTTAAAAGACAAAGGTCCTCTATTAGACAATTCGAACTTGGTGTATTGTATCCCTTGTTCTCAATGTGAAAAGAAGTACATTGGCCAAACCAAAAGGAAATTGAAAGACAGAATTACCTCCCATAAAAGCGATATTAGAAATTTAAAAAAAACTTGTTCATTAGCTCATCACACCATGGCTTTGAACCATAACCCAGATTATGATAATGTGAATATCTTGGAACATGAATCTAATGTAAAAAAGATAACTTTTCTCGAAATGACACAAATTTTCAAAGAACCTAATTCAATGAATTCGAGAACGGACATTGATAATCTCAGCATAATCTACTCATATTTACTCAGTCGTTCTCCGTATGAGACAGACCACAATTCAATACATTAACATAATTGTGTCCCCTGGAAGGGTGGTATTGAAAAATTTTTCACTTTGTCAAATTTTTTCACTTTTTTTTTTTCTAAAAAACTTATATTTTCTCTGGCAGTCTCCTTATGAGACTCACCAAAATCGTTTCAATTAACATAAGTTGGTACCCTGTATTTGTTTGGTGATATTATGTTTCACCGCATTGTATGTTGGCAACAGGTCTTAGATCTACTTTTCATACTTGTCATTTGTCAACTTCATATACTTCAATAATCATTCATTTTTCATTTGTCACCACTGCCTCTTGAATCCAACATGACCTCCATAAGTGCCCATTTGGAATTTTAAAATGTTTATACACTTATGTTTAAGTAATCTTGATCAATTTTGATCAAAGTTTTAACTATATATGACTTTACCAAGAGTGTTGTCCGTTGTGACATGATATTTTATAAATTGCTGCAAGTGAAAGGGATTTTCAACCCCACTTTTGTAAGTACACATATGCCTTTTTGGTTTTCAAATCTTATAAATTCATTGTAGAGTTCCTGATGAAGAGACAATAAATGACTCGAAAGCTTGAATAGAAAAAAGAGTACACTTTTTTTCCATACCCCTGTTGACTGCATACCCGAAGTTGAAAAGGATTCTTCTTTAACTTAGACAGTCGTCTAACCTTCACAACTTCTTATAGATATGGGTTTTCATCAAGACATCCGATTACGATATGGTTACACCACAATGAATAAACTTAAAACGATGGCGAATATCTATGCCAAACTTGCCGCACAAAGAAATAGGTGTACGTTCCTTATGAACTGCAAGAACAACAATATCATCCCACAACACATCACTCATGGTATCAAGAATATAGTAGATCTGACCGCAGCAGCTGTTTGAAGTACACTCCATCACACATCACAATTTAATAACAGGTTAAGGAATTATAACCTAAATTTTAAATAAAAATTACTATTGACGGCATTCGTAATTTGGAAAGAATGTTGGTTATAAAAAAAAAAAACCTTCCTTTTTAAATTCCTTTTAAATTAAGAAAGTGAACATTCTCAAATTCAATAAACTTAAACAATCTCACAATTGTAAAATAATAACACCAACCACTTGGATTAAAAATTTGACAGAAACAATAATTCCTTCAGAAATCTCGAATTTTCTAGCTCTAGGACCAAAGTTCAGCTTGGAACCGAAAAATAAAGATATCAATATTCCAAAATTTTTAGCAGATGTGGACTCGATTGCACAATTTGTTCCTAAGAATGAAAGAAATATTTTTTTAACACAAACGACGAATATCATTACCAATTATGTTCACACCAATGATTCCGTTAACAATTCATTGTACAATACTTACATTAAATGCAAACATTTTCTCAAAAATAATCCACAATTGAAAATTATTCAATCAGATAAAATGAAGGTGACGACAATCCTAACGCAAGAACAGTACTCTTCACTGTCATCTAACATTCTTAATGATACTACTTACTATCAATCAATAAATGGAAACCCCTCTGGTACCATTCAACAAAAAGCGAACAAACTGATCACAGAGCTAGAATAAAAGAATATGATTTCTAAAGAAGAAGCCCCTTCGTTTAGAGTTCATAATGAAACGATTAACAAGTTCTATGGATTACCTAAAATTCATAAACCAACACTTCAACTCAGACCCATCATTTCACGCATTAACAGTCCTAATAGAGGAGTAGCACAATTTGTTACTAATATACTCACACTGTCATACAATTTAAACAATAATTATTTTGTCAAAGACTCCTTCGAATTTTGCTCTTTCATAAATGAATTTCAACTTCCTTTTGATTTCAAGATTATTAGTCTTGATGTAGTATCTTTGTTCAATAACATTACAGTTGAAGTTGCAAAAGATAGTGTCTCCAGACACTGGAATGATATTTCCTTACATTGCAATGTTTCCGAAGTGCTATTCTTAAAATTGATTGATTTCCTGTTCGATACAACAGTTTTTAGTTTAGAAAATAAAATCTATAAACAATGTCTAGGTATGCCAATGGGCAGCCCAGTTTTCCCGATAATCGCTCAATATGTGATGGATGATCTCATTGATGATTGTTTAAACAAGATTCAATTTGAGATCCCATTTTTGAAGAAATATGTAGATGACATCATATTAAGTGCCCCTCAGGACAAATTACAAGAATTGTTACTTGTTCTCAACTCTCATCATGAAAAACTGCAATTTACCATCGAAGAAGAAAACATAGAACAAAGTGTAACCTTCTTAGATACAAAAGTAATCAGAAGGGCAGACAATACTCTAATCACCAGCTGGTATACCAAACCAGGTGCTTCAGGAAGATTCTTACATTACGAATCATATCATCGACACAGACAAAAGATAAATCTGTCTTGTGCATGAAAGATAGAGTAATCAAAACAAGTCACACTTCATTAAGAACAATCAATTTAAAAAAACTTTTGCAACTTTTCATTAATAGTGGATACCCACGAAACCTTGTTTATAAACCGATTTTCAGTAGGTCTTCCATTGATATTGATCATCCAAATAACAATAATAATAATAATAATATAATTAATTCTAATAATAACATTTTGGAACCAACGTTTTATCTTACCTTACCACATATAGAACCTTTAAACTATAAATTCAACAAATTATTTTCCAAGATCCCTAACATCAAAATAGCGTATAAAAACCAAATACTATTGAACAAGATTTCTTCATTCGAAGTTAAAAGACAAAGATCCTCTATTAGACAATTCAAACTTGGTGTATTGTATCCCTTGTTCTCAATGTGAAAAGAAGTACATTGGCCAAACCAAAAGGAAATTGAAAGACAGAATTACCTCCCATAAAAGCGATATTAGAAATTTAAAAAAAATTGTTCATTAGCTCATCACACCATGGCTTTGAACCATAACCCAGATATGATAATGTGAATATCTTGGAACATGAATCTAATGTAAAAAAGATAACTTTTCTCGAAATGACACAAATTTTCGAAGAACCTAATTCAATGAATTCGAGAACGGACATTGATAATCTCAGCATAATCTACTCATATTTACTCAGTCGTTCTCCGTATGAGACAGACCACAATTCAATACATTAACATAATTGTGTCCCCTGGAAGGGTGGGTATTGAAAATTTTTTCACTTTGTCAAATTTTTTCACTTTTTTTTTTTTTTCTAAAAATCTCATATTTTTTTGGCAGTCTCCTTTGAGACTTACCAAAATCTTAATTAAAAGGTACCCTGTATTTGTTTGGTGATATTATGTTCCACCGCATTGTATGTTGGCAACAGGTCTTAGATCTACTTTTCATACTTGTCATTTGTCAACTTCATATACTTCAATAATAATTCATTTTTCATTTGTCACCACTGCCTCTTGAATCCAACATGACCTCCACAAGAGCCCATTTGGAATTTGAAAAAGTTTATACACTTATGTTTAAGTAATCTTGATCAATTTTGATCAAAGTTTTAACTATATATGACTTTACCAAGAGTGTTATCTGTTGTGACATGGTATTTTATGAATTGCTGAAAGTGAAAGGGATTTTTGACCTCACTTTTGTAAGTACACATATGCCTTTTTGGTTTTCAAATCTTATAATGTTCAATTCATTTCATTGTAGAGTTTCTGATGAAGAGACAATAAATGACTCGAAAGCTTGAATAGAAAAAAGAGTACACTTTTTTTCCATACCCCTGTTGACTGCATACCCAAATTTGAGAAGGATTCTTATATATATATATATATATATTTATATATATATATATATATATATATATATATATATATATATATATATATATATATATATATATATATATATATATATATATATATATATATATATATAATGGAAGGAATCTAATGGACATAGCCCTCAGAGAAAAGTGCTTAACGTAGACACGTGTTTCGGGCTCTCGGCCCTCATCAGTACGGTGGAGAAGTGCAAGGATGAACAACACTTGGTAGAAAACGACAAATCAACGGAGCCAACAAACAGAAGCCAGTCGCTCATTTGTGATTTCGGTCAGCAGACCCTGAATTCCAGGGCAACAACCAACGTCATCACGGAGGCAGCTATAGCTACCTGCGCGACTTCCGAGTCCAGGAATATAAATATGAAAGGGAGTAATATCGAGGGGACTGTTGAAAACAAATTAGAAGGAATCTCTGAGGGCTATGTCCTTAATTCCTTCCTTTTTTTTTTACAGTCCCCTCATATTCTCTCTTTCATAATATATATATATAATATATATATATATATATATATATATATCTGACCCGACAGACGTTGTCCTGTCCAATGTCCGCCTAGAATTTCTTTTTTTCTATGTTTTCCTTTATGTTGTTCCATCTATATTATGCTTTTGACTCCTTTCGCTTCCTGTTGTCCCGTTATCTCGTTTTCCCGTTATTCCCGTTTTCCTGTTATCTCGTTATCCCGTTTTCCCGTTATCCCTTTTTCCGTCATCCCGTTATCCCATTTTCCCGTTTTTTCGTTATTTAGTTATTTCCGCAATCCCGTTATCCCGTTTACCTTTCCCATTTTTTCTTCATCTTGTTATCCCATTTTCTCCCTATTCTCTCATCCCGTCATCTCGTTTTTCCGTTTTTTCGTTATACCGTTATACTCGTTATCCCGTCATCCCGATTTCCTGTTATCCCGTTTTTCATTTATCCCGTTATTCCGTTTTCCCGTTATTCCCTTATCATGTCATCCCGTTATCCCGTTTTCCCGTTATCCCGTTTCCCCATTTTTTCATTATCCCGTTATTCCCGTTATCCGGTTATCCCATTTTCCTGTTTTTCCATTTCATCTATAAAATAAAAATAGGGGTTGATCGTAAAAGGATAAAAATTAAGAGTAATATGACAAAATGAAAATAGAAATATTGCCAAAAAAATTGGGGTTTATCGTAGAACGGTGAACACTCAGGGTTGCATGTATTTTTGAATGCTGTATCATAAAAAAATAAAAACAAAAAATTTTGTCTGGGAAATAAAAAATGAAAATCAGGGGCTGGACCACCCTTGACATTCAGGGGGATGAAAAATAGATGTTGACCGATTCTCAGACCTACCCGATATGCACACAAAATTTCATGAGAATTGGTCAAGCCATTTCGGAGGAGTTTAGCTACAAACACCGTGACACGAGAATTTGATATATTAGATTATAATATATATATATATATATATATATATATATATATATATATAACTATATATATATTATATATAGTTAGGAGACAAACACAAGAAGAAAAATTATGTTTTAAAAAATCACACCGTTGTATTGATTTTCCATATTCAAATTTTATAACCAATACACAATACACAGATTATTGAAAATTTCACTCATCAATTGTCAATGTATGATGGTTTTCCATTGAATGAAGTGCCAACGTCGTACAATTTTTGTTCAAGTGGTTTCTATAATTTAAATAACAATGAAATATTTTTGATTGATATAAGATTCGATTCAGATGGAATGAGCTTAGACTTTATTGTCCATTCGAGTTATTCAATAGATCATCGCGATGGCAGACTTCCAGCAGTTCAATGAAGGAATGAAAAGAGGTGAGAGAAAAATATCTTTTTCAAATACGGCTAGAATATAGATCAATATTTCTGTTGATATAGCTCAATATCAGTTCGAACTGCATCTGCTGAATGAATTGAGGAGAAAACATATCATTCTGTTTGAGTTGTATATCCCTTTGATATGACATATCATATTGGAGCGCCATTGAGAATTCAAGTTATTTTTCACTGTGGAATATTATTGGAATATAAATTGTTGTCCTGTATTCTTCTTTGGTTCTACCAGCCAAAAAATATCACAGTTGCAATTTATATAATTTCAACACCTACATGGTCGTGATAGTTGATTATACGTCATAGTCACGTAGAATTCACCAAGATACAGATAAAATTTGAAGTAGTTATCGGGGATAATACCATAAGTGCTTTAAAAATTACCGATAGTTCTGAAAAAAATGTGTTTTTTGAAAACTGCACGAGTTTATTTTTTCCGTTGTTTCAAAGCATACATTTTTGAAACAACGAAAAAAATAACCGAGTGCAGTTTAAAAAAAAAACACGTTTTTTTCAGAATTATTTGGTTAATTTTCAAAACACGAATGGTATTCGGTAGAAAATGTCAAGAATTCAAAAAGATTCATATTATTCATTGTTATAGTGGATACTACAATCATTGTGAGTAATATTGTCACTGCAGTTGAATGGTCACCTAGCGCGCTGAATTACTTACAGCAATAATCCACATAGTAGGTGGATTACCGCTGTAATTCAGCGATAATTCCACAACTCTTATGGACATTTTAACACATGATGGAAACTTTCTGGATAATTCGCACAATAATTCGAAGATATTAATTCGTAAATTATATCAAACTCGATGAAAAATCAATTTTAAACATTTATCCAGTCAAAACAATTTGCGTCTGATAGTTATTTGAACCAAATGCATCTGCCGGTTTACAAAATATTTTCGATTCCTCAAAATACTTCTTGCTGCTTGTTAGGTTCGTCCGGGAATTGAATCTGTTACGACACAGGAAAGGTTATGTCAAATCTGCTCACTGCCGAAATATTTGTTAAACTCCTGAGAGTTTTCGACAGAGTACATGCACCATTTCTCCTGATGTCATGTCCTGTTCTTACAGTATGACGTATAAAACTACACCAACAATTTTGCAATCATCGTTTTTCTGTTATATTTGTGATTTTTGTATAATATCTTAAGAGCTTCTGATTCGCATTCCAAGACAATTTTGAATCCCCCACAAGTCTCTAGCATCAAATTGGTACTCAAATTTCATATAATATTTCCAAACAGAATTTTATTGGGCGCGTTGACAGTAAAATTAAAGGTCGAATTCAAGTGCAATGTTTTCATTTAACTTTCCAAACGAAACGCATTTGTGGAATGTTTTCATGTAGAGCAAACGCTAGACTTCAAAGGCTGAGGAATTGACAGCCTATTCCTTTAATAGCATAGATAACCACTGATAAATTATTTCGATATTTCATCCCCAAAGAGTGGAAAAGGGGGTTGACAGTAAGAAAGTACCGTTAATTTTGAAGTAAGAGTCTCAAAAATTGGTATTTGGGCTCCTATTTTCTAATAAAGGAACCATTATTCCAAGGTAAAATGGGGGTAGAAAGTTTGTTTAGGGTGTTCCGCAAGATTTTCAAGTAAAAGCCATAAAAATTGGTATTTGATATTTTTGTTACAGATATGGGAATACGTTATCCACTGTTTTTAGTAATTTAGCCACCGAAGGGGTGAAACTTTGTATAGATGTTAGTTTTCAAAGTGGGGACATGAAAATTGGTATTCGAGAATTCTCTAGGAAATAAAAAAATACGCGTTTCAGTGTTTTCAGCAATCCAGCCCTCATAGGGGTGACATAGGGTTTGAAAATTTGTACGAGGGTT
Organism: Gonioctena quinquepunctata; assembly: GCA_018342105.1. Taxonomy (NCBI): domain Eukaryota; kingdom Metazoa; phylum Arthropoda; class Insecta; order Coleoptera; family Chrysomelidae; genus Gonioctena; species Gonioctena quinquepunctata. The sequence goes on from JAFIRS010001117.1 coordinate 342,013, forward strand.
CTATTAGTTTGGGAGTAAGGGTCATTGACTCTTGTTTCCAGATGGAGACAACAATTCAAGAGGGTCAAATTGTCAATATTTGCAGGTGCAGAATTGGGGGGCGGTGGAAATTCCTATAGGAGTTCCATTAGTTTTGAAGTTGAAGTCATCAATAGGTATTCAGGGTTCTTCTTTCCGAACAAAAATATATTCCAGGGTTTTCGAGAATTAAACCCTAAAGGCGGTTGGTATAGAAGTACCGTCAAAGTAGGGACATCAGAATTGGCACCTCTTCGATGACTCCCGTGTATTTTCTAAGATTGATTCTCTCATCTCCCAGGGAGCATGTGTCTGTTTCTATGAGAAAGTCAATGATCTGAATTCTGATTGTGTTGTGAATTTTTCCGGATTTTCCTTCACCTGAAAGAGCAAATGCATTAGATATTTTCATCTTGAAATCATTTTATATTTAACACTTCGTGTTTGTTTTTTCGAATTAATTTTTATAACTATGTATTATTCATTTGGAAACAATCGTTACCACTGTAAAATTTCTAAATTGTTACCAGTAAAAATTAATTTTCTGGGATTTGAATATTCACCTCAGATCATGAAATATTTTCCAAAATTGCAGTCGGTTTATCTAGTAGTCTTTTGTGCTGCCAATTTGACCATCTCATAATTTTTTCAATTGCTTCCTGATAAATAAATGGATCAGTGACAAAAATGATATGTTATATGCGATTCATATTCGTTAAATTTTGTGGAAAGTATTACTTCCTTCTAGTCTTCTATGCGCTTCATTCTCTTTTCTCCTTGTTTCTACTTCTCATTATTTCTTCATTTCGTTTTCTGTTTCATAGCAGTGAGGCTTCAGTGGTTCACTCTTTGAAAAAAAGACCGCAAATTCGCGAGATAGATTTCTTGGATGCAAATTGTTTGAGAGAAAAAAATCGCGATAAAATCCTCAAGCATAAATGATGTTTGATGGAAGTATTTCTCGAATCACATTCGGAACTGGATTCCATGTTGAATTTGAATTTTCAACGGGGAACATCACAACAAGTCCTCTCGTGTCTGAATATATACCGCTCTGAGTTTGAGTTCATGCATACGTTATTATTTTGGGCGATGACCATAATCAATGAGTTCAAGTTCGAATTGCTTCCTCACGCATTCTATTTGCCAGAGTATTTTCTGTTTGCGAACATGGCAAAATGGCTCAGTAGTAACCAACAATGAAAAAGTGAAGCCTGCCGTTGATGACTTCTTCGAGGAACCCGATGATTATCAATATGACAAGGTATCAAAACTAACGAACATGGCTGGAAAAATCATATCCAGATAAAAGTAGATTATGTAGATAAATAATGATATCCTCTCCTGAATTTTGTATGTTTTCTTTTGGAGGTTGGGTAGTGATTATGATTTTCATTCAGCCAGTGATTATTATTTTTATTGATTTTCAGCATCTCTGCTCTCCTTGCCACGCACGTCCAATCATCGCAAGGATGTCGCACCACCAAAAGATAAGTTTTTCCTGATGCACCTTCTTTTCTTCTTCATTGGTTTTGGAGGAGCAGTTCCGATGAGCTTCTTTCTTACAGCAACAGACGTATGTATGCCCATTTCTCTATTTTACAGACTTGTTCATATATATATATATATATATATATATATATAATATATATATATATATATATATATATCTATACATACCACCAAAAAATAAATATGGACGTTCCGCGCTTTCCATAATTGATTTTTGATAACGGTTGATCACGAAGTAATCTCTGTTTCATTCCTTGATAACTTCGTAGATATGCAATAATCTCACGATTTCTTTCAAAAATCTAGCACTGGTTACCAAAGGAATCTAAACTTAATTTTCACTCTTCTCATATCAGTAACCAGGCTCAAAATTTGTCGTTTCAAAGGTAATAACTGAAAACAGAAAATGAAAGGATTGTTATTTCGTGAAATATATATTTTTTCCATCCAAGATAAAACCGATAGCGTGGCCAGTCGGAAAGGTAGATTGCAGAACATATTTATTGATCCTAAAATTGCCATTGAGCAAGCTAACGAATCATGAGTCAGGGAGAACTACATATTTTCATTGGAAAATACAGCATTCTCTTTTTGTATGAATCTTGAACCTTTAATCGAAGGTAGATTCAAAAATCTGTGAACGCTCCTCAATATTCCTATGTAATCCCACTCAGATCAAAAAATCAAAGGAGTACAACAAATCTTGTTTCCTTTCAGTTTGATGGAACTGAAGAGATATAAAATATGTTAAGACTCAGAGGCAAAGCACTTCTGAAAATACAAAAGTTCACTCAGCAATAATATTGAACAAAACACACATGGAAATAGACAGTACTTACTTGGGATTCGACTACGAAATCACTTCAAAAAATGGTAACTAATTATCATTTATAAAATTCATCTTTGAATTCGAAAAAACTAATGACGTTCTGACCTGACATATAGAGCTGATAGACAAGAACCACAAATAAAAAGAGCATACAGGGCAAAAACTGAATAAGAATTCATGGATAATCAAATAAATTCTATTTTTTTTTGTGTATATAACTCAAAGAAAAACTCCCTGAATGAATGTTTCGAAATTCTATCAAATGACATATAGTTTGAACCTTGAAAATTTATTTTTTCTATTTTTTCACAGCTGCTATTCCAAAACTACTCAACTCATCTGGCCCATATCTGAACTCTGTTTAAATATTGATGGAATGTAATTTACATTCTATTGTCAAAACACAACAACTTTGATATTCCAAATGAGACCCCTTCTATTTCATCGCATTTTATGCTTTGATATTACTCTCCGATTATTTTGTATGATCCTCCCAACTTCTTTCTAATACCTATCTCCAGCGGTTTTCGAAAAGGTAATTGTTTTTTTATTTTATGTGCAAAACACAGCACCAATTGAATGTTTAGTACTGCGATATTTGGATTCGTAGAAAGCTGAAATTGTGGGGTGTAGCTTACCAATGTCCTGTGTATCAGTAATATCTCAGTGAATTTGTTTCTCATCACACAGAGTCGTTCAAAATTGGTGATTTCACAGATAAAAACAAAAATGGTGAAAAGTGCATTTTTTACACACCCTGTATATCGTTAAACATCTTGATGGGCAATTGAGGGGAATTTCAATTGATGTACCATGTTCCCATACCTGAATAGTCAGGTTTTCGAGATAAAAAATAATATATAAAAAACTTTTTAAAAACAAGCTTTCATTCAAATGAAGTGAAAAGTAAAAAATTATTGGTATGTGTGACGTGAGATATCCCGTGAGTTATAGATTCAAAAGCGTGCCGCCCAAAGTTTTTAGTTCGAATACAAATTCGACAAACTTCTGAATCTATAACTCACGAAATAACCTGAGTCACACATCCAAAGCAATTATTTCTCACTTTTTAGTGCATTTGAATAAAAACTTGTCTTTAAAAATTTTTTCAATAAATTATTTTATTCTGTGCTTCAGTACTCAAGTACGTCTTTATCTATGCATTTTTGTTAGAACATCGTTATAATGAGGCCTCTTCTCCTGCAAGTTCTGAGGTATCTAGTTCTCCAATGAGGAGACCATCTTAAGAATAACTAATCCGCCATCTTGCAGTTGCCATCTTCAATTTATTAATTTCGACTGAAATCAATAATATTCGACCAAATTCATAATCTCCGACCCCAAAAATCCCGACATACCAATTTTGAATCGAATCAAGCCATAATCACAAAACTCATTCGCCATCTCGAATTTGTGAAGTTTAATGAAATATTCATGATCGTCGACCCCGTAAACCCCCACATACCAATTTTGAATAGAATGGGACCATAAACACAGAGATCATCGGCCATCTTGGAGCCGTCAATCTGATTCTATGAAATTTGGAGAAAAATTCATCATCTTCGACCCTAAAAACCCCCACATACTAATTTTGAATCGATTCGGACCATAAACCTGAATTTCGTCTGCCATTTCGTTTTTTTCTCTAACAGAAATTCCTTGTGCCGCAATTTTAATTTCATTAATTTTGACAAAAATGCTCAATCTTCGACTCCGAAACCCCACGCATACAAATTTTGAATAGAATCGGATCATAATCACAAAACTCCTCCTCCATTTTGGAGCCACCATTCCGAATTCATGAATTTTGATAAAAAATTCATAATATTCGACCCCGAAAGCACCCACATACAAATATTGAATAGAATCGGACCATAATCACAAAATTCCTCCGCCATTTTGGAGACGCCAATTCGACTTATAAGTTTTGACAAAAATTAATTATCTCCGACCCCGAAAACTCCTACAGTCCAATTTTGAATCGAATCGGACCATGATCCTAAAACTCGTCCACCATCTTGGAGCTGCAATTTTGAATTTAAAAATGTTGACAAAAAAATCATTATCACCGACCCCAAAAACCCCCACATACCAATTTTGAATCGAATCGGACCATAATCACAAAACTTCCGCCATCTTGGAGACGCCATCTTGAAATTATGAAATTCATAATCTCCGACCCCGTAAACCCCCACATACCAATTTTGAATTGAATCGGATCATAATTACAAATCTCGTCTGCCATTTTGGAGCCGCCATTCATTTTTTTTTCTGGCAAAAATTTCATCATGCATTTTCACCGGAATTATGAACACCTGCTGAATTTCAGCTCGATCAGATGTCGGAAAGTCCTCCAAAAATGGATTACAAGTTTTTAACCCAAAATAATGACAGAACGAGTTACGTTTTATACCAGACCGCCCTTGGACTATGAAGATAAGAATCGGGAATAGCTGATTATGATCTTTATTCGAGACTCATCTCTTCATTCGAATATTATCTTTTATAGTATGCATTGATATCGTATTTTATCTATTATTCATGCTTATAGTGATTTTATTTCGAGAATTATCTTTTACATCTTATTTTCTTAAAGCTTATTGTTTCACATGTTTATAAAAGCTCTGAGAATGTTAACCATTAAGTTCCGTTGTACCCAGCTATTCATCTGAATGAAAACACATAGTGAGATTCGATTAATCTTTATTTGTGTAAAAGTTTTGGTGAAATAGAGTACAAAACTGGCTCAAAACCACGCAGGGGTTTCTACGAACCACCACTGCTAGAGGCTCAACATAATTAACGAACGAATGCATACGAACGAAGCAAGTTAAATAATAGCTTGTGAAAATCGGATTATTTTGCAATATTTTATATAATGTACTCATAAAAGGTCATGGAACATGAACAATTATGAAAATTCGATTATAAAATTTTTTTAAAAAATTTTTAAAAAAAAAATAAAAGGCAATAATTATTCAAATTGAGTTTTGATGAAATTGTTCATGGTCAATGTGATCAAGTTATAGCAGGAACCTGCAGAAAGTTCAATGAAATATTTTTCGATTTGCAGCCAATGAACAAAAATAAAATAATTTCATCAGTTATGGGTCAAAACCAAAAGCGAAACGAGGTTCACTAAACTAATAAAGAACAATTTTCAATACATAAAATAACAAATAACTGAACGCTCATAGAGCAATTATTAACAATATTAATACAATAACACAATATTTATAAAAATTCAGAAAACGTTCACAATAATTGTTCGAAATGACCATCGCTGGTTTCCAAAAATTTCAAAATCCGGATACTTGTAAAAAAAAATGTGGCCCTGCTTATATCATTGGCATCAGGCTCCTCGATGCCATTGATCACTCATCACTCATTGTCTTGTTCACTGGGTACCAATTTTATGTTATCACTCCCCTTCAAATCCTCTCATAAGTAAAAACAGAGTGGCGTCAGATCGAGTGATCTAGCAGGCAAATCCCACGGCCCTAAACGTCTGAACCAGGGATCTTTGAATATTTGACACCACTCCGTTGTTACTTCCCCAGTGTAATTATCCGTTGCCCCATCCAGTTGAAACCAGCAGGTACGATCTATTGACAGATTATTCAAAAAATAGTTCATCGTTGACCTCATAATTTCGAGGTATTCCTTAGAATATATCGGTTTATCGTGAATGAGGAATCTTATTTGGTTATCTTCCAGACGACAAAATAGGTTCGAACAATTTTTTTCTGAAATCTCATTACCTTGACAATATGTGGATTCTTCCCAGCCCAGAAATGATTGTTTTTTCTATTGAGAATGCCTTCCCTGGTAACTTTTGCTTTGTCTGTCCAAATTATTATCTTCAAAAAATAAGGGTTGACAAAAGTATGTCCTATTTTGATGATCTTCTGGTTTCAGGGTTTGAACTTTCGTTAACTTGTAGTGGTGCATGTTATGATCATGAAGGTTCATTTAAAATCTTCCTCTGCACTGTTGATGGAAACTTGGAGGATATGCGCGAGAATAGGAAAACACATTCATGATTATGTCTCCTTTTGAAGTTGCAGGCTTTGGTAAATTTCATTCTACTTTCAGTTTTAACCCATAACTGATGAAATTATTTTGTAATTGTACAGATTTTATCTCATTGATTGGTTGTTAATCGAGATACATTCCATTGAAACTTCTGCATGTTCTTTCTATAATTTGATCACACTGACCACATATTTATATATATATATATATATATATATATATATATATATATATATATATCATGTATTATGGTCAATGAGAGACTATAAAGATGAACCATTGATTCTGGAGTCCATGAAGATAAACCAATTTTTTTTTCTATGAAATCCACACAATAGGAACCTAATAGATATAAATAGTTGAATTTGGTTCAGATATTAATGTGAACGAATGTACAAAAATTAGTTTGCAAAATACGTTATTTTATTTATATTTGAAGTTATTCATGTAATGTTGGTGAGCAAATGTCATTTTATGCAGTTTTCAATACAAATTGACCATGAGAGTTTTTGATCAATATATCACTTGGAGTTGCTGTGATATCCCCAGTAATCAATTCATTATAATGAAGCCTCATGTATACGGTATAGTTTTTTGGGCAATAAAAAGGGATCTGCTATCACGAAATTGAAATTGAGAATGTTTCTCGTATATATTGGCAGGATATGAACAGAAAATACATTCAGTGTATTATTACACGATAATAATCGGATACATCAGAGAAAAGGATTCGAAAACTCTTTTGCAAAATGTTTAGACAAATGTTTACAGTGCGTAATGAGGAATTTCAGCATCATATTGAAATGGAAGTACACCTGAGAGATTGAAAATATATCCTTTTTTGTTACTCTTGATAAACCAGAGACTCTGCTCAGAAGTATTTTGAGATTTGGGGAAGGTTCTATATTCAAAGAATTTTTGAAATATACTTTTGAAAATCATCTGAAAGAAATATTGAGCTGTCTATTAGAACGAATAATTGATTCGAGCATACGAAATGTCGAAGAACAATGTTTATGTAATTATTCCATGAAATCATAAATGGCTTGATGCCCGTCTACTTTGGAACAATCGTCAACAAGTTCCTTTCTGTTGGGAGACGGAATAGTATGAATGGATGAGCGGTTCCCAAACTTATTTTTCAATTACGCCCATTTCACTCGATGCATTTTTGTTGTTTATCCATTGTTATTTCAGTATGGTTAGTTACTGATAGTATTTTTGAAAAAATCAATCTCAAGTCCTAGTTTGTCCGGAACATTCATGTCTCGTAGCAATTCTTAACACTTGGTTCACGACAATGTTTTCATACAAATAACTCCCATCCAGATTCGATATTTCATAATATAAATCATTTTATATTGCAGTATTGGATGTTCAAATTCCGAGATGTGAGCCAAGACGACTACGATGCTGAAAACAAAACGTTTCTACAAAAGAATTTTGCATCAATTTCATCTATTTTGAGTTCTGTACCCTCAGCACTGACTACTGTCCTAGCTTCGATGTTTGCTCATAAAATAAAACTCAGAATACGTCTACTAGGCACCATCACTGCTATAACATCAGTGTTCGTTGTATTCACAGTTTTTGTTAAGATCGATACCGATTCATGTAAGTATTACAATGACTTTCAAATGATTCCGGCCATGGTATTTCGAGCCATACGAAATTGTTTTTGTTTTCAAGTAACAGGAAGAAATATCTATCGCAGGTACATTATAATTGTGAGTTGGTCTCCAAGGAATTTGAAAAGTAGATATATTCAGTAATTAAAGTGTTGTTTGAGAATATTTCCGAGAAAGCGATATTATATACTCGGTATAAATAAGAAGGTAGGAACTAGGAGATACGAGTGATAATAGGCGATGTTGATGAATTGAAAAACATCACAAACTCAGTGAACAAACCAATTAATTATCAGGAATATCGTTATTTCTGAAATCATGGTAACAAAATATAATTGTCAACGGACAAGCCGACGTCCTTATATGATGAATTTGAAAATATTTCGTACCTGAACAGTAACGAAAAATGAAACAATATCCAGATAACAATGCCGCCATTCAAATCCAAGCCACACATACACCGGCACTATCAAAATTAATTATTTGACGAAAACAGGTTATATCCCTGGATAAAGCTCTAGTCATAGTTAGGCGATATAAACAAATATCAAAACTCGGTTGTTAAAAACTAAGAATAAGTGGAAGACGAGTTGAAATAAGATCAGTTGAAAGTAGTCAGTGAGTCTAAAGTAGTTGGGCGAAATGTGAATCGATAAGAACGAATTAGTTGAAGTAATTATTGAATGTTAAACAGTTAATATTAAACGAGATATATGTGAGTAACGCAGCATCGATATAGAGATTTTTTTTTTTTTTTTTTTTTTTGGCTTGGACATTTCGTCATTCGGCCAGACACAAGTGGAATATTGTTGGGATGCAGGTTGTCTTGCTCTAAGCAATACTGCATCCCATATTAATTTATTTCAGGACAATCACAACATAGAATGTATCATTCACACAGTGTTCTGGGTAGGCCTTGTTACTAACTCCATACGCCACCTAGGAGCAGCACTGTTAATTTGAACGCAACAGCGAATCGTCGAGGACCATCCTCGGCCCAGCTACGAAATTTAACATTTAATTCTCTCAAATTAAATGAAAAATTTCTGCCCTGGCCGAGAATCGAACTCACGACCTTTCGATCATGAGTCGGACGCTAACCCACCGCGCCAATTAATATAGAGATAATCTTTATACTTTGTCGAGTACAAAAAATAATATTTCCATCACTAATAATATAAAGTCACTACCAAACCAAATTATTTGAATAATACGAGTCAGTATGAAAATTTATGAAGAGCTAATTGAAAACACAGTGCAAAATTTTTGGATGTTTTGATTTTGGGTGGGGTGGGTGTGCTTAAACATAAAAACCAGTATGCCATTACATGTAAACACTACGATGACAGGCGAATTACGTATTCGCAGTGCACGTGTCAGTGGGTTGAATGCGGTTCGCGGACTACTCGTCTCAATCTGCACTTTATTCATTACTATGGCAATTTCCGAAACCAGGACTCAATTTAATTCATAGGTTATACATGCCGAATCACAATGCAACTGCAGTTTTCACGTTTGTAATAAACAAATTCAAAAGGTTGCACTCTAATAACACTGTATTTATCACACGAGAAAATTCTGTCCGCTGCGATTTCGGTGGACAATGTTTTTAGGCTCCTTTTTGGCTTTGCTGAAAGGAGTGGATTTTCGGGCCTAGTCGCGGATTTTTTGCGCGGGTTTGTGGATTTTTTTCCCACTAGCTAGTCCTCGAAGATATTGTCTTCGAGATAATGGTTTCATGGGAGAAGCGTCGCGAATAAATATTTCGATATTTGGTTTCGGTAATCAGTTTGGATGGTTAGGTATTGAAGTTATAAAATGTATTAGTAAGATGGTTTTATTTTAACATTTTTGTTCGACAATAATATGCAGATAGTATTTCTTCAATACACAAAATATTGATGATTGTTATAGCATACTGGTATCATGGCATAACAACCATGTTTCTGCTGTTTTTCTTAGTTGAAAAAAATTATTTACTGAATTTATGTATTGAAGCAATTAGTTATGCATTTTGTTTAGATACTGTCATAATTTTACTTCGATGATTCGGCTCATTTCATGGGGATTCACGATTGTAAAATTGTACGTCGAAGCGGGCATGCAGTACTGAGGGGGTTAGAATAAATAACTGTGAACAGGTAACTGCGATCAACCAATAGCATAATTTTGATTGAATTTTGCCAGAAAAGGCTTCCAGTCCACATATAAACGTGGTTATCAGGTTTTTACCGGTATGCTGGATGGGTCAAAATGAATAATTTGTGTATTTACACCATATAACCACTATGCTGCAAAGGGTCAACAGTTCCAAAAAGTGAAAATTGTAATACTTATTGATTTGTTTGGAAATATAAACAAAATGTTCTTAAAATCAGATGTAGAATCATCTGCGACTTGAAAATAAACCCTAGTCACAATTTTCCATTGTTGAAGATAACCTCTGGGGAAGCATTCGTGTTGAAAAGGGAAACATTCTCAAATGGATATTGAATAGAAAATTTTTTCTGTGAATTGAATAATCCACTATGAGTTCTAAGTAAGTTTCTGTGAATGTCTTATAGAAAACAACTACGCTAAAGCCACGCTGGACATTGAACTTCATTTGATAGATATTCTAAAAGACCTTAACTCATAAAAAACTGAAATTGAAAATTTGCAATTCCATTCAGATTGTTATTTGATTTCCTATTCCAGTTTCAATCAGGAACTCATATAGATTAAATGAGGCCAAGAAGAATGTTTTCCTACAGACAGTACTCATCAGAAATAATGTGTTACATTGTCGCAAGGGAGGCTTCGCACTCACTAGGTCTCCAAGACATTTTTTCGACGAAAATCTATTTCACGCTTCCACGATCATCACAAAGACCAGATGAAATGAGAAACACATTTTCTAGAAGCAATCTCACTCTGCAAAAATGAAAAAAAATCAGAAACATTTCTTTTGTAGAGAAACAATGAAATTAGTGTTTTTTTCACATTACAATCTCTCATGGGGTATCACAGTTAGATTTGTTTGGAAATATGAACAGGGTGTTCATAAACCCAGATGTGGAATCATCTGCGACTGAAAAATAAACATCAGTCGCTATCTTACATCGTTCGAAATAACCCCTTGGGGGTCATTCATGTTGAAAATGGAAACATTCTCAATTGAACTTTGAACAGAAATATTTTTCTGTGAATTGAAAAATCCACCATAAAAATAAAGTTATTTTTTGTAGATGTCTAACAGAAAATAACTACTTCTCCGGCTTGATCCACGCTGGACATTGAACCACATCTAACAGATATTCTGAATGTACGCTAACTCAAAAGAAAAAATCTGAAATTGAAATTTTGCATTTTTGTTCAGATGGTTATTTGTTTTTCTTTTCCGGTCTTAATTGAGAACTCATATAGATGCATGAGGCCAAAAAGTATATTTTCCAAAGATGAGTACTCACCAGAAATCATTAGAGATATTGACGCAAGAGAGGCATCGCTTTCACTAGTTCTTCAATATATTTTTGTCGACGAAAATCTATTTTACGCTTTCACGATCATCAGGAAAGCCGGAAGGAATAGAAAATACATTTTCTAGAAGCAATCTCACTTTGCAGAAATGGAAAAAAATTAGAAACATTTCTTTTGGAGAGACTCTTTGAAATAAGTGTTTTTTTTTACATTACAATCTGTCATGGGGTATGATAGGTTGATTTGTTTGAAAATATGAAGAGAGTGTATTTTTGGGACGTTCGTCCGCGTTGGTTTGAATCGACGAGTTGTGGTAGCTCGTTTCCAAAAATGAGGTTTTGAATAAGACAGCACTCCACGTTGTGTTAACTTATTCTGTTTAATTTCTCACGTTGACAAGAGTATGTATTCAGAGTCAATTCTTATTTGACAGCAGTGACATCGCCGCTATATCGACGAAGAACAACTGATCACGCATAGGCGTGCGGATTCAACTAAAATAGGCATACATAAGAGATGAACAACGAACATACAGCCCGCCTTGAAAGCTTGGGCTTCCAACAAAGAAGATACATTACTGACTAAAAAAATATAAAAGGTCAGCTCCAATAGTCTATTGTTACATATAATTGTCCATATATGAGGCTTTCGTCTAGTCAATAGGTAGAGCACTCACTTCGGTTACACTACGCTTTACTACACCATTCTTGGTCAGAACACTAACTACTCGCACCACATTGTCCCTTCCTGGATGGACGGCGACGATGCGACCTAGACGCCATTGCATTGGTGGTAGATTCTCCTCTCGTAAAAGTACAAGTGAGTTCGTTCTGACTGATTCCTGGATTTTCGCCTTCCACTTGCTGCGCTGTTGCAAAGAAGTAATATATTCCAACGACCAACGCTTCCAGAAGTGTTGGGTTGATTGCTTCGGTCGCTGAAACAGCTTCAATCTATTTGTTGGCAGCTCGGTGACGTCACGTTGAGGTACAGCTATCATGGAGTCACCAACCAAGAAGTGAGCCGGGGTTAGTGCGGATAAAACGTTTGGGTCGTAAGATAGGACAGTGATAGGACGGGAGTTCAATATTGCCTCAATCTGGCGGAGTACGGTGTACAAACATTCATAATTTAAATGTGCATTCCCTAGAATTCGAGTTAAATGATATTTTGTCGCCTTAACAGCAGCCTCCTACAATCTGCTTCGGTGGAGAGCTAGCGGGGGTATGAAGTGCCACGAGATGGAATTTTTCAAAAGATAATCTCTTGTTTCTCCGGATTGAGTGGATTTTTTAATGTCATTGACAATGGCCTTCAACTCATTATTCGCTCCCACGAAGTTACTGCCGTTGTCAGAATAAATATCTGTACATAAAACACGACGTGAAACAAATCTTTTGAGACAGTTGAGGAACGCTTCAGTAGATAAGCTAGTAGCCAGTTCAATGTGCACCGCTTTAGTTACAAAACATACAAAAATACAAATATACGATTTTATAAATTTTCCTGATCGTATAAAACTATCTTCAATAAGAATGGGCCCCGAATAGTCAACACCCACTACGGAGAAAGGACGCTTCGGGACTAACCTGGCCTCAGGAATGTTCCCCATGAGAGGGTTTGAAATCGGAGGCCTCGCCTTACAACAAGTTACACACTTGCGTATTATACCCCAAACCACACTCCTTCCGTTAATAGGCCAATATTCGCTCCTCACAGCATTTAAAGTGGATGTAGGCCCGGAATGAAGTATTCGAATGTGTTCATATTGAATCAATTTTATAGTAAATGCGTTTTTGTCGGGCAGCAATATAGGATGCTTCTTATCTAGTCTCTCATGGGAATATACTAATCTTCCGCCGACGCGCAATAACTCGTTCGAGTCCAAAAAGGGATTTAATGATAGTAATTTACTCGATTTTGATGAAGCCCTCTTTGTTTGCAATGCGTGAATTTCCGTAGAGAGACTTGATGCTTGACATAGCTTCCGTAGTAAAATAAGCGAATTGTCAAGTTCATCGCGAGTTAAATTACCATTAATTTTTATTTTATTTTCAGGATTGCAATTGTGCACATATCTCAACATATATGTAAATTCACGATAAGTTTTGGTGAGGGAGGAAAATCTTTCTAGAATGAATTGAGGATTGTAAGACACACAAGACAGTTGTGCTTGTTTACGTCTTTCAGCTGTTTCGGGTGTCAGCTCGGCGCGTGATTCTGGCCAATCAGCTTCGACCATTTGTAAAAAAGGTGGACCGGACCACCATAACTCGTTTTGAATTAATTTTTCAGGGTTCTCACCTCGGGAAATGATATTGGCAGGGTTTTCACTACCTTCTATGTGTCTCCAAGCATGTGGATCAGTTAAATCTCGTATTTCGGATGTCCGATTGGCTACAAAGGTTTTCCAATGACTTGGTTCCGATTTCAACCAAGCTAACACGATAGTTGAATCGCACCAATGAAATTTTCTTAGCACGCCCATGTTCAAAGATTTATCCACCTTATTTGTTAGGCGCGCGAGTACAAGAGCGCCTGAGAGTTCTAAGCGAGGTAAAGTTGATTTCTTCAATAGGGCGATTTTAGACTTTGCACACAACAATTTTGAAAAATTTACACCGTTGCTGTCAGTAGTGCGAATGTAAATCGCGACGCCATAAGCTCGCTCTGAGGAGTCACAGAATCCATGCATCTGAATTTCGACCATTTGATGAACGGTTACTTGACGAGGAATACGAATCTCATTTATACTTGGGAGTTGACGGCAGAGCTGTAGCCATGTGGTATGCATGTCAAGGGGGATTGATTCGTCCCACTCCGAATGTAACTCCCAGAGCTTCTGTAGAATAAGTTTTGCTAGGACGATGATTGGGCCGATCAGTTTCAAGGGATCAAAGATTTTTGATATGGTCGCAAGGATCGTGCGTTTCGTAACTGGAGTTTTCAAATTTATATCAATACTATACGCAAATGTATCATTACTTGGGTTCCACATGAGCCCCAATGTTTTGACAGTTTTGTCATTCGATATGTCATATTTTGGTAGTGAATTTACATCAGAGTTATCTAATAATTCTTCGCAGTTTGATGCCCACTTTCTCAATGGAAATTTTTCACATTCTAATATTTCTACAACTTGTTTTTTCAGCGAGAGCGCTTCAGACACCGAATTTGCGCCCGTGATTAGGTCGTCAACATAAAAATCTTGCTTAATTACATTGCTTGCATGAGGGTAAATATTCTCATATCCATACGCCAATTGCATTAACGAACGACAAGCTGAAAAACTAGCTGATGCCGTCCCGTACGTCACAGTATTGAGACGGTAGTGTTTCAATTCGTCGCTCGGATTAGAACGTCATAATATCCTTTGAAGATCGCGTTGCGTTTCATTCAAATTTATTTGTCGATACATCATTTTTACGTCACCAATAAATACAACGTTATGCTTTCTGAATTTAAGAATGATTGAGAATAGTTCCGATTGAATCGTTGGTCCTACCTTCAAAACATTATTCAAAGATAAACCGGAGCTTGTTGGATTAGATGCATCATAAACGACACGAAGTTTAGTAGTGGTGCTACTTTCCTTCAACACCCCGTGGTGCGGTAAAGAACATTTAGTATCGGCAACATCATTGTTTAAATCGACTGCCGTCATATGCCCTAATTGAATGTACTCATTCATGAAATTCACGTACGCCCTTTTGTATTCTGAGTCGCGTATGAATCGTTTTTCAATCGAGGAAAATCGGGTGATCGCGGCTTTCTCGGATTCGCCCAATTGATTAAGCTCATCCTTCACCGGTAAGGTTATTTCGAAACGACCTTGATCATCTCCTCGGAATGTTTTAGCATAATGTTCTCCACATTCGAGTTCTTCCAAAGTGTAGTGGTTTTTTGTTATTACCTTTTTTTTTTTCCAGAAAGCTTGTAGCTGTTCGTATAATTCGTCATTACTTATAGCAATATTGCATGAAATTCGCGTATCGTAATTTTTCACATTCAAATGCCCTGAGACTACCCAAACTAGTTTTGTTTTCTGAATGATTGGATTGCTCGCATTTGTCTTTATTTGACCTACACACAATATGTCAAAAAACACTCTAGCCCCTAACAAAATATCAATTGGCTTCGATTCATTGAAGGTGCTATCTGCCAGAATTATATTTTTCGGTAAATTTATTGTCGAGATGTCGAATGATATTTGTGGCATAGTCTTGGCTATTTTATCGATTACTAAAAAGGTTTCTTTAGCTTTGTATTTTCCGTCGATTGAATATATGAGGGTTTCCGTTTTATTCGATATATTGCTGATAGAGTTGTTAATGCCCGCCACTGGAATATGAATTCTGAACGTTTTCAATTTGAGTTTATTTGCCAGATGATTTGTGATGAAGTTCGATTGCGATCCGCTATCCAACATCGCCCTGCACGCTACTAAATTTCCTTCAAAGTCGCGTACATTTATTATGGCTATGGCGAGTAATACTTGCGATGAATATGATTTAAAGACTGGTACAGATGCGCCCCTGTCTTTGATTTTCATGGTAGCCAGCGAATGCTGCACTTGCGTAGTTTCACCGTGCTCGCTTTCGCTTAGCTATCGTGATTCATCGGTCGATGTCGACTGTACATTGTTGTCGGTTGAACGCGCGGTGCCATTGGCGTGTGTAGAGTGTAAAAGGGAGTGATGTTTTACTTTACAGAAGCGACAGTTGGATGAACGGCAGTTTTGTTGGAAGTGATTTGGCCTCAAGCAATTAGAACATAGCTTAAGCTTTTTTACTTCTGCGTATCTACTAGAAATGGAATTTTTTTTTAATTTATCGCATTGGGAATTGAAATGAGGTTGCTTGCAAAAAGAACAAGATATTCTTTGCATGGATAAGTGAGAGTGAGATTTTTCTTCGCGGTTCAGGTGAGTTTTTTCTTCGCGATTCGATACACCTGGTTTTGGAGTCTTGGTTTTATTTTCAATCGTCTCTAGTAGTACGATACGATACGATACGATACGATACGATACGATACGATACGATACGATACGATACGATACGATACGATACGATACGATACGATACGATACGATACGATACGATAGTACGATGACGATACGATCGTGATACGATACGATACGATACGATACGATACGATACGATACGATCGATACGATACGATACGATACGATCGATACGATACGATACGATACGATACGATACGGATACGGATACGATGCGATACGATACGATACGATACGTCGATACGATACGATACGATACGATGCGATGTACGATACGATACGATACGATACGATTACGATACGATACGATTACGATACGATACGATCGATACGATACGATACGATACGATAGTCGATACGATACGATACGATACGATGCGATACGATACGATCGATACGATACGATGCGATGTACGATACGATACGATGACGATACGTATACGATTACGATGTACGATACGATACGATACGATACGTCGATACGATACGATCGATACGTGTACGATACGATACGATACGATACGATGACGATACGATACGATACGTATGCGATACGTACGATGCGTATACGATACGATCGATACGTACGATACGATACGTACGATCGTCGATTACGTACGTACTCGATACGATACGATACGTACGTCGATCGATACGATACGATTACGATTTCGATCGTACGATTACGATATGCGATACGATCGATACGTACGATACGATCGTACGATACGATACGATACGATACGATACGATACGATACGATACGATACGATACGATACGATACGATACGATACGATCGATACGTGCGATACAGATGCGATACGATACGATGCGATACGATACGTACGATTACGATACGATACGATACGATTACGATACGATACGTACGATGACGTACGATACGATCGATACCCATGTCGATACGATACGATGATACGATACGATACGATCTACGATAGTGCGATACGATACGATACGTCGTATCGATACTCGATACGATACGTACGATACGATCGTAGTCGATGTATACGATGCGTACGTGTACGTACGTCGATCGATGATCGATACGATCGATACGTGCGATACGATCGTACGATTCGATGCGATAGTCGATACGATCGATACGATACGTCGATACGTATGCGATGCGATCATCGATACGTACGATACGTGATACGATACGATACGATACGATCGTACGTGCGATGCGATACGATACGATCGATACGATGCGATACGATGCGATAGCGATTACGTCGTACGATGCGATACGTGCGATGCGATATCGATGCGATACGTGGTACGATACGATCGATACGTGCGATCGTGCGATACGATTTCGATACGATGCGATACGATACGATACGTTTCGATGCGATACGTGACGATACGTACGATGCGATACGTGCGATCGTGCGTACGTTACGATCGATCTGCGATTTCGTGCGATACGATACGTGCGATTGTACGATGCGATTTCGATACGATACGTGCGATCGATACGTTACGTTTCGATGCGATACGATGCGATTACGATGCGATACGTGTGCGATACGATACGATGCGTACGTTACGATACGTCGATGCGATACGTTACGATACGATTACGATACGATGCGATACGTATGCGATACGATACGTACGATCGTGCGATGTACGATACGATGCGATACGTATGCGATGCGATGCGATTTCGTTTCGTACGTTACGTCGATACGATACGTACGTGATACGATTACGATTTCGATACGTGCGATGCGATACGATACGATGCGATACGTGTCGATCGATACGTACGATGCGATCGATCGATCGATACGTGCGATACGTGCGATGCGATACGTTACGTGCGATTTCGATACGATCGTCGATGCGATCGATGCGATTACGTGTACGATGCGATGCGATACGTCGATACGATTACGATTACGTACGTGCGATACGTGCGATTACGATACGTTACGATGCGATACGATACGATACGTCGATCGATCGATCGATACGATACGATGCGATACGATACGTACGATCGATCGTACGTCGATCGATACGTACGATGCGTACGTTATCGATGCGATTACGTCGTTACGTACGTACGTACGTGCGATACGATACGTTACGATACGATGCGATACGATACGATACGATACGATACGATACGATACGATACGATACGATACGATACGATACGATACGATACGATACGATACGATACGATACGATACGATACGATACGATACGATACGATACGATACGATACGATACGATACGATACGATACGATACGATACGATACGATACGATACGATACGATACGATACGATACGATACGATACGATACGATACGATACGATACGATACGATACGATACGATACGATGCACGATACGACACGATACGATACGATACGATACGATACGATACGATACGCAGTGGGCACGTGATGTTCGCGAGTTTCTGAATAACTGTTTTCCTAGAAGGTGGATTGGTAGACGCGGACCGATAGAGTGGCCCCCAAGATCTCCAGATCCTACGCCCCTGGATTTTTTCTTGTGGGGTTATTTGAAATCGAAGGTCTATGTAGATAGGCCGCAAAATCTACAGAATTGAAAAATCGAATTAGGATCGAAATTAACAGAATTACTCCGGAAGTTATTCGCAATGTGCAAGAGGAATGTGTCCAAAGATTTGCTCATTGTCAAGAGACTGGTGGATGGCATTTCGAAAATCCTATTCAACCGTTCTTTTTTGTTGGATATGAAGTTATTCTCTTATTGAAATATAATATTAATTTTTGTTCACCCTGTAAAAAAATATCTAATTAATTATTATCATTGAATGCAGTATTGGAAGGCCTTTCAGATGAGGTATCACAAGACATCTATTCGAATTTAAAAAAATTACCGATTACGTCACCATGTCAAAACCAGTGACATAACCTCTTTAGAATATACATAAAAAAATCGGCATTTTAAAATAAAAATCGACCTATTTCAGGATGTTTGTCAAAAATACATGGCTTGCAAAATATCGAATTTTTTCCATAATTTTGTCGCGCACTGTATACAAGTATGTGTGACAACTACAGTTTGTCCTCCTGTCAGAATTACATTTCAACGCATTCAATTCCTATATAGGGAAATAGAGAGTTCAAAATTGTTGGACTAAGGGATTTTGAACTCAGTACATACACTGATTTGATATTTGAATTCGAATATACCTCGATACATGAGCGGTAGGATATCTATGTGAATACAAGTCGGATATTATCGTTGAGTGGTAATACGTGGAAGATATTTTCGTTTCGTTAAAATTTCCATATAAGGTATGTTTAGATGATTATATCCTTTTTTTTGGATATAATATCTCATGTTTTTTTTTGCCGAAGTTGAAATCAGGGGTTCACATTGAATATGTGGCACGTCAATTTGATATGATGGAACGAATAGTATTATCAGGAATGAAATACTTTTCATTGTATGGGAGGACTTTGGAAAATCAATATCTAGGTATAGTATTGTTTGGTATTAGGTGACGATTTCTACCAGTCAACACGTACCGCAAGCCGCGTGAACGAAATTCGTTTGATTTTTTGAATTTATATTCGCTATTTGACCCTAAATCGACAAAAAATAATTCTGAAAATCCTTGTAGAGTAGTAGACCCAAATTTCGTGATGGCTGTCCCTGTTGTGTCCAGTTGAAAATCCCTGATAATTATTCAAATAAAAAAAAAAAACAATAAAATATACCACGTTTTCAAAACCAACTAAAAAAAAATGATTTCCCCTAGCCCTATACATATTTATTACCCTGTAAAGGACCCTGTAAAGGATATGAAGGATGTAAAGGATATGAAGTATTCTGTGAGTTTTCTCGACAAAAGCTACTCCCTACACTCCTTACTATTTACGATTGCATTAGCCACAGAGTTTTTGTTTGAAATCTCACAAGTATTTTAACAGGTTTTGAGAATTCACAATAAC